>NW_001799646.1:4980-330718 GCF_000165425.1 Paramecium tetraurelia | reverse complement strand
ACCAATTTAAGGAAGAAAGTTATTTTAAAATATGTGTGTGCTAAATTATGCCAAAATGGCTTTTTACCTATGATTTGAGGTCTAGATTTATGATGCTGTTCTAACATCCCATAAACAGATAGAGTTATCCACTAACCTAGATGCTAATACAGTGCCATCAAGTGAAAAACAAAGTTATCCTACCTAATCTTAATTCAAATTTAATTTTGCTTTTTATTGTCCTGTCTAAACATTCCATATACGGATGGACAAATCTCCACTAGAAGACGCTAATGTAGTACCGTCAAAAGAAAAGCATACTGAATAAATAGTGCTGGTGTGACCGTCTAATTGAGTCTGTTATTGTCCTGTCTGAATATCCCACAAACGGATGGTGTTATCATAACTAGCAGACGCCAAGAGAGTACCATTAGGAGAGAAGCATACTTAACTTACATAACTAGCATGACCATCTAATATGGCTTATTAATATCCTGTATTAACATTCTATACCCGGATAGAATTATTGTCACTACCAGATGCTAAAGTAGTATAATCAGTTGAAAGGCTGGCTGTAAGAACACTACTAGTATGATCAAATAATTTTTGTTTTTAGTATTGTGTCCTAATATCCCACAAACGGATAGTGTTATCATAACTAGCAGATGCCAAGAGAGTACCATTAGGGGAGAAGCAGATTTAACTTACATAACTAGTATGACCATCTAATATGGCTTATTATTATCCTGTATTGACATTCCATAAACGGATAGAATTATCATAGCTACCAGACGCCAATGTAGTACTATCAGAAGAGAAACATACTGACTAGACATAACTAGTATGACCATTCAATTTCTTTTGTTATTCTCCTGTCTTCACATTCCACAAACGAACTGAATTATCATTGCCTCCAGATGCTAATAAACTACCATTAGGAGAGAAGCATACTGATAGAACACCGCTAGTATGACCATGTAAATTAAATTTTGATTATCCTGTATTCACATCCCACAAACGAATAGAATTGTCGTCACTGCCAGATGCAAGAGTAGCACCATCAGGTGAGAAGCATACTGAGTACACAGCACTATTGTGTCCATCCATTTTTAATATTTATTGATTAGTCTAAATGCTCCATAAACGGACAGACTAATCTTCACTACCAGAAACTAATGTAGTTCCGTAAGGAGAAAAGCATACCGAATGTATGTTACTAGTATGCCCAGTTAATTTGGTCTGTAATTGCCCTGTTATACAATCCCATAAACAGATGGACTTATCATTACTACAAGATGCTAATTAAGTGCCATCAGGAGAAAAGCTTATTGAAAAAACAGTACTAGTATGTTCATCTAATTTTGCTTTCTATTTGCCTGTCTTAATATCCCATAAATGGATAGATTTATCATCACTACCAGATGCTAATGTAGTACCATCAGGTGAGAAGCAGATTGATAGAACATAACTAGTATGACCATCGAATTTGGTTATTTTTTGCCCTTTTTAATCCCATAAACGAATAGACTTATCATTACTACAAGATGCTAAAATTGTGCCATCAGGTGAGAAGCATATTGATAGAACATAATTAGTATGACCATCAAATTTGGCTGTTTATTGTCTTGTATCAACTTCCCATATTCGAATAGACTTATCTGCGCTGCCAGATGCTAATACTTTACTATCAGGAGAGAAACATACAGAATAGACAGAATTCGAATGACCATCAAATTTGGCAGTTTATTGTCTTGTATCAACTTCCCATAGTCGAATGGACTTATCTGCGCTGCCAGACGCTAATGCCTTACTATCAGAAGAAAAGCACACAGAATAGACAGAATTCGAATGACCTACAAATATGGCAGTTTATTGTTTTGTATTAATATCCCATAATCGAATAGAATTATCTGCGCTACCAGATGCTAATAGTTTACCATCATGAGAGAAGCAAACAGAATAGACAGAGTTCTAATGTCCAACAAAAATAGATTTTTATTATCCTGTATTAACATCCCATAAGCGTATAGTTTTATCATTACTACCAGATGCTAATGTAGTACCATCATGTGAGAAGCATACAGATTAGACAATACTATTGTGACCATCCATTTTTTATTATTAATATCCTGTCTCAATGTTCCATAAACGGACAGACTAATCTTCACTACCTGATGCTAATTTACCATCACAAGAGAAGCATACTGAATAAACAGTACTAGTATGACCATCCAATTTCAATATTTATTATCCTGTCTTAATGTTCCATAAACGGATAGACTTATCATAACTACCAAATGCTATTATAGTGCTATCAGAAGAGAAGCATATTGATAAGATATAACTAGTATGGCCAAGAAATTCATTGAATTCATGAATTTTCAATTTCTTCCAACAACAATTAAATAATTGTGCACCATTCACATTCATTCCGCTAATATCTACATTATCAAATTTCGATCCGCTCAAATTACATTTCGCAAGATTAGCACCAATCAAAGTTGTTTCTTAAATTCTAATATCCTCAAAGCTTTGTTCTCTCAGATTAACTTTCATCTCAACTAATAAATTTAGTGAATTTGATCCACATTATATAAATTAGTCATCATAGGCGGTAAGACGAACAATAAATTTTAAAAATTAAATTATTTTTTTATCGTTTGATATTTTTGTAATTAGATCTTATCTAATTTCTTTTGAAACTTCTGTAGAATAATTCCATTTATTAAATTAAATGTCAAGAATATTTTATAAAACATGAGTCATTAAACTCAGGTTTTCTTTTATATTTTTCATTTTTTCTTCTTTGTTCATTTGCTATGAATAATTTAGATCTGAAAAATATTGTTCGAAATACTTTTTCTTATTATTCTTTGAAAGAAACCCAATACAATTAGTAATCTTTCCCTTTTTAAACATTTTAATTAATATATCGAATAAATATTCGTCAAAATCTTTTGATAAAACTAAGATCTCATATATATCTTCCTTCTTTTCATTCTTCTTTCTCTTTTTTTCAGCCACTTCGATCCTTTCTTATACTATGTGTCTTATATCATTCTTAAATACTTCAAGATTATATATCTTTTTAATTATTAAAATAAATTCCTTAATTAAACGGTCTGAACTGTTTTTGAATAAAATCTTTGACTCTTCTAAAAATTCATCTGTTATTTCTGTTTCAAATGAGATCTCTTCTTTAATTACTAATAATAGTTAAGAAAGCTAATTTTCATGACCTTTCTGATTATCACAAAACTTTTAAAGCTATGTCACTAATTTTAAAAAATAGTTGTCCGAATTTTCTTTTAAGCTATCCTTTATACACCTAGAGCAAAGTTTAAATTCTTTATTTCTTATATTTTTCATTATAAAGTTAATTCTAATTTAGTAAAAGGAAGCCATTATTTTCAGTTTTGGTTTCAGATCAGTTTCAATTCTCTGTTCCCAATATTCCTTTCTTTTTGTCTTATTTAAGGCCATAGAAAAATTATTCTAAGCTTATTTAACTTTTATATGATAATAATTATTTGAGCCAATTTAATCCATTTCTATTACTTGAAATTCAAATTAAGGAAATAAAATTACTTCCCCTTCTCTCGGAAATTGCGAGTGATACTCCTCAAGTTTAAAGTAAGGATGAGGATTGTTTTAATCTAATTAAATTTCAAATAATATTTTGTATTTGCTTTTCAAAAAAAAATTGGTTGAGCTTTGATTAGTTGAAGTACTGGTTAAAGAATTCCAAAATATACTTTTACTTTGTTCTTTGCATTCAGTTAATTCTTTTACAATCTAATCATAAATTATCTTGTCAGGTTCTGTAAAACTTATACCTCTATATAATAAACTCACAGATAAGCTTAGATAATTTAAATTTTAATAACCATAGAACAATGTGCACATGATTTATTCCAATCCTTCATAGTTTGATTAGGATAATTTCTGATTCAACTTCTTATAGAAATTAACAGATTGGTCTTCTCTTGTATAATAGTAAATTAGTTTCTCAAAATTAGTGAATATCTCTCCTGTTTTTTCATATTTTAATGTTTCTTATAGTATTACAGACTCTTAAAATGTTTGTAACAAGTTTTAGGGTATAAGCTAAACTATTTCTGAATTAAGTAATTCTTCCTAATCAGCAAAATTCTCCTATAATTTTTGATTTATCATTAAGAATCTAATACTTATTTCCTAAAGTTAATGATTGTACATAATTTCATTGGAACTTTATTAAATAAATTATAATGTCAAAGATTATTGAGCTTCTAGGAAATCTAAATTTGATTTTACATATTTTTCCACATGTTAAATGCCAGAATCTATTATAACTAATAACTCATATTTATTTAAAAACATAGAGAAATGTTTTCGAACACTCCTACAAAAGACAATTAAATTATTGTTTAAAGGTTTTTATAAACATTCTTCAATTAAAGAACTTGAAATCATTACAACAATTTTATCTCCTTCTTATTGATTAGGAACAATTTGTAGAGCATCATTAATCGAATCAAAAAAGCTACACTCATTAATAATTTTTAATAATCGTGTTTAATATTATTAATTCTCTTCATTATTAATTCTCTTGTCAACCCAAACTAATTTTCTCATTCTTCAATTTAGCCAAAATGGCTTTAAAATTTATTTTAATAGAATTACATATTTTGAGGAAATTGAATAAAGAAGAAAATATTCTATTTAATATTATTTTTATTATTTTATCCAATTTTATGTTCTTCAAATTTGACTGTTACATTGAACCAAATTAATTCCCCTTTCAATTTGTGGATAAATAAATTTATTGCTTTTTAGATGAGAAATCAAAAAAGTAAAGAGGAGCTGAGAATTTTTCTAGTTTCCTTTCAATTAAACTAACTGTTGCAAACTGATAAATAAAAAATCCAGAGAATTAATTCGTAAAGAATGTCTTACAGATTCTTTAATTTTCAGTAATAAAAATAGATATAAATCAAATTTAATTTAAAACGACAATTTTATATATTGATTTAATTCAAATTAATTATAATATTTTATATTTCAAAGCAATTACAATTGTTAATTAATTCCTAAATAAATATCTTTAACAATAATATATTAGAAGAAATAATGTTCTAGCAAATTTACTGCTACCTTTATAAATAGATTAAACGTATATTTTTGCATAAAAAAAATTTTACTTTAGGTCAAATCTTGTATTCCCAAATATGCAAAGATATCAAATAAGGCTTAATTAATAGATAATTATGGAATCTCACTTCTCATTAACCATTTTATTGAAGATAGAATAGGAATACATTCAAGGAGATCACCTTTACGCAAGAAAGTTAGAAATTCTTAATAATTTTATTTCAATATTATTAAAAATATGATCTATGTTAATTCGTTCAAATCCCTTATGATTAAACTTAAATAATAATTAAAAATTTAATATGAAATACTGATTGATTCACTTGATAAATTTATGAATTCCTGTTTATTAAAGTTATGCTTTGAAATCATTTTACAACAATTAATGCGAATTGAGTTCTTAAAATTATTTTTTCTCTTATTCTGTTAAATTATGGGAATTTTTGCATTTATCAACTAATTGTTAGATGAATAACTGCTGCTTTTTACTGTGTTTTACTAAACTTTCATAGTCAAGAAGTACAATGTCAACAACTTTTAAAACTTTCTTGATTGCTTCTTCTGATTTCATTTAATTCTCCAGCAATTAGTATTTCTAATATTTAAATAAAAAAATACTGTTTCTTATAAAGAATTAATTAATTTCTATTGAATAACATTTGATTTATCTTTTGATTCTACATTTTCCTATTTTTATTGGATATTTGATGTTGGATTTAAGGCAATTTAAATTGATTATTAAATTTCTTCTGGGGATTCAATCAAACTATTTCCTTCTTCGTTTTAACTTCCTTCCTCATCTTGAATTTAATTTTATGAAACATTTTATGAATTTTCATTTTATGAATTCTAGGATTATGATCTTTTTTCCTTCTCTTTTTCCTAATGCAGATTTGATTTGTCTTTTGATTCAAATAAATCTACACATGTTTGTACAAAGAAGACAGCATCAATTGAGTTTGTCAAGATTTTATCATACACTTTAGTTTTGGAATTCACTTCTTTAACTCGAGCCCCAATTTAAGATATAGATTCAGCTCCTAAAAACCGGGTTGTCAAAGTTGACCAATCATCTAGCTTAACTACTTTATATACCAAATTTCAAATTTAGTCCATCAAGCATTTGAGTTCTAGAATTATATGAAAAATTAGTGATGATAGTCTTTCTTAGTTTTATGTAGAAAGAAATTGATGAATTTGATTTTTTTAATTGAAAATATCTCTTGATGTATGAAAGGTCTTATGAATTATTTGATTTTTTCATATAGCTGTATAACAAGATGGTTACAAATGATTTCATTTTACTAGTTACACCACTTTGTATATGAAATTTTTATTGCTAAATATTTACTATTCTATACTGAATAATGAAGTAATAATTGTTCAATAGGAAGCTAACTTGTTTTCATTAATTCAAGTATTTCTAGAAAATACCCCATGATATTGACATCTTTCATAAGGTTGACATCCTTTTATTTTGAAGGAATTTCATACCTTTTCATACTATGGATCAATAAGATTAGGAATTTTTTCTTTCAATTTGCTTATAAACTTAGTGTCATCATCGATTTCCATATTATTAAATAATTGAATTAATGGATATTTTAAAAAAGGTTTTTCAAAGCATCACTATCCCTTCAATACAAGGGTATGACTTTGAAAAGGATTGCGTTCTTACAGTGGGCTAGTGGAGAGTTTACAATGCCAAGAATAAACAAAGGCTGGGTTCAGTTTGGCTATGCGATTAGAGCAAATAGTTTTAAATTGCCAAAAAAGAATACATCAGTATGATTAAATTAAAATACCCTGGAATTCTGCAAGTGCTTGAACCCCTAGTGGAAGAAAAATCTCATATAGGATTTGTCACTGAGAGAATAGAATGTACTCTAAGTCAGGCCTTAAACGATAGCAAATATGTATTGTCTGATATAGAGATGAAATTGCATGTATTGGAAATTGTAGATGGATTATAATTTTTGCATAATAATGTTCGACAAGTTCACTTAGATTTACAACCAGAAAAAATTTATTTTACGGACAATGGAAAATGGAAGATTGGAGGTTCCCCATTTTAATAATAAATTTTAAACTCTGTAGTTGAATGTCAGATTAGCTCTGGATATAATATATTGTACACAGCCCCTGAAATAGTAAATTATTGTAATTTATTATAGCTTTCATCGAAGTAATAATGTGGATATTCAACAGATATGTTTTCATTAGGAATGATCATATTGCGTTTAATGAGATTTAAAAATAATCGTGTGCCTTTTCCAGAGACTCAAGATTAAGATACCTATCTAAAATTTATCAAGAGTTTAGATTTAATGAGATATAAGGATGTACATCAGGAATCATTTTTATAATTTTTGGGGTTAATGCTATCTACCCAAATGAATAATAGACCTTCATTATCTCAATTTGTTCAAATTGAATGGTTTAAAGATCCATATTTAATTACATTTAACATATTAAACAAATTACCAGAGTACGATATGCAATAATAAATTGTGTTTTTTAAGGGATTATCAAGTGTTATTTTTAATTTTGAAAAATCTATTCTTAAAAAAAGGCTTTTACCAATTGTTCTAAGCCTAACTCAATATGATCATTTGTTAACTGCAATTGTATAAATTATTCTTGAGACTATGCGAAGAGAGGATATTATAAACTCAACTTAATTTTAATCAGAAATTTGGCCTAAACTTAAGTATTAATATAAAATTTATAAGATAAATCTTTTCTGGAAAGGAAATATCTGCCCAAGTGTTGTATGATTTGGTTCTTGCTTTGCCTGTCTTTCATAAATATATAAGTCAAAAAGAAACTTAGGAACACTTGATACCTTTATTGATAAAGTGCTATGAATGCAAAGTCCCCAAATTACAAGATTTAGGAATCAGAGTAACAGAATTTGTTCTTGAGAATAATGATTATACGTTTAGCAAAACAAAAATTTTGCCACGAATCTTTGTACTTGCATTGGATTAAAACATAGAAATTAGAAAAACAACACTCATTTGTATATATAAAACATTAAATGTTATGGATACTGATTTAGTTTTGAATTCATTAGAAAAAGTAAAGGCATTGGGAACAGATCGATAATTAAATTAGATTGTCTTAAAAATATATTAGTCATTATCTAAAATTTTATCAATCGATTAAGTGTCACAAAAATTACTACCTTAAATAACTCCTTATTTAACTGATCCAACGCTTTCAAAATAGGAATTTAATGAATATTATGACACCTTATAATAAATGCTAGCCAGAATTAAAAGTGAAAAAGAAAAGAACTTGAGTGACTAAAGTATCAATGTTATACAGGTTGACTATAAATTAGCTTTACCTGAACCTAAGAGATTAATTGAGAATAAAAATGTATAGTTTGAATTTCTAAATCAATTTGATTAAAGGTTAACGTCTATTCCAGATAAACCTGTAATTTAAGAAGCCCCTAACTAAACACCTTCTTAATAATAAAAAGATCAAGTTCCATAATCTTAAAATTAATAAGTACCTATTATGTAGCCACCAACTTAAGCAGCATTTCCAATTTAAGAAAATAATGGTTTCAATACTATCCAACTAGGTCAGCCTGTAACTTTAGGAATGCCAATTGATTCATTTTAATAGAGTTCTTCTCTTAATATGTTTAATTAACCTGGAGCATTTATTATGGACAAACCCCCCACCCGATAAATTTAATAGTTGAATTAACCTACAATATAGCCTGCTTAATAGTAGGGCTTCACTTTAGAATTTAATACAACCTAGCTTTAATAATAAACAGCCTTTGGATAATAATAATAAGGTGCCTTTCAAAATTCAAGTTAATTAAATTAAGGGTAATCAAATCAAGCATCTTAATAAGATGTAAAAAAATTAAGTACACGACCCTTATACTCAAATAATAACCATTCATAATAATAGTAATAATAGTAGTCATAATAATAACAATAACAATAATAATAATCATTTTTTTAATAACCATAGAAATAATAAAATAATGTTTTTGAAAAAACTAATGATCCTTGGAGTGCTTTTAACTAGGGTACCACTTAAGATCCTTGGGCGTAATTTTAAAATCCGGTAATTTAAAGTTAAAATTAACCTTAAAATTAAAATTAAAGCTAGGGCGTTTGGGGAATATAAAATCAATAAGCCTAATAATAGTCTTAAAACCAACAATCATTAAAGAATAAGTATGCCAGCTTTGATGAGTTAATATGAAGTATTTTACAAATTATATTATAAAACTTAATCAAATTTCTAATCTTAAAGGTTAAGAAATCCAAAAGAAATAAAATATTTCGCTTCCTAAAATCACAACAATTAAAATAATTGATGAAATTTATACACATTTCAAATCGCTATCATAATCTCTAATAAATGGATAAGATAAATAGTACATTTTCATCAATTATTTAGCAAATGCAAATGCCAATAAAGTACCAAATACATAAGAACCTAGGATTCCTATGTAATCAATAATTTCCCAATACCATGCTTACCAGAAAAATATGATTAATCCACCAAGTATCATTCCAACCATCTAATATCTCCCTGAACCAGAATAACTCCATTTATCCCACTTTAATAAAGTATACCCAAACAGCACTCCATCAAAGGTTGAAGGTACTAAAACACCATTAATATGCAATTTAGATGTATAACAACAGCTAAGTAATGTGCCTCCAAATCCACCAAATATACTTATCATCCATAATTTCTTCCAACCTAACAATTTTTCTACGTACGACCCAAATATTGCAACAGCAACCTAGCATGAAAAATAATTTATGAAATTTGAATATAAGAGAAGACTTAAAAACAATCGTTAAATCTCTTATTCATATTTAACCCTGTATGGGTAAAGCATGCCTAAAGAATAGAGAGACTATGAATAAATTAATAATTTATACGTTTTAATTGGGTTCAAGAAATTATCCACCATCCTTAATATCACCACTTACTATTAAAATGATAAAGTAAAATGAATTTAGTATGATAAGAATTGTTGTCATGCTTTATAATTTAAAAGTTGGAAGACAGGTGTAAGTTATCATCTCAGTAAATTTCTCATCTCTTGGATATTTTAAAGAATTCTAAAAATTTACTACATTATAAGTTTGAAATACTGAAGTATGGAGGATCTGAATCTTAACTTCTCCAAATGCTCATCAAAGCTTAAGGTGTAGGTTATCCAGTTGATGATTAGGCAAAACTCATTAATAAATATTTTTATTATATTAAATTAATTATTTTTAATTACCGCCAAAATACAATGAATGATTAAGATCAGATGGACTTTTACAGAAATTTGCACTTCTATTATAAGCATCTCTTTCCAATCCAAATGATTGTAGACTGGCTTTCATATGCCAAAGATAATTAACCTGAATTGAGGTATTTTAGTAGAAGAGAATTTTCTTTTGAAAGGAGTATCGATGGAGAAACTTTTTACTAAAGATATTAGCAATTTCAAAATGCTTATGGTCTTTAAAAATTCCTTCTGGATAATAAATAAAATGATTAAACATCCACTCTTATAAAATATGATATTGGAGCAGTTTTTGACAAATTGCCTAAAAAGGGTGAAAAGCTTAAAGCAATGGAAAAGGAAATAGTTATTGATATTGATATGGATGCTTATGATGAAGTGCGTACTTGTTGTCAAGGAGCAAAAATTTGTGAAAAATGTTGGAAATTTCTTTAAGTAGCTTGTGATATTTTGAGACCTGCTTTATTCCAGGATTTTGGGTTGGAACATATTCTAGCAGTTTATTCAGGTAGAAGAGGAATACATTTGTGGGTTTGCGATAGTCATATAAGAAAATCTACAAATGAAGTTAGATCAGCTATCATAGGGTATCTCAACATAAATACTGGTAATGCAGATGCTGAAGAAATCATAAGAGAAGTTAAATAAGAGAAAGTTGAAAAATTACACCCATCTATTTAAAGAGCATATTTTATAGCGTAATAATTTTTTAAACAAATTATCTTAATTGATCAAAACAGTTTAAAAATTGAGAATGTAAAGAAAAAGATTTTAACTATTTTAAAATAAACTAAAATACTTAATCCTAAATTAGAGAAATCCATTCAGGAAATTAATGATTCTAGTTAAATTTGGGATCTCATTTGTTCTTAAGATTCAGAAAGACTTGAAATTGCTAAATTATAAATAATTTTAATGTGCTTATATCCTCGTCTTGATGCACATGTCAGTACAACAATTAATCATTTGTTAAAAGGACCTTTTAGTATACATCCAAAAACATGTAATATTATTATGATTATTAGAACGTGTTTGCGTTCCATTCAATCTTAAAAATAGTTCGCAATTTAATCCATTAGATACACCTACTTTACCTAGTATTATAAAACAATTAGCTTAATTGCCAGATGAATTAAAATAAAGAGAAAATGAGAATAAGATCTTTCCATTTTTAGGAAAGGAAATACCAAGTTTGTCACCTTATATTTAATTATTTGAAGATTTTATCTCTAAATATAATAAGCCAAAAATTAACTGATGAATTAAATATTCAAACCAAATTAATCATTTAATTAAAATATCAGACAAATTATTTTTTATTTTCATCTAATCAAAGACTGTCCATTCCATTTGATTTTAAGTACTTGCCCTGGCGTCTCTTAAATTTCTTTGCAAAAATACACCTTTGATTCTATTTGAATAGGTTGTTGTGTAAGATTTAACAAATTATGAGATTCGATTTAATTATTATTTATCTTAAATACTCGACCAATTAGGCAAATAATTTATATGTAAACTATCATCTTATAAGCAAAACTAAAAATTATGCATATCTTACTCTAAATAATACTCGTTGTGCTTGTTCCCATTATAAATCTAGCAACGCAAAAGATAGGTTACTTAATTAAACTTCCTCAGTTTTAGTTGGATCTAACTCGTATTTGTCATTGTTTGACTTGAACAAGAAATCAAAGAAAGAATCTGTCAATTTATCATTTAATAAGCTGGCTAAGTGTTTACAACAATCTGACAGCATTTTATCAATAGTATAGAATAGAAAAGCCTAAAAGGTTATTATATACATTCACTTGTTTTCCAAAAAGTAAACTTAAGTAGTCTTGATATTTGAAATCCTTATTTTTAATTGAGTAAAGGAGAGCATGCTTAAATAACTTGTATCTAATTTCAATTATTTTCTTTTTTTCTTTTTCATTCAATTCTAAAGTTACAAATTACAATACTTTCAAATTTCTCATTTTATTCAAAATTCTAACTAATTTAATGTGCCAATTCAATTCTTTGATACAACGAATAGAAATATCGAAAAAATAAATATATTCCGGATGTTCCATAAATGATTTTTCCTTGGGGTTTAAAGTTACTTTTAGTGTTTGAAAGTAATTATAATGAGTTTCTTGGAAACACATCTTCTTCATCAATAAGAGGTGATTTAAGAGTTTTGATTCTCTATAGTTCATAATCAGATTCTTCAAAATCATCTGAGTCCTTTCTATTGTTACTATTTGAATTATTGTTATTCAAATGAGATTTTTTAGTTTATTCTTATTCAATGTTAAACTAATCTATATAGGAGAATGATGAATTAGTAACGTACTATTCAATAGTTGATAAGTCTCCTCTCAAAAGTGAAAAATTATAATTCTGATCAACCAGCTCAAGATTAAAGTATCCTTAACATAGTTTCTAAAATAAATCAAGAATCCACTCTGATTCATTTAAATTTGATTATTCTACATAATACTTAAAGATCTCAAATGTTTCTTCCAAAAGAGTTTTATTGGAAATATATAAACTAAACACAGTGGTTTAGTCAATTTCATTGATATTAACCTATTTTCCATGACTGAGTGGTTTAATTGTAGTTAATTATACCAAAGAGTTCAAATATTCTGCTTAAATTGCAGTATTTGCTTATATTAATGTGAATTTTTCGTCAGGTTCTTTTAGAAATCTTGAAGCGCAAGTATACTACTTTTCATTTTTCTTGAAATAAAAGGATCGATGATCTAAAGATCTTGAGAAATTGTTTTTTTAAGTGATTTTCCATGTTTGATTTGCAATATCTCTAGATTTAATCAATTCCTAACATTTTTGATTCAATCTATCTCTTAGGATAGGAGAGCACCCCACTGGATTCTTCTACCATAATGTTATAACTTCCTCTTAATCTTTACTATTGGTTTTGTAGACTGATTGTAAACACTTAATTTGGAGTATTTTCCTTATTTGCTGTTCAATAGCTTATTGGTTGTTTCCTGCAATCAATTAATCAAGTAACTATTTTATAGATAAATTGGTACTTTAATAGTTCTTCTGTAGCAATTAATATTGACATCATATTCGAACATTTCATCTTCTATTTTGAACAGTTACTCCTCAAAACTGTTTTTTCTCATGATTGAAAATGAGTAATCTTCACTACCAAATGGTACAGAAACCCATAGATGATTTAAAACATTTGGTAATTTTGGGTCTTCCTTCATTATGTTTGCATAACCAGGATGCATTCTCACATATGAACCAGTGATATGTTCAGCATTCTTAAAGTCTGTATCTTTAAGTGGTTTAAATAATTAAGTTTATTGCCGACGTGCAGGTGCTCTAGTGAAAATAGCAATTCTGAGTTCATCTATAATCTCTTAATCAATCCATGTGTGTGATGACAAAATATCCATAAGCTCGTATTGAGTGATTATGCATTCTGTATATAAATGAATGACATTTACAAATTCATAAAAGAATTGATTAAAATCAGATTCTTATGTAAAATGGCTAAAACACTTTAATCTTAGTTTATCCAACACAATAATTTCATTTTTAATCTCTCTGCTTACTTGTAGTTAATAAGCGTTATTGTAAAAATATTAAGTATAATAAGCTTAATATGATTATATTTCTTCCATGGTAGGAGGATTGGGCTTTACTCTTTTGGTTTTGATGTCATCCCAATCCACTTATATTTTCTGCTTCTACTTCTTCAATTTGAATGCATTTTGAATTTCTTTAAGTGCTTCTGGATCATCTTTAAATTAGATTGATATTAACTAGAATATGATATAAAAGTTATAATTACATCTAATTATTACTGTTGGTCGAGGTTTCCCTTGAGAATCAGATTTTTAGTTTACTCTAGTAGATTGATTCTATTCTTGTCTTGCCTAAAAATGGACTCTAATTATTAGATCGCATCATTTGATTTGATGCGGGCATCATGATAAAATAATTTATTCAGATTTTCGATGACAGCTGGCTAATCAGAAAAGAGCTTTTTTATCTCACTGTAATAGAGAGATATATTTTATCTGTTCTATTTGTAATCCTTCAAAAGTACAACGAGCTATCTAAATATTTCATATTAAAATTTACTAATATAATGATGGATAGTCTCTTCTCAATCTGTTGCAAAAAGCTTCGCAATTTTTCAATCCTCTTTGTGTTTATTCTTCTTCTAGGTAAGAATTATTGTTCTGACCTTCACTCATAGTAATATAAATATATAAAAATTAATGATTTCTATCTCTGATTTGATTCGTTGACTTTTGTTATGAAGAGATACCTGATTATTTAATTATCATATAATAATTTGAATCAAAAATATCCATTGTCTTGAAATGCTTGATGCAATGCATTAGAAACATTAAATTAAAGTAGCTCTCCCAACCTCTAATATTCTTGTCTTAATCTAGTGTTTTCGGCATGTGATTCTCTTAATGCTTTTTCCAAACTATGGATCCTCTCAGTTTATTGAATTCTTTCATTCTATAAATATATTCAAATATTTACTTCCCAAGCCTGACGATCAATTTTCTATTCATTTAGCAATTAATTTAGAGAATCAGATTGCATTTTTCTTTTTTGCTCAATCTGTGCATTTAACGTGTTGATTTCACTTTCATATTTCTCCACTGCGGATTCTTTAACCTTGGCCTATTGCTTCAAAGAATCGCATTTTTGTCTTAGCTCTTAATTTTATCGAATAAAATCTTTATTTTAATTTTTCAGTCTCTCCAATTCGTCATACAATACTTAAACTTCCTATTTTCCATTTAAGATTCTTTCATCATATTCCCTTGCAGCATCTGCATTCCTCTTGATAATTAAGTCCCTGGCCTCCTCCATAGCTCTTATTTTGGCATCCAAAGTTGTTGAAACTATATGGTATTTCTGGTACTCTTCCTCTTAAATTCTTCTGCCAAGATCTCTCAATTCTTAATCATAAGTTAATTATAATTAAATTTATCTTTCTTATAATGATCGCAACTCCTCCTCCAATATCCTATTCTCTTATTCAAGTTATCTGGATCTATCCTCCACCGATCTGCATCTATTCTCCCAATCTCTCACTAAATCTCTGGCTCTAAAGTTATTTTCATTCAACGCTCTGTCCAAATTCGTCCTGTGTTTCTTCTCTAACTCATTCAAGATGAATTCATTCTATCTGATCTTTTCCTCCATCGATCTTGTTACATCCTCTTGTTGTCTTTCCATCAATTAATATTCATCCCTTAATTTCTCAATCTAATATAAACTAGCCCTATTATCGGACTCTAACTATCTAGTTTTTGCATCCAGTTCTTCCAACAATCTCGTATCTGCCTTGTCCCTCCTCATTAATTCATCTAACTCTCTCTCCATTCTTTATTTAATGTGCATTGTATGTATTCTCTCTTACTCCAACATTTATTCCAAATGTTAAACTACTGATGCTCCAGCCAATCCACTAATCATTGGTTCTTCCTCCTCTACAACATCCTCATCAATTGATAGAATTCTATCCTTCTAGATTGGATTACTAGCCCTATGTTATTCTAAAATATCCTCTATCGCTTCTTGATCCTATTATATTATCTCTGCTCCATTTAAATCCAGGTACAGAATTGCCTTATTGTCTCCAACAGCTGATAACAAGAATTCTCCTCCCTTCTTTCCAAGAGAATTCCATCTCAAGTCAAGTGAAAGTAGAGTAGTGTTTTACCTTAAAGCATTTGCCAAAGGTTCGATCTGATCTCCAGTTAACTTATTGTTAGATAAACCAATGTGTTGAAGTGACTTATTTGAAACTAAGAATCCAGCTAATGTTTCTATTCCAACTCCATCAGAACCTATCTAATTCCATTCCAATGATAGAATCTTTAACAATGGGCATCCTCTTAATGCTGTTACAATGTCCAAAAATCTAAATTTTAATTGTATATATACCCTTAAGCTGTAATATTATTTCCTCTCAATACTAAACATTTCAAATTTTTATTGTTTTTCACGTAATTTGATAATAATCTTGCTCCATCATCCCCAATGTACATTTCAGATAAATCTATCCTTTGGGCATTCTTTAACTACTCCAACATTGTTTGTAACGATATACTCATTTCAAATTTAAATTTTATATTATTATTGATATGAATAATTAATCACTTCTATTTATTTTTCAATCTATTAATTGTTTAACACGATTCTACATCATCCAAACCATCAATGATACTTGATGATTTAAATTGACAGTTTGGCTTTTTTTATTCTTTCATCTTATTTTCTTTATCCTTGTTTCCTTCACTCTTTTCTTTCTCCTTATTCAAAACGGCGATATACTTTTCTTTTTATTGAATATTTTTTTGTAAGGTTCTGATATCTGCAATTTTGGCCTCTCTTTACAAGCATAACTCATGAATTTGTTTTTCTAATTGGATCTAGGCATTCTCACTTTTAGTAAGATCGCTCTTGAGTTTATCTATTAATGAGAGATTCTCATTTATTTCATTTGATTGATTTGTTACGACATTCATAATTTCCTTTTATTTTTCTTTGAGTTTCTCATAATTACCATTAATTTCTCTTAGCTAAACTTCTAGTTTATCTTTTTCTGTTGTTAATTTTTAAGAATGAGCTTAAAGCTACCCTAGTTCAATTTTAAAGAGATTGTTTTGATTTCTCAATTCAAATAAATTTTTTTCATCTTCTTTATGTCTCAATTAAAATTCAAAGTTTAATTTTTCATATTCTGAGACTTTATGTTCTAATTCAACTACTTTTTTTTCTAGCTCTGCTATTCTTCTTTCTTTAGTAAAAAGGTTATTTCCTAATTTTAGATTAACAGCCATTTTAAATTATTAAATTCTTTTCTATAATGAATAAAAGTTAATAAGCGCAAGAAGTTTACAAAATCATATTAGTCGGAGACCAAGGTGTAGGAAAATCCTCAATCTTACTCAGATACACAAAGGATCTATTTTAAAGAGATTACAATGTTACAATAGGTCTTGAATTTGCTAGTAAAAAAGTGACGATTCAAGATACTGCATTGACACTTTAAATATGGGATACTGTAAGAAATCTATAATTTATATTCGGTAGGCAGGCTAAGAAGCTTTCAGAAGCATTGCTAGATCTTTTTATAGAAATTCTGCTGCCATCATTATTGTATTTAAATTGACAAGGTTTATTTGATAATTTATTAAAGCCGCGAGTCATTTTTAAGTGTTCCAGGATGGGTCAAAGATATCTAAGACAATAGTGATTAAGGAGTTGTAATTTCAATGGTTGGGAACATGTCAGATTTGGAAGCAGAGAGAACAGTGTCAAATGAGGAAGCAAGATAAAAGGCTATGGAATATAATGCTCTATATTTTGAAACTTCAGCTGCCACTGGATAAAATATTGATGATGTAATTTGTATAAATCTAATAAACACGTAGATCTTTATTAATACTTTGGAGAAAGTGTCACAATAAAATAATCCCATAAGAACTAATTCTGAATAAAATGTTAGAGAATCTCTACATTTATCTCAAAAGTATACATAGCAAAGCTTTGGAAAATAGGAATAAAAAGGAGGAAAAAACTCACAATAAGAGGCCAACTCTGACAAAGGCTGTTGTTGAATTATTTAGCAATCTTAAGGTTTATTGGTTATTGATATAACAATATTATTATCATTAAAAAGGAGAATTTAATTAAGTGTCTTCAAAGCATTCAAACTCTTCCAAACTAATATTGAGCCTCTCCAAGTTCGACTTGACTATCTCATTGTGTTTATAATTTTGATACAAGTTATAAAAAGCTACTGTATTTTAATATTCGTTGCAATAGATTTATTTGATATTCCTTATTAATCCAAGGTAAACTTACGACAAATCCTAATAATTAAAAAAAATATTGTATTTTTATTTCAATTTATAAAACTCATCTACGAGTGTGTAATTATTACTACAATGCTAGATACTACTATCAACTAAAATCAGAATGTGCAATAGTTTTTGATAATAATTTATTTATGGATGGATAACAAATTATTCGTTTTAATAATTGTCCAAATAAAACTACTGGGGAAGGTGTTTATCCTTGAAATTCAAATATTTCTTAAAAGATGATAGTATCAAATTGTTTTTATAGAATTTGTTAAATTTCTTAGATAAGATAATTTCAATATTGTTGATCTGTTTTGTTGTGATGTAAATATTAGGTAGTTGTTCCACAAAATATTTTGGAAGTGCCACAAATAAACCAACCATAATCTAGCATCTGAGCCAAAAGGAAAATGATATGATTCTCTCATTGATTGGAAGTATTGTAGTTAAAGAATACCAAATTATGAAGAGAAATTGAGGATACAATGTCAATTTAAATAGATTATCCTAAATGCTTTAGTTTTAGATGATTCCGATTATTATTACAGTAAGTGCCTCTTACACAACAATACTTATTGCAACAAGACATTTATGCTCCTTATACACTTACATTGCTTATATCATTGGTTTTGATTCTAATAAACATTATATGTAAGTTGCAATAGGGAAAAAAAGGATTCCCTAAATTAAAGAGACAAACAATAACTTTTTTTCATCCTGAAACAATCTAGTTATTATTGAGTTTTATTGTAATTATTTTTTCTTTAAAGCTAGAGCAACTCTTACAAATTTCATTAATTACAATGTGTAACAGCAACCTCTTGACCATAATTAGAAGAATGAAACTACTTATATAAAGATTATCTATGATTGACATCGTTCATCGATTTCTTTGAAAAAATCATCAAAGAAATCATTGATTATATCTACAAATAAGATAATTGCTGCAAATAATTAATAAAATCCGCCTGAAAATACAGTTAATAATGGAGATAATTGTTTTATTGGGTATTGAAACCTCAATTTGTATACAGCAGTGCAATAATAAACAGTTAGAATAATAAAAATTAGTTAGAGTGAACTCATGACAATAGCATAAACCAATTTGAATGTACCATTTTCTGATTCCATAAAAACAAAATTATATTTCTTGTTTAAATATATTAATTAATATAATTTAATATCACTTTTATAAAGAGTACAAAAGAATATAAAACAAATAATTCACTAAGGCTTAAACTTCTTAAGCAATTGTACAACCTTTAATCTCAAATCCAAGTATTCACATTTTATAAATTGCAAAATTCCTGGGTGCAATATCTATTCTTGAAAATACAAAAAATCAAGCATTAAACCCATATTATGAATTTCCTCATTTTTTCTTTCTGTTTCCTCTACAAACTATGCTAAATTAGAATAAATAGAGGACAACAAAGTAGGCTTGATAGTCTCTAAAATCTTATTGTTCAGATTATTATTGCTTTAAAATAGGCTTATTATGTTTATTATTGTTGTTTATTATGATATATTTTCCTTTGTAACTATCTAATTAATGTAAAACGTTGTTATTAATTCGACTATGACAATCTCTTATTCTTCATTGTATTGGATTGATAGAAAATATTGAACCCACTCATAAATCTTCTTATTCTACATTAGAATTGGTTCTACTATTTATCTTAAAACATCTTATTTTAAGAATGTAATTATTTAAGAAATCAACTATTTAATCTTATTGATAAACGTTAATTATAGTCTTTCTGAGTTATCATTTAAAAATCTTTAGCATTTCTATTTAAAATAATAATAATAGTTACATTTAATTAAATTATGAGGGATCTAATGAATTTTACAGTTGGTTCAACCATTGTTTCCGTCAATTTTTATCTAATAATGATATCATAGGAAGTGCAGAGCATTTCTAATAATTTGTGAAATCTCAACTGAACTCCTATTGAGGAGAATTATTCTGAAATAAAATTTAACCATTTAAGGGCATCTTCTTCTGAAACATCATATCCAGGTAAACATTGCTAGACATACGATTTTAAAATTGAATTATCAAATAGGAAATTTTCATTACATACTAAGGCCATCAATTTGGAACTAATAATGAATGACTTTTGTTGTTGGCTTCCAAATCCTCTGCTCAATATTTAACAAATATAATGAAATGTGTCATTATCGATAAAATATTGGGTGTCAATTTAATCGTTATCCAATAAAGAATTGAGAATATCCAAGGATATTTCTATTTGTTAGGTTGAATGCTCCAAAATCTTTGACAATACCATAATGATTTCATGTTTGATATAAACTAATTGTGCTTAATTAAAAGATTAGATGTGGTAATAGAATTTATCATATTTTTGCTTTTAAATAACTATTTCAGCCCAAAGTGAAATGCATAATTTCAAAATCTCCAAAGATTGTTTGTATTATTCATTTACTGTTTGCTTATCAAATTTTATTGATTAAATCTAGAATTTAGGAGTCTCAATTAAATTATTATGATTAAATCTAGGGGTGGTACTAAATAAACTGATTTATTAAAATTCTACTCTTAAATATTGAATGATGCAATTATTCATTAACTCTTCAAATAAATCATAGATTTCATTAAATTATTCATTTTGTGAATTCAAACATAACTAAGAAGCTATGTGCAAAGCTGCAAATTTTAAATCATCTTAATTATCCATTGTGTCCTTGATTAATTTTAAGGACATACTCCATAGACCAGGATTGTTTATTTTATGTTAAATGGATTTTAATTACAACTGCCATAACATACAAATGATTTTATGTTTGATTTCATTTTAGTATTATTTCGACAAATACTTTGTGAGATACACACAAATACTTGCCATTCTCATCAAACATTAATCATTTAATTAGTCTAATTAATTAAAGATTAGTTCACTTAAACAATTCAAACATAATAACAAATGTATAAATTCTTCCTTTTCATTTAGTAATGTTTCAAACACCTTTATTAAATCAACATACAATGTATCGGATATTTGCTATTCCTTTATTAACAAATACAACAGATTCATAATATATTCAACCACATCATCATACCTCGAGTTTATCAATTCATACATAGCATTGAATAGATCAATTTTTAGATATTTGTTATTAAAACATTAACAAATAATGCTCTTCAAACTATTCAAAGAGTAGAGTCTCATTTCCTATGATTTAGATTAGCATAAACATAATAGCAAAGCTTCTACAGTTTACCAAATCTTCTCTAATCTAAAAACATTCACTTATACTATGAGTACAATTTTATCGATTGCAAATTGCTTGTAGGTTTAATTGATGTCAGCTGTATTACTATTTATTTAAACTTTTTCAACTATTTATAAAGCGAGTTAATTTAAACCATCCATAATTTTGATCAATGTCTATTCATCATAATCAGAGGAATTGATAAAGAATTTCATTATTTCATCTTTTGAAAAGTTGATCATTTCAATTCTTTACATTGTTTAGAATATCTAATTCCATATTTTCGGTGAAAATTCACTCATATAATGTTTTATACATTCACACAATATGTTATAACTAATTATCCAATTATTATTGATTTCTTTTCGTTAATTAAAAGAATTCAAATCAGGTACTGAAATTTAGGACAAAAATTTAATCATCAAGTCTTGGCCCTTTTTAGATTATTAAATCCATTTATATAATTACTCATTCAGCTCCACGCATTGTTAATGAGTTGATATTTACAAGATTTGCTTCAATAGTTTAAACATAGGTCTACATATTTACACATAATTTTTATCGTAATCTTAGGTAATCAAGAATTGTATGTTAATATTAATTAGAGAAGCTAATTGATAATAATTAATATTTACTTAATTACTATATGTATTTATTAAATACAACAGTATTTATAAATTCTAAATATTTAACGCTGAAATTCACAATCAAACTGCTTGATTTTTAGGATTGAATTTATTCATATTCTTAAATGTGCGGCATAGTGCTATTATATATAGTTTTAAATATTTATTCGTGATAGCCTAAAATAACAATTTATAGATACTATTTGAAGTATTTTTTATTTTCTAAGTGAACAATTTTATAATGATAGGCTCATTTTGATATAGTTACAATAAAGCATCGTGAATAGCAATTTTTAAAATGTCCTTTTATTGTGATTTTGTGTATAAATTGATTATTTAGTCTAGTAATTAGATGTGGTCTTCCATCATGAGTATGTAGTTTGATATCACAAAAATTGAGTTAATTTCTAAGTTAATTAGCAGTTGATACTTGATAATTGATTTGATTGCATCGATATGTCTAAGGATAATAAATAATGATATAGTTTGGATGTGTAGAATTCCTAATTCTTGAGTGTTCTACCATTTTTTAGCAGAATTATGAAGATATCCTTGCCTAAATTACAAAATCAATTACAAAAGATGGTGTTTAGGCTGCTGTTGATTTTTGTTTAATTTTTGTCTTGGAGGATTAAGAAGAAAATTTCCAAATACTCTAATAATTAATCTCCTTGTATAAGTGAGACGATTAAGAGTATTCCCTAGATAGCAGATTATTAGACTATAGAGTTTTCTGAGACTGTGTACGTTAGGAATAAATTGAAAAGCTATTTTTTTGGGTATATTTAAAATAAAATACTTTTGTACAATTCGGCATCCAGTTAATATCAATGATGTGAAGCAATGTGGATATCAATTTGATGTCTATGGCGATATCGTATTCCTTTTTGATTTCATTGATAAAGTCAATAATACTGAGTTATTGATTCTTAAATTTAGATAATTTTGATTACAGCATTGAAAGCCTGGTTGAATTATTGAATTATATTTATTGCTTTACGGACGTGTTCCTCATTCTTGGAATGTGATATTGTTTGTAATAACAATGGCAATTTGTCAGCATCTTATTCTTAAAGTTCAAACAATTATTTAATATTCATAATAAATAAAAATGGTTGATAATCCAGTACAGCTGCATATTGATTTTGAAAATTTATAAGTTTCTGATTAAGAGGATGAATGCTACAGCGGAGTTTCAGATGTTTCTGTTGAACTGTAATTATTAGAATACTCGCCGGAATAACCAGCTAGCTTGAACATAGAACGAAGCATTGTCTCCTATCTCAAGGAACTTGGCATTAAAATGAAAACGGATCCAAGAGCTAAGCAAGAGAGATATTTTAAGAGAAAGCGGCAATTTAAAAGAGCACAAACAACTTTTATGGAAGAAAAAGAAATTAATTCGACTACTATGACTCCACCTTAGATAAGTAAGAAGCCTACAATGTAATTACAAATGAATTCAATTATCGGAAGACGTACTCCCCAAAATTTAGGAAGCACCCCTTTACTACAATTTCCAAATAAAGTTACTGAAAAATCTAAATTCAGCTTATAACGCGATACCTCTAGTTCTCCAGTATGAATTTTATAATACATATACAAATTAACATCCTATAAGATACATGCTTAAATTCACAACATTTGAGAAGAAAATCATGATTTTATAATTTAATTTTGAAACTTTAAAATCATGATAAATGGATTCAATCAATTTTGTATATCTACAAATTGTCTTTATTTTTAATTATTTCAATGTTTAATATCGAATTGATGACCTAATTCATATTCCTTATTATTATTCAAGTTATTTATCTTAGATTTAATAATGTATAAGAACATCATTCCATTAATAACTATCAAAGTCTTCACGGTTCCTCACATGTTTTTAATTCTAAAAATTACAATTTACTACAGGAGTTGACTCTATTTGCAATACTTTAATTGATGTCTCTAAATTGTTCCTTTTGTTGAGAGTAACCCTTAAATGAATGGTGAAACGAACTTCAAAACCAAAATTATTTAAGAACTAATGAGTTCCCTCATAGACTGGTTTTTAGAAGATGGATAGTACGCTTGAAATGAAGGATCCATGAGCATTTAAAGTAATTAATTTATTTTCATTTACTTTAAAATATGACCAAAAATGTAGTATTTAAGCTTCTGGGGATGGTCTCTTGAGGAAATAATGTTAAGCCATCTGAAAATACTTCAGCATGGAAGTAGAGTGAAGCAAACAGGCTAAGATTTTTCGAATTATCTAAAGAGATCACTTAATTAAGATAAATTTAAACTACATCTTTCTTGTTAGATACTAACTGCTTCACAATTTTCTCATCTCTTATTTTATGTAACATAATATTTAATCCTTATTCTCGCCATTCTTCTTTTGAATTAGAGGAGTTCTTTAAATTTAGCAATTTGAGAGATAGATTAATTCATATTTTAAATTAATTAATATAAATCAGGCGTATCAAATGAAGTCTGAGGCAATTATATAAAAGATAATGGATGGTTAATTTCATAAAAATGTCTGAGTTTATTAGAAATACCTACTTGGCTAATACTGATTACATAGATTTTTTCTTAATCTTTTCATCCATTTTTCTCGGAAATAAAGATTTATAATGAATTCTAACCTCTTTATTTATTTTTGCAATATCGAAGAAACATCCTAGATTGTTATTGTTGATTTAATCTTCCTATAGCTTAGTTTTAGGTGTTTAAAATTTTATTTGAGTTTGTAAATTCATCTTAAATAGGTTTTTTAGATGATATTACATTTTAACAAAGTGCTATTTTTGATATTTGTTTTTTGCAAATACTCTACTTTTAATATTATTTTTCTATTTCTTAAAATTTCTCATTCAATAAAATAATTGTAACTCCTTGCTAATCAATCTCAATCATTGAGATCTTCAATAGTTAGAGATGAAATATTGTAATGATTTTTATAGTTGTTATTTAAGGAAGTCTATTACAATTTTTAATTATCCTAATAATTAAATTTTATTTAATTAATATAAAAATCATCATTTTTGTAAACAGGGATTGATACTTTATTAGTATAAAACTTTCCATCCATTCAAAATCATAATAGAGATTATAGCACTCTGTATGGTAGATAAATTTTGAAGTAGCTAGTTATAATTAATGAAATTCAATAACCTACTTTGTATTATGGATACAAGAGAATCTATGATACAGATCTATGATTGAAATCTTTTATAATCTTTCTTAATGTTTCATTCTCTTGAATGCATTTAAATTTAGTACTAACAACCTTTTCTTTTATTATTACTCATCATAAACGACCTGTTCTTATTCAATTCATAATACTTTTATGAATGAATTTGATTTTTCGTTTTCTAATTGCATTTGATAGGAATCTATTCTATTCTATTTATTTTTTTTTATTCATTATCTCAAATCAGTAATTTTTATGACAATGTGTGTTATAAAAGGTGTATAATCAGCATACTTATGTATTTTGAGAGCATAAAGTTCTTCATTTGATAGTGACTCAACTCAGAATAGACTTAACAATCAGATCTATAATTTCATAATAATAACTTATTTACATCTAGATCCAAATGAGGTGCTGGGTAGTCAACAATTCAGGACTCTTAGTATATCTCATGCATTTTTTGGAATGTGTAATTTTAATTTAAATCCTCCAATTCCTATTATTTAATCCATCTGAATGTAATTAAAATAAAGAAAGAGAATTGATATCTCAGATGATCGTATTTATTTAATATCTACAGATTAGCTCTCTTCTTTAATGATGAACCAATAATCAAATTGAGGAAGTTCAAGCTTAAGAAATTGTCAGATTTAGAGAGTCTGATGCATCAATAAAGTTAACGTAGAGAATCATTTAACTAAAATTTCAAGCACAATAGGTTACTTTAACAACAGAAGCATCAATCACTTGATCAAGGCAAGATGATTGATTATATAAAAGTTTAAAACAGAGAGTAATGATCAAATATGATTTCATAGGTTAAACTAAGTGAAATTACAATAAAAACTATTGAACCGTTCCCGTATTCTCCAAAATGAACCCTAAAAAAGTAATGACAAGAATTTACCTTTCGTTGAGGTACTTCTATGCATTGTCTATTTCTATAGTAATACCTTTTCAGAAAGACATTTAACAACATCATCAAAAAATCTCGTCATAAACATGAGAACATCAAAGCATCACTGAAGAAGGTTGAGACTCTTTTGAGCGGGATTGAGACTACGCGAGATCAATACCCTCTGCTTTCACCCATTGTTCAAACTAAACACACTCAGGTCAAGTCATGCAGAAATGAGGATAATTCAACACACACTATAAAATCTCAATTTCTTAATGTAATCGACTCTCCAACAGCTAGAGATAGGTCCTCATCTCTTAAATACACCATTGACTAGAACAACGAAATTCGAAGTAACTTAAATAGTATATTACATCGTAGACATGAGGAAAGCCAAAGTCAAGGAAATTATTTTCAAAACTGAGGAAACCAGAGAGCGAAGCATGGCAGCTGTAAGATAATTGTAATTTTAATAGAAACTATCAGTTTACAGCGAAAAACCAGATAGCATCTAGCCAACAAAGAAATAATTATAATAGCTTCGTTTTAAATGGGTCAGGAAATTAAAGTATAAAATTGAATTGCATAACAATTAAATGAGATAATTTATGGATTTCTTGGATTATCTCAAATCCTCTGAATTAAAAGTAACAAATGAAGATCACCATTATTTAAAATACTATCGAGATAAATTATTAAATGGCGATCATCTTGTAGACCAGGACTTTTAGATCATGATCAACGATCATAGGACTAATCTTATTGGCTAATTAATCAGAAATTCAATAGCCATCGAGAATTGATCAATGTTTATGTAACAATTTATTCCAGAATTTTGGATAAAATCATTCATTATTCATATTCATATATGTGAATAAATAATAAATCTTTTATATATTATTTTAATCCAAATGGCAGAGAATGTAAAGATATTTTCTCATTATTTCATAGTTTGAATTGGCAACAGAAGAAGTTAAATCATTCGTTAATAAATTGAATGATCAAACAAAATTGTAGATCTATGGATTATACAAGTAAGCAACAGTTGGTGACATTGATATTGGTAATTTGTCAACCTTATAATTCTTTTAGGCAAACCAGGAATTCTTGACTAAAAGGGAAGAGCAAAATGGGATGCTTGGAATGCCAATAAAGGAAAGTCTAAGGAATAAGCCAAAGTTGAATATGTGTAAGTGGTCAAAGCCAACGCCCCTGCTGATATCGCAAAAAACTTATGAGAGTATGAGAATGATAATATCATAATCAAATTTTACATAATCATCTATTATATAGCTGATGAGTTCCCCTCCCCTGCAGAATTATTATAATCTTTATATGGAATAGATAATCTGTATTGAAGTGTGCAATATATGTAAGTGAGTTTTATAGGGTTTGATCTGATCTCCTAACGACAGCGGTTAAGAAGGCGAAATTTTAGAATTGAATCAAAAAAAGATGGAATTATCTATAAGATTTCTTGACCATTCTTTCTTGGATTGATATTATATAATTTAATGGGGTATGTTGAGGATCGAATCCAATATTTCCTTCTTTAACAATAACTTATACAATTCTTTGAATAAGGATTTAATTTATGTAATAAATTTGTGACTTTCATTTACGTTTCATAAAATAAGTCTGTTGTGAAAATCAATGTTCATCAAAACTTCTTTGTGATGAATGCATAAAATCAAGCAATGATCATGCAGGCCATAGGTTAGTTGATTTGTAACAGTTTATGAATTTAGCAGAATAGTTTTTAAAAGGAGGCTAGTACATATATTAATTATAAATTCCTAGTCCAGAAGTGGTATTATATGGAGCTGATTTAAATACAAAAACAAAAATTTACGTTTCTAACACTCAAAATATTAAGCAGGATATGTAAGCTTAGTACGTTAAAATGCTCGAAGATTAGATTTAAAAATACATAAACCAATTGGTTGATGGAATCAAATAAGGTAAAAAAATGATTATCGAATTTGTGAATTAGATTATTGATGAGAGTTTTTCTTCAGCAGTTTTAAAGTATTAAATTCTAGATAATAAGTAATCGAGAATGCAGTCATATGATTGTCAAGGGTGTTTTGCAGGCTTTCGAGCAGAAGATATCAACGAAGGATGGGAACAATTTATTGTATAGATTGCATACTGGATAATTGGAGAAAGATTATTATGAAAAGAAAGTAAAGATTTTGAGTTTAATTTTAGATTCAAGGGTTAGTAGAATTGTTTCAAACTCATTTAAAATAAATTTTGGAACCATTGGGTAATTAGGTTGAGAATTATGCAAAGCAATTTCTATAACAAATGGAAAAGGTAAAGGTTTCAGTTAAAAATGAACACTTCAATCTCAATAGGACTAATATGATTGCCAAGTAATTTAAAATCAAAGATATGGTCATCGACTAAAACCTTTAGTTGAAAGTCGAATAGCCCAATTATGTTTCTAGAAAACATAATGTATCATTGCCACCACCACTCCAAAATGAAGGTGAATATTAGAATATCTTCAAACTTAAAACTGCCAGAATTCCTAAACAGAGGAAACTAGAGTTACTTAAATCTTTAGACTTCATGCATCATACAGCGAGGAGTGATTCGAATTTGTAAACTATCTCACAAATCACTCCCCAAAAGGCAAAATTAGATAATGCAGGACAAGATCTTAAAAGAATTATGGTTGTCAATTCAATTCATTAAAATCTTCTTGATGTAATTAGCATTCAGGGTAACATTTGTATCACATCTGGAAAGGAAGGCACCTTGAATTTATTTACTATTTAAATTGACGGACCTGACATTTCTATAGTAAACCAACATTAAATCAAACCCCATCAGGAATTGAGAGATGTGGAAGTCTGTTAAACTCCAGGCATGTTTCTTACTGTTGGTAGGAACATCAAAGTAACTAATGAGAAATATGTGGATTTGGGATACATAGTGAAGTTGTTTCTTTTTCAAGATATTAAAGACATTGAATTGTTGACTGAATTCAGGGATCTTCACAATCAACCTATTGAGAAATTGAAGTTCATCAATGAGAATTATATCAGAACAAGGATAGAATATTCGAAGTTTAGTAATGAATTAGAATTTGCATCCCAAACTGTGGACACAATTAAAGTGTGGAAATTCTCATTCGATAGCTCTAAAATATACGAGGGAGAAATGTAGGAGATGTATAAAGTTGAAGTCAAGTAGTAAATAATCAAAAGCATTGAATTTTGCAGCGATTTCTTAATTTTAACAACCAAATAGAATTATTCCATATATTTCAAGACCACACTAATTAAGTAGTAAGTTTAAGGGAAAGATTGCATTGTAAAATCTAAGGTGATCAATAACAACAGAGTTTTGATATTGAGTAACTAGGGAGTCATTACAATCTTGGATATGTTGAAGATCAAAAATAACGATAAATCATTTGAACCTCAAAAAATAGTAATTATATCAAATAACCTAATTTTAAGAACATCAAGAAGTATTTGAGATTGATCCTGTTTGAGAAAGAGGAGAAGGAAGTCGAGTTTATAGATTGTATCCAAATCAATCAAAAATTCCTTGTGTTCATGCATAGTACAGTATATGATCATTTTCTCACATTGAATAAAAATTTTGATGTAAATAATACGCTTAAAAACTATAGATAGAAAATAGATTCAGATACCCGCCTTCCGAGATAAGATTATTGAAACAATTGGAATTTGATAAATATAATTTCATCATAAGTGTTGAGGGCAAGAATGACTTCGGAATTTGGAATATTGTTTTAAAATGATTTATATATATATTTATGTATAATTATTCGATGTATCAATGGAATATGGATTTCTTTTATGAGTTCAATAATGATTTTGTTTCTACAGTTTAGTCACTGAAAACATAAGCCTCACCACCAGCTAACAATATAAATATGATTCACATACCATAGCTTTAATCGATTCCCAAGGATTCCTATTCAGGTTTAATCTTGAAGATTCCAAAACCTTTCAATGGTACCAATACTGCTAAAATGAGGAGAGCCCATCCAGCAATAGAGAGTACTCCTACAATTTAGATTCCAAACTATTTTAGATTGTTGCCATAAAACAATCCATGTGATCTTGACAATATACCATATAATAGGGTTCCAAGGATTCCTGGAACGAGATGAGCACCAACTGCTTATCCTGGATCATCTACATGAGATCTTTTAACTATTAATTATACGACAAGATATGAGATTCCAGCCAAAGTTCCGATGAAGGCAGCTGCCCATAATTAGATATCATCAACACTTGCACTGACTGCCACTACTCCTGCAAGAGCACCTCTAGCAATTGTGATTAAACTGGTTTTTTCTTTCTTCAAATAGTATGAGACATAACTACTCAATCCACCAAATGATGCAGCCAACAAAGTGTTCACAGGAACTAATCCCTTGACATAAGTTGCTGATCCTCTATTCAATCCAGAGAGGAAGATGATTTATACAACAACAAGTAAGATTGTACCGATTCCGACGAAGAATGGAGCATGATGTGGGAAGATTCCTGGATGAATTTTTCCATTTTGATCTCTACGCTCTTGTAATAATAATGATGCCACCAAAGCAGTAACACCTCCAAATGCGTGGATTACTGAGCTGCCTCCAAAGTCTTGGAATCCGAATGTACTCAACCATCCCTTTCCAAAAGTCCAATGCACAACTATTGGATACAAGAGTCCTTGTAAAATGATCACCCCAAAACTGAATGAGAAGAATCTTGATCTCTCCAATGTTCCAAAAGCGAAGATTGAAGTAACGAAAATGGCAGCTATTGTGTGGAAAACAAAGTTGTCATAATCATTTCTGTTTGGTGTTGATTCAAATGATGCAGCGGCAAATAATGATTTTCCAATGAATTTGTTTGAATCCTATCCAAATGCAAATGCATAGCCAGTCTAATTTGATATTCGATTGTCTTACAATGTAGAAAGCAAGAATTGTTAAGATTCCACCCAATAAAATTGTTATAATAGCCGATTGTACTGATTTGTATCTGACAGCTCCGGCAGCTATCATTGAATATCCTAGTAGTCCTAGGACAGAGAAGAATGCACAAGACAACACCCATGTTTCATCTAAAGCCATTTGATTCCGTTAAAATTATTAATTACTTTTTGGAATTCAAATTTTGTTTTTATATTTGGATATTATGTATATTTTCAATTCTTTCATTGCAATAACCCTCGTACAACTCCATTCTTTTCTTTAAATGCCTATATTTCTGTCCTACTGAAAATAAAAGTATTGCTTTGTCCCCCCCTGAACTCAATGATAAACCCGCGCCAACTACACAATATAATGTAATCAATTACCTTTCTCATCAACAGTATCAAACTTGCTCAGTATTATAGCATCAATCCCCCTTATATATCCTTTGAACTAATTAAAATCAAATTCTTATTAAAATTAACCCAATCCATCATTACCAACCAAGGCTTCTCCCACAAATACTATAAGATCAGGATTGTGCATTGTTCCTATTCATGGTAATTGTCTTATTGATGATTCATTGTTTTGCATTCTATCAGCTGTATCCATTAAAGCAACATTAATATTTTATTATTCCTTCCCTTAAAGCTTAATGAGCAATCTCAGGAGCACCATTCTTTTTTACTCTTCTTCATAACTGGTATCCCTAAACATTATTCTTGAGTCTTTTATTACTCAAAAGCCCAGCCCAGCCCTGTGCTGAAATTATCACAAATTGTAATGAGATGCTTTAAATAAACACCCTAACTTTGCACAAATTATTTTCTGAGTTCATATTTCTATTCTTAAGTCATTTATTTCTGATTTTAATTAGTTTAGACTTAAACTAAATTCTTATTTGTAAAATCCAAAGTTTAAACTTATTTTTTTGTCACACTATCATCTAGTGATTTAACACCACCAGAAGTTGATTTTGCTCCTGATTTCTATTACATTTTCTATTTAATTATGACAACTTTGCTCATAGTATATTAATCATAAATTGGTTGTTCTTTTTTGCGCCTTCCCTAGTTCAAGTTTTGGTTCAGATATTTACAATTATTCTGTTTACTTATATATTCTTGTAAATCCTTTCCCTCTCTTTCTCATTTCTTTGCCTTAATACACATTTTCATGATTTCCTTGAAACATACATAGAATTCTGGGATAGTTTATGCAATTACTTGTAAATTCCCTTTCGTTTTATAGCAGTATTAAAAATTAGTTGGAATTAGGCTTACAACATTATCATTAACACATCGATTTACTGAATGAAAAAGAGTTCCTAATAAGAAACGATAAAATCAATCCCAAATCATTTTAGATGACCCATTAAACTTTGATAGATCCCAATTATATTTAAGTTTTCTAATGTAAACATCACTCAATGACATTACTAAATATATCTTCTTTTATTTAGCAAACAGCCTAATTAGTATAAGGATTGTCTAAATCTGTAAAACAGAATGACTCTTCCTGTCGTTATTATACTTACCAAATGAATTATAAAAAATACATATAATTATTTTAATATAAAATAATTAGTAATATTAGAGAAATATAATAGCTCATTCAATTGAAATTTTGTTAAATTGTTTTGAAATTAGCAGTGATTTAAAAAGCGATTTAGATTTATATTTACAATTTTAGAATTTCAATTTAAATTTTACAATGAATAATTAACATTATCATATCCAATATTCTTTTATCCATTCTGCTGGATATGAATCAGGTTTTGGCATTCTTGGGAATGTAACAATTCTTGTATTTTAAGGCACTTACTGTTTACATTCGAATACAAAATCAGATATTTGTGTAGGGTAAATATCTTGTAGAAAATCTGCATTTTCCACAATCATCTCTAACCAGAAATCGAATCTCACAATGAATTTTTATATATTCTTCCAATTGGAATCTAATTCCGTGAAAATTCTTTTGAAAACCTCCCTGTTATTCCAAATAACTATACTGCTGTTATATCCATTTTTATTTTATTTTTCACATGCAATCTCATCTGTTTTCAAGATTCCAAATGCTCCCTTATATCCCATAATTTCATCAACATTTCCAGTAATTATCATATCAAGATCAATAAAAAACAACTTCCCTGGGGGATACTCATAGTAATCCATAAACAGAGTTGCTTTGCCCCACCAACCAGTCCAGCCCTTTTTCAATTCTCTAGTCATTATTCCCTCTTGTAAGTCTTTAGGATCATCAGTGACGCAAATAAAATTAAATTATCTAGTGCAGTGTCTCTTAAACCCATTAAACAACTTGTTAACATAGTCAGGTCCATATTTGGTTCCCCATTTCATGCATATCACATTGACTAGTTCATTTTCTTCAATAGGGGTTGATTTCACATCTATTTTCTTAGGTTCCTCATAGCCTTAATCGCTGATAGAGACAATTTATTTCCATGTGTGATCAATGGCTTCCTTTTGTCTTCCAAGTTGTCTAAGCAAATCGCCAAAATTGATTTAAGCTTCGTAGTTATTTGGTTATAATTGAATTGCCTTTAAGCAATATTCGTAGGCTTCGTCTGGTTTATCTAGGTTTGTTAATAGGCAAGCAAGATTGGTGTGTGCATCAACAAAGGCTTCAAATGAATTGATCTTAGAACAGAAGTGAAGGATGGGGACTTTCTGGGATTCGTCATAGTAAGGCGATTAGGTGATAACTCTCTTATAATATTCGACTGCTTTTTCATGTTATTTTTGTTAAGCATAAAAATTGCCTAGATTCATGAGGATGTTTGTGCTTTAGACTTAATTTAGAGGATGAATGTACTTTCGAGTTGTTCTTGAATGGTGTGATAGGAACTCTCAAAGTGTTTTAGGGCTAGATCGAATTTTTCAGCCTTGAGACAAACACAAGCAAATTTATTTTCTTCTAGGGCTTTTGTTAATGTTTCATTGGATTTTTTTTTATATTCTTGATCGGCTTTTGCCAATCTCATGTTGTGCTTTAATTCTGAATAAAAATTCATTATAAATATGAGATTTATTCGATTGGTTTATAAATGATTAAGGAATCAAAAATATTTAGAAATAATTTTTATTGTTAATTATTAATGTCTGCATCAAAGATCTTTTACTCGCCATCACGTTCGAATGTTAATGCTTCAAAATGTACAACCATATGGAGGTGACAGGGCTCTATCACCAAGCAGAGCAAAAATATCGCAGCTATCAGAAAAACTCTCCAATCTCCAACATTAGATTGATGAAGATCAAGCTGTAAGAGTGTATTGCTAATTCCTTAGTTTAAGAAGGAGACTTTTGAAAGCAAGATCAAAATCTTAGAGGACAGAGCAACCAAGTAGGCTTAGGGAGATGATTCCAAGTTCAAGTTGTTGAAGGAACAATCTCCAAAAGGTTGAGGAGGGTGCTCAAAATGAGAAAATCATCAGAGAGGTATTGATCGTTTTAGAAGTAGGCTGGGAGACGAGAAATTGAGATCAAAAGATTTTAAAGGGATTAGAAGGATTTTTGAATAAGGAATTATAATCGGAAAAAATCAATAGAAAAGATTTTGAAGGAAAAATAATTAAGAATACAGATGACAAGGTTTACAGCTTGAAATTGGATTTGGCTAGATAGAAGAAATACAGAGAGGAAACCGAAGAGAAGAATGCTCAGGAGATTGGGGATCGTATTTTGTAATTATAGGAGGAAGTAGAGGAGGAGAGAAGACAAAGGTACACAAAATTAAATAAATTACTATAGGGAATAGCAAAACCAAAACACAATCAAGAGGTTGGGGGATTCCATCTTAAAATTGTAAGAGATCTTGACAACTGAGAAGAAATAGAGAGAACAAGCATAAGGTCAAATGTTCAGGATGTTGGATGAAATGAACCATTACTTGAATAGCGAATTAACTAGTGAAAAGAATGAGAGGGAAGCCACTGAGGAGAGTTTGATCAACTTGATAGATCAAACATGCAACAGAGTTGAAAATTCATTAAGAAAGTGATATCATATGATCTTTATACATTTAATTTTAAATAATGTTCAATTCTCCAGTGCCAGGACTAAAGGCTAAACGAATATCTGTGTTTCTTTGTTGCTTTCTACAATACGCTATGTTACATTCATGTCGTTCGACCTGGAGTTACACCACTGGAATATTAACATCTACAAATGATAAGTATGACGACCAGAAAATTGATGATTTTGATAAGAGTTATTTGGCAGACGTTAACTTTGCATTTCTATTTACATACGGATCCTCAATGCTATTGTAATCCATCTCAGTTATCAAAGCTTAGGGCAAATCGGAGACAGAATAGGCCCCAAGAGATTCATGTTGTACGGTACTTTTATGACTGGAATTATATAATTTTTGATAGCAGGTCTCTTTCACATTGAGCAACACAACAAATGGCTAATATTGATGTTAATGATATTCAATGGAGTGGCATAAGCTCCAGTTTGGCCAGGTCTAATGGCAATCATGAACAATTGGCAGAGCAAACCAAATAAGGTTATTGTGATGGGGTATTTTACGGCATGCACAAATATTGGAAATATCCTTGGAGACTTTTTCGCATACATTCTCATAGAAAAATTAGATTTAATTGTTATGTCACCCATCTACGTTGCTGCTGCTGGAGTTATACTAATGTCAATCATCAATGTCTTTGCCATTCCAACTGATTCAGCTAAGGAATACATTGCATCTTTTCGAAACCCTAATACAAAATCACTTGTCTATAAATAGGCACACGAAGAGTACTTGAGTAGAGCAGGATCCAGGACTAGTTCAGTAGTATCTAATTAAGATTTAGATGTTTCAAAAAGCAATATCGATCAATCTCTATTGACAGTGGCTAGAAATACTATAGGAGAACCCTAATTAAAACCCAAAAAACCCAAGAAGGATAGTATCAACATGTTTTCTGCATGGAAACTACCCAACGTTGCACTCTATGCTTTTGCCTTTGGATGCGTTAAAGCAGTATTTTACATTTTAGCATTTTGGCTCCCCAACTATTTAAGCTAATAAAACTTAGAGAATATTTCGTTGATTACTCAAATGATAGAGTGGGGAACCATCCCTGGAGGCATTCTTATTTGGTATCTCTATTTTTTCAATCTAGTTATGCTGGAGTTTATTGGAACATTCGGGCATTTCTTATAGTTCCTATTCTTTGGATTGGTACAGTTGTGATGATATGCATCGATCAGTTGCAAAAAATCCAAAGTCATCAGCCTTACTTCTTATATTACATGTTAGTGTTTCTAACTGGTTTACTGATTGGAGGAGTGTATAACAATATCTCTGGAGCAATTGTAATTGAACTAAGTAACATGAAAGAGTTGAAAGGTTAGCTTTGTAATAAATTCTCTTAGGCAATAAAAAATCAACGGCTACAGTCACCTCTGTAGTAATGGGGTATGGTGCTACATTTGCTGCTATTAATTAACTTATTGTGCCACATTTGGAATCCAAAATATTCTTGTATTGCGGATTGAATGCTATAATTGCAGGAATGTTTCTCATTCCATTAATTGTAAGTGAATACAAAAGAATAAAGTAAGAGAGATTAAAAGTGTATGATAAATGATATACCTAAATTTAACATTTTATTTTTCGCCTTTAATTTATCTAGTAGATTTGTAGTTTATAAATATTAAAATTCAAAATATAATTAAAATCATTCATTCCATCTAATTCTTAAACTAATAATACTAAAAAATATGTTAGAAGTTATATCAAATGTTTGTAGATAGAAAAATAATTAAATTATTATTATTAATAACAAATTCTAATTTTATTTATATTAGAAAATAGTTACTTATTTATAGAAGAATTCTTGAACAATAATAATAATCAAAATCTCTTCATTGTCATTCTCTCTTTTAAGTATATTTTAATAATGGATTTTCCTGTTTTTATTATGGGATATTTCTAAGAATTTAAATAAGCATTCATACTGTTTAAAACGGGAAGGCTTAATTTGGGGGGAGGCTTAAAAGTTATTTTACTAATTCTTTTAAGTAACTCCAATGTTAGAAATACTGTCTACACTGTCAGTTTTACCTGTCAGTAGAGGTGAATTCATTTATACTTGATTAGAAGAATCAATATTCTTTTAATGCTTTAATTACTTAGTAGCCAAACCACCTGGAGATTGTAAAGGCGAATTAAGCAATTGATTCTTTCTTGCAGCATCAAAAATGGCAGATCTAAATTAATACAATCTCTTACTCTTCATTCAAAGCATTCATTCTCATTCCCAAATCATTTTCTTCTCCTTCATCTATGAAATCATTTGAATGGTCATCCAACATTATTTAATTCATTTCAGCCAAATAAGGATGTTCAAGACATTACTGTGCAGTTATTCTTTTGGTAGGATCTTTTTCAAGCATTCTTTTTAATAAATCAATGGCAGTTTGAGGTGCATTTTGTAAGTATTTTATGGTGAAATCAATTGTAGCCTCTCTATTTTGTTTGACTACAGTGCTGTAACTCTTTCCAGGGAAGGCAGGTTTGCCAGTTAATAATAAATAAAAGACCAACCCGAAACTGTAGATATCACAAACAGAACTATAATGGGATTTCATATCCTTGATATTTATGACTTCAGGAGCAACATAGCCAGGAGTTCCACATCGACAATACAGATAAGCTGGTTCATTTACATGAGTGGCCAATCCAAAATCTGCCACAACAACTGTTTCCATTTTTCTATTGATTAATTTATGAAAATCTTTACTTTGGTTATTTGAATAAAATATTTTCTAACTTTAAGTCTCTATGCATTATTTCTTTTTCATGCATATGACACAATCCTTATAGGACGCCTACCAAAATTTATTACATTTATTTAGTAGTTAATATGACCTTATCTTTGATCAAATCATACAATGAGCCACCTTCTAATAACTCAAGTGCAACGTAGAGTGAGTTTTATGTTTCATAAATCTCATGCATCCTCATCAGATGATGGTTGTTTAGCTTTCTCATAATTGTTAATTCATTTACGATAGCCTCTTTTCCATGATCCTCAGCATATGCAGCTTATTTTGAAAACGCTTTTATAGCCATTTAAGTATTGTCCTCTATGCGTTCTCCCAAGTAAACCTAAATTATGGGGATTAAATACAGAGGCAAAATTGCCTTTTCCAATTTTCTTAAAAACTCTGAAAAGATGATGAAATTACCATTAATTAATTCTGGGCTAAAAAAACTCTCTCCATTATGCTATCACTTTTTCATTTGCTGATAGTTTATAACTAGGCAATTGATCTTTTCCGTGATCTCTCATCAGAATCATTCCTATGATTGTACCCAAGGAATCATCATCTTCATCCTTCTTTTAAACTGGTGTTCTGAGAACCTCAAATTTGGTCTCAAAGTCTAATTTGAGATATTTCAAGGGAGGATCCTCAGGCTTCTTTATTATTATGTTAATTTATCATACTTTTGTAATTAGAATATATTGATCATAACCGATCAAAAACCTGGACTTTTTGTTGGGCTTTTAGAATTCAGATTTCAATAGAGGCTTGTCATTTTTCCACTTCAATTCATTGGGAATAGCCACCCATAGTTTTTATTTCATGTATATTAATATTAAAATTTTCAACCAGTTTAATCATACTTTTTAATTTAAAATCATTTGAATAAATTCCTCCATATAGGAACTACCTTCTCGCAAATATTCTCAAGTAATATTAAATTTCATTAATATTTTACCAATCCCCTCATTAATTAATATTAATTTACTATCTCTTTTTAAGGAAGAATTTAGTATTTCTTAAATAATAAATATAATAATTTATTAAAGTAATATTCTCATTCTCATTCTACATGAAACTTTGGATGAATTTTAACATTCTTAAATTCTTATTTATTAATTCAAAACTCAGAATAACAGGTTAAAACAAAATTTTTATTCATAGTATTGATACTTAATAGAACAATCAAAACATAAGTGTATAAAAATTAAAAATTTTGCCTTGATAATAATCTTAAAAAAAATAAAAAAATTTGAATTTAGATAATAGATGAAGGCAGAGATTCAATAATGCAAATTAGCAATTCTGGAAAAAACTGATATCTCGAGTAATAGATAATCTTATTAATGATCAATAATTAATTGTAGATTCTTCAGAATTATAAAATTAATTCTCATTATTTATAATAATAATAATAAGGTTATTAAATTCTTTGCTATAAAGTATTCAGCTAAGCGTTACATCAAAAAAAGGAAGATTAAATAAAATATACTTAATTGGTTTTCCATAGATCGAAGATTATGATAATTAAATTATAGAAAACTAATATATTTAAAACAATTTATCTAATATTATTTCATTTTTATGAACTTAAGAAATCTTAAAAGACTGAATTCTAATCTTAGCCTTATATGCATTATGATCTAGTGCAATCGTTAATCATTCCCTCAATAATTCTATAGCATCTTTATTATGGTGAATTAAATTCATTAGATGTTCTCAAGGCAACTATATTTATGCATTGATTTAATAAAAAAATTCCTTTATTCTCGCAAAGCTGTTAGCAAGATTGAAACTCTTCTTAATGTTCTTATATATTAAAATCATCTAAAGTTAGCATTATAATGGTAATTACCTGTAGCACAAATTACTAATCCAATCAATAAGGTCAATATGATTTTAGAAACCATTTATAATATATTTATTAATATATTTATTAATATATTTATTATATTCTTTTAATATTTTGAAAGAAGGGATGGGATCATAACTATGTTGATATCATATTAATTTATGTACCATATACGTTTTTAATTATTTGGCATTACAGATAGATATATGTAAATATTATATGGAACTCATTACAAAAAAGGTGAATCTGGAATTAAAACTTTGATCCTGTTAAATGTTTGAGTTAATTGAGCTTATTCCAACACACTAAACTCATATTTCTTTTTTGCACAGATAGAATGTATTTTTAATAATTCGACCTCAAATAATCGAACATAAATAACAAAAGACTTGGCTAGCAATATCAAGTCTTGCTTATGCAATGATAGCGGGTCGATTCTAGTAATAATGTTCCTGATAAAGTCTTTATTGTCTATCCTAAGAGCTGCTGATGCAACTATGACTTAAACCAATTCTTTTTCTATTTAAGAGTGGTGATATATATTTACATTCAAAATCATTTAATGTGAATACTTGAGATCTGTTTGCTAATTCAATCAGTATTTTTATGGTTTTTTCTAAATTGACGCTTTAATAATTCTTGTTCTTAATTTTAGCAACAGCCAAAAACAATGAAATGTATTCAGAGATATTCAACTTCTCACTTTTGGCATGACAAATTCTTAACATTTATTTAACTAATTATTCACCTTCCTCTTATTCCAATTGTAAACAAGAGAGTATCAAATCAATCACCTTCTACATAGAAATATTTAAATTATGCTTTAATGTTGACTCAATCTTCTTTGTGAGCAGATCTACCATCTCTTTTACATACTCTGTATTCTCATGATTGGTAATTCTCAACAATTCCACTAAAACATTGACGAATTGATCTTAGGTCAACAAATCTTACTAAAATTAATCAGTGAGCTATTCAAATATAAGTTTTGAGTTAGTAAATGATCCCGCAGGCAAACTCTTAATTAGTGTAATCAAATTACTAGGAGTTTATATGGTAATGTTTAATTAGGTTAGTTTTGAGATCTTCAAAATTAGATCATTCTTCTCTTTCAGAATATGATTTAATGAGAATGCTAATGATGGCAGTGTTTCAGGTGGTATTTTTTCTATATTGATTTCAGCTGATTATTTGATGATGAATTGTTTTGAGTCATTTAAGTTCAAATCCCCCATCTCAATCTAATACGTAGAGAGAGCCCAAACAAAGGCACAAAATTACTCTGGGTCTAATCTGTTAATTTCTAATAAGATTTTGGATGCAATTTGTTAAAATCTTTCAGAATGGCTCTTCATCTATTCAGCATAATCCTCGTTTCTGAGACAACTTGTGAAATAGAGAAACAAACTCAACTCATTACTATTGAAGGGAGGTTGAGGATTTTTTTCGTCTAATTATTTTGCCACTTCCTTTGAATAAAAGTCGAACACTTCATTTATGTCACTCATCTGCATCAGTTTAAATGAAATCAATTATTCTCTTTCTTTAAATACATTTTCCAAAATTTCTATGGTTTTGTTATAAAAATATTACACTCCTTTTGTTATAAGAACTGTTAATAGTTCTCCTTTTATTAATACAATTGCTTTAATTTTTCAATGTCCTCCTCTGATATTTCAAACTTATCCTTGCAAAACCTATAAACAGGTATTCTGTAACAAACTCTCATTAGTCTCGAGCAGTATTTAATCATTATAAATTATTTATTTAATATTATTCATAATTAAATTTTATCAACTATAAAACTAAGACAATTTAGACAAAAAATTTTATTATTTTAGATCTCAAAAAATTTGAGTCAAAATTTAAGATCCTTTGATAGAAGTAGTTTAAAATAAAATAAAATTTATGATTCTTTAGTAGAAGTAGTTTTTTTTGTAAAATCAATATATTACGTAGTGTGTGTTCAATAAACTTATGTATACATAATTATTTGCTATTCTGAGTAGGATTTATATCTATAGTTCAAATATGAAACCGAAATAAATAATTATAATTAAATTCTGTTAATCTCCGGATTAAGATTAATAATTGATAACAAATGTTGAAAGCAAAAATACATAATTAATTTAATAATGGGTTAGTGTACTTCAAAAAAGTAAAAAAGAATACTCTTAAACAAATAACATCAATCAACTTCTTCTAATAGTTAAACTCCAATCTAGCAAAAAGGACAATAGGCTTTAAATTTACAAAATATCCAATCTTCCAATTTACATGGCTAAGAGAAGAATGAAATTGAAGTTGAAGAAAAGGCCTCACCTCCACCAAAATTGTATTTTAATGGGAATCAACCAACGGCTAGAAAAGAGAGCATTTTTGGAAGACCAAAAGTTTAAAGTGTGAGACTCAGCTAATAAAACTTTCACAATCATAAGGAAGAAGTTATATTTGGTAGGAAAGTTCATCTTTCCCATCCTCATTTATTATAATGAAATATGAACAACACTTTTGAAAGATATAAAAAATATATATTTACTAATGATTTGAATTTAATTCATAATACAAATAAATTTAATTGATACCAATATTTTCTATAGTGTCATTTAGCACTCTATGTAATCATTCTTGAATAATGTTGCAAGAGTGAATTTTAAGCGGATAAAATCATATAAATATTTAAATGAATGTTAGTTTGTATATTGAGATGGAAATGAATTTATTGAGTTTATTGAAATATTGGATAAGTATGCTATAAAATTATCAGGAAAGAGATGTGTTTCTACAAAGTCAATACTGACCCTAAAATATTAATTTCATTTAAAATTTATAATTATTCATTTAATAATTAGAGAAATATAGTTTATAAATTTAATAAGAAATTCGAAATTAAAATACTTAAATATATAGATCTCTTCTTAATTATATAATATGTTATTGGTTTAGCTCTAAAATTAAATAAACAAAGATGTAAATTAGAAATTAAAACCAACTAGCTGAAATAGAAATTAGCCATATACATATATGAAAAATGAAGGTTGGATTAAGGATTGTAGCGATGTTTAGGTTGTGATGAAGAAATATCGTTTGAATTCCTTATATCAAATAGTAATTATTTTAATTGATTTAATTAATATGAAATATAAATTAATTTCATTTCCTTTTCAAAATACATCAGTTCCCTATTCATAATAATAGATCACTAGAATTTTTTGTTTCTGGATAACATTTCCAGATGATTTAGATGTTTATTTAGTTTATGAGTATTTATTTGAAGGACATAGGATGTACATATAATTAGGATATAATTATAAATAATTTTGTTTTAATTTTCAAAGATGACCTTAAATACTAATACATGATTTGAAGATATTTAATTAACAATATAAACTGAATTCTATCGTTATCAGTTTTCTTCCTATATTATGATAGAGTCCTATTAGAATGAAGGCTGATCTTGTGCTTTAACAATTTGAAAATGCTTAGTTTATCTTCTAAACAGCATTCTTTTTTAAGCTTGACTTGAAATAGATGGAACAAAAAAGTTGTTGTTGTTCCTTTTATTCTCAGAGATGTTGCTATTAGATTATTGGGAATGCACGTTAAGCATGGTTTATTTGACCACTATTGTATTTATTATAGATCTTCGCTATTAGCTAACATTGACTCCTTCGAGCGTTTACCTTTTGAATTCTTCAACACTATTTTTAAAATAAAACAATAAGTAAGCATCAGATTAATTTTCTGGTTATGAAACTGGTGATACTAGAGAGTCATTATAATGATACCATTGCAAATCATCTCTGTTTTTGGCATAAGCAGTGTAATGTCCCGATGTTAGTGTGCCACTATGATTGATAACTGCATAGAGATCATAGGTTGGTTTTTCTATTTGTTTTGTACAAACAAGATTTTCAAATGATAAATTCTATAAAGGATACCTGACTAATGACCTGATTTTAGCTCTGAATTAAGAATTAAATTTAAATCGTTTTAGGTGTATTATCAGAATGTTTGGCATACTCCATAAGTCAATCTTTTTATTGCTGTCTCTTCTTTATGAACACTTGGTGCAATTCCATCCTTCATCGCCTGTGAGAGTTTCTGTTTTCAGGAATTCCTCAATGCATTCCAATAAATCACATTCTCTACTCAACACAGGCACACTCAAATACATAAAAGGTTCAAAGCAATATCTAGATGACTTACATGTTAAGCAAGATAAGGTGTCAAGCATGTGTCCCTAAAATAAATCAACAATGATGGACTAATTTCTAGATAGATACTTAGTCCATTCTTGATGCGCATCATCATTAGTTGGGAGTTTGGTAAATTTAGTTTATTCTACATAAGGTTTCTTTTTAATTCTATTCAAATCTTCATGAATCATATCTAAGAGAAAAGCAATAAACTCATGGGCATCTTCTTAGGTACCTTCTGCAAATATAGGATTATAATTTCCGATTGTTGATATGAATTGTGTCGGTTTCAAAGCCTATATTTCCTCAAGAGTATATTAATCTACTTTCTACCATAGTAGTCTAATGAGTTAGGCAAATGATTGGACTATGTTGCCTTAACTAGAGAGGGGATTGTCAGGATTTATCTCTTTCACATGGAGTTATGACATGAAATAATCAGTTAGTGGTTATGTATTTGATAAGGCTTAGATAGACTATATAAGTATTGATAATACTGAATTTAAAAAGCAGGTATTTCCTAGATTGGTCAATCCTAACAATCCTTAAGATTCAGTTTCGAATTGATTATTTTATTGGATTCTTCTTTATGTAGCCTACTTTCTAAATTTATTTGGGATCTATTTGTAATTTACATCCAAAATGCGACTAAGTTTAGGTTGAAAGCGTTGTTCTGTATTCATTTTTTTCATCCTCGCCTAGGGTTCATTGACTTGGGGTCTACTATTTATGCAAGCTCCCATTGATATAATAATAATTATTTATTCTTAAATATTGGAATGTAAAAAGGTCAAGACATAATCGGAACTGTATCAACCTCCTACTTTGTGATTTTGGTTGGTTCGGTTGCCTACAAACTGAATTGTTAGTCATCATCAGCAGGTCTTCTGTTTTTCCTTTCCTTCTTGGGTTTCTTTTCTCCAGAAGCAACCTCATTTTCATCTTTCTTCTGTTTGGATTACTTAAATGATTAGGATGAAATCGTAATACCTGCACTTTGGATGACTTAACTTTCCTTTTCTTTTTCAAGTTCTCAGGATCTTCCTCAAAGTCCTTGTTTAAAGAATCGTTAAGATTTTACATCTTGTGTTGATCCTCAATCCTCTAACAGATTTTTCTGCTCATGTCTGACCAATTTGTTGTAAATGTCAGAATTAGATACAAGACAGCTAGAATTGCATTCACTATGCCAAAAGCAAGCCAAATTCCATAGACCTTATCACCCAATCCAAAGTCATAAGCAAAATACACAACTAAGGGTATTCCAATCAAGTAATAGACAAGTAATGTAGAATAGGTTACGAAATCCTTTCTCTCGATTCCCTTCAAAATACCAGTTAATGTCCCTTGTAATCCATCGATAACAAAAAACCCAAATACAAAGATGGGATACACTTCCAATATCAGATCTGTGATTTCCTGTCTGCCAGCCGAGTAGAATTCAGCCCAGGTTTCCTTGAAAAAGGATAAAGCACTCAAAAATATTGTTGTAAATCCAATAAATAATAGGACACCCACCCATGAATATCTCTTGGCTCTCTTGATATTCTTGGCACCCATTTCATTACCCACGAAGGTCATCAAAGCCAACGATAGAGAAATGGGAAATTTATAATAAAAATTCGATGTATTGGATAACGCCAATTGAGCATTCAATTGATCAGAACCAAATCCTACAGCTATAAAGTTCAATAAAAAGAAGACGAAAAAATCTGCATATATATGTCCTATAATTGGTATAGAGCCTCTGAGGAAACTTGAAAAGAGTTTCTTTTCTTTTTTTCTCATTGTGAATTTAAACTTGTAATCACTAAATACTTGCTTCTTATATTTAGTTGCACATATGGCTATGAGACAGAATACACAATTGAGAACCTCAGTACATATGATAGCCAGTCCTGCTCCTGCTATGCCGCCTCCAATGTCCCAATAATCGATAAACAAATAACACCACAAAGTGTGGAGTGCTGCTGTACCTAGTTGTATGAACATGAAGACTGCAAAAATCTGGATCTTACTTTGAATATGTTACCTTATTTGCTATCATATAGCTTTTCATGCATTCATATAATATGGCAAACAACGTCGATGGTAATAAATAGTATAAATATATCTGGGAAGCATCTGATGTAGCCTCTCTATCATCTTCATTAATAGTCTTAGCAATCAGAGGTTTAATCAGAATCAAGATGACTATTTCATTAACTAAATTCGAGTACTTGAGAAGGGAATAAAGTACATTAAATGGATGAAGACGGTCAATGTAAAGTAACTCTGCGCTAACTTAGGCTTCTTAGCTCCCAAAGCCTAGGCTGAATGCACATTCAATGATTAATTCGTTCCTTGTTCTCACATTTTATAATTACCTAAAGCCATTGGGATCAGCAGCACATTCACTGTTGTAAAGGCTAATCCTAAACCTGCAACTGCATTTGGGTCATTATGTTGGGCAATGAAATGCAAACTGATTCCAAATACAACATCTAAACAAACATAGCCGATAACTGTATAAAATGTGGACGATAGCAAGTCTGTAAAGACATTTGATCCCAAATGATCAGGAGCCTTATTAGGGTTTTCTTTATTCAATATTGAACTCCCGTGGACTTAAGACATATATTAATAATAATTTGATATAAATTGTAAGTCATAAATAAAATAAAACCAAAAATTAAATGGAATCCAAAAAAGAGATTTTGAGAATTATCATATATATAGATTACTCTCTAATATATCTAAACCTTATTAGAATGATAAGCATATGAAATATTTAAATAATATATTTTTATCCTCAAAATCAAATAAGTCACAATTCTAAAAATGTGTTTATCTCTCATTAATTAAAAAATAATTCTGAAATTGTAAAAGTTTTATCATTATTTTTTTATAAAAAAGGATGAATGACTAACAAAATACTGATTCATAAATTCAATAGAAATTAGAATTGTTTATAAGTTGCAGGGGATTGGCTAATATGGATCTCTTTTCGAAAAGCGATCCTTTTGTTATTTTGCAAATTCAACAAAACCACAATTGGTTTGACTTTGGCAAAACTGAGATTATAAATGATAATTTGAATCCAAACTTTACAAAAACCTTCATTATTGATTACTTCTTTGAATGTTAACAGCCTCTAAAATTTATAGTTAATGACGATGATGGAGATGGAAAATTTGATGTACATTCATATTACAATTCAAGTTCATCGGTAGTGCAGAGACTACATTAGGTTGTATTGCAGGTTCTCGGGATCAAATGTTAATTGTTGATTTAAAAAGAGGTTCTAAAACCACAGGGAGTCTAATCATAAAAGCAGAATAAGTGAGATCATTGAATAAGAAATTAAGTATGCAAATAAGTAATTGTCCTCATTAACTTCTAGTTGGAGATCAATTTCCAAATAGAAGTTGTATTCCTTGGCTCAGCTTATGTCCTTTTTTCAGAATATATAGATAGAGCTAAGATGCAAATTAAAATTTATTAATTTATCAAAGTGAGCATGTCAAATTTTGTCTTGATCCAAAATGGAGAAGATTAGATATTACTCTATAAAAACTTTGTAATGGAAACTTAGACAAACAACTCAAACTTGAAGTCTGGGATTATTTCACTACTGGTAATCCTGACCTAATTGGTCATACGTAATTTAGAGTAAATGAGATTATTGAAAAGAAAAAATATCAAAAATAATTACTTAATAGGGATAATAACTAAGCAGGTTTGATCACATTTAATGATGTATTCTTATTCATCTAATTAAGGTTAAAATATATGAGCCTCCAACGTTTATGGATTACCTAAAGAGTGGAACTTAAATTAATTTAATATCTGCCATCGATTTCACAGGATCAAATGGATCACCAAATTTATCATCATCTTTACATTATATAGATAACTAAACTGGAAGATTAAATTAATATCAGTAAGCTTTACTGGCTGTGGGAGAGATTCTTCTTAACTACTCATACGACAAACGAGTTCCCATGTATGGTTTTGGATGTAAGCCAAATCTAAAGAATTTTAAGTCTTCTTCAACTTCACATTGCTTTCCCTTAAACGGCAATCCCTAAGATCCAGAAGTTGAAGGCATAGAGGGTATTATGCAAACCTATAGTAATGCATTAAAAAATGTTAACTTTGATGGGCCAACCTATTTTAACCCATTACTTCAAGAAGTCATTAAGATAGCTTCACTGAGCAAGGATATGGCAAAGGATTCATACTACGTTCTATTTATTTTGACTGATGGTGAAATTCATGACATGAGTGTAACTATCATTATATATATCTTATTTAGTAAACCATCGATTCTGTAGTAGCTTCCTCCCATTTGCCCTTTTCAATCATCATTGTTGGAGTGGGAAATGCAAATTTCAAAAACATGAACATTTTAGATGATGATGAAGGAAATTTAAAAGATTCTAAAGGTAATCAATCATTTAGAGATCTGGTGCAGTTTGTTCCCTTCAATTAATTCAAAGATAACCCAGAATTGTTGGCTAAAAATGTGTTGTAGGAATTGCCTGATCAGATTGTTGAATATATGCAATTAGTTGATCAATAGCCTAGTAATATTATTTTACATTAAACTAGAATTGCAGTAAAAATAACAAGATATTACTTATTCTGAATTCAAGTAAACTCCAACGATAGGCAATTTCAGTGAATTATAAATCTCAGATGAATACATTCAATAATTCAATCAACAAGGAAGAGAATGGAATTCTTAATATGAGAACTATAAATAATCATAGGATCCTTATTTTAATGAAAAATAACAATTTAAATGATAATTATCATATTTATATAATTAAATTCTTAATCAGAAATGCAATTTATGGGTTGACTTAAATTAATATCTTATTGAAATTTTATTGCAGAGTTAATTTTAGTTGTTAAAGATCAAAATAATCGTTACTTTACAGTGTTTATAAACTGTTTGATCATATTAGCATATAATTGTTATTATCTTAATTAAATCACAAATTCATTATAATTGATTGATTTAAATTAACATTATTTTAAATAGTAATTTATAGAAAATATGATATTGATGGAGTAAATGTATACTGTCGTATAAACAGTATTGATTGTATTCTAGTTTATGAAAAATTATACATATAAAAAGACAATTCAAAAATAAAATTGATGTTTATTTCGATTCATCATTGTGTCTTGTTTTTAGAAATAACTATTATTAAATTATGTTAGTAAGTGGGACATCCATTGATAATTATTTCTGATTCGTTATTTTCCATTTGGACTGTTTTGATAAAATACTTAGTAATAAATATATATTGAATTTTAATTAAAATTGATAAAATAGTGTTTATTGTTTGAAGAAGCCTAAATATTTTTAGACATTCTGAAACAAGAGTGTTTATTAACTAATTCAAGAAATTATACAAATTAGACATCAATCATATTCCGTATTTGTAGAGATAATAAGCATCATACAAAATACTTATTTTTATATTTTTGCAAAACCTTAGTACATAGCTTAGTTGCCCTTCTATTTGGTAACCGTATTTAATTGGGCTCTCAATCTTATCGAAAGTATTTCTCTTCAATTTCAAAGGAGAAACATATAATCCGCATAACCTTTTTGGAGACTGACTTTTTGGAAACTAAGGCGAATTATTATTGTTATTGCGTTGAAAATATTTTAATTAGTTTGAGCTGCTTGACTCCATATTTGTGCTCTTTTTATAGAAGTTGTTTCGACTGCCCTTTGGCTGTATTGTATAGATTTCTTCTGGAGTGGATGGAGGTGATATTTGAACAGGCTTCTAAAAAACGATAGAAATTTCTTCTTTGTAAAGCTTTTAAGGTAATCAATAATTAATACATTTAACTTTTGCCCTCTCATCAATTAGGAACAGAATAAATAAAAAATATTTAAATAATTCTCAGAAATTCTTTCAATTTTAGAATTAAATTATTAAGTTTTAGAATATTCAAAGAGCTTCGATTTAAACTCCGCATAGTAAAGTGATAGAATTACATAATGATTGAAGCTAATTCCATCAATGGTGTTTATTTTATTTGTATTGGAAAAACACCTTAGGAGGAGTGATTCTCAGTATAAAATAAGCAACCAGAATGCTGTGAGTTTTTGGATTTCAATATTGATAAGTGTTATACAGGGTTGTGTTATAAATAAATTTAATTTCATATATATTTTTATTATGAGTCAAGACACCAAAATAATTAAACGAACTTAATTTACACCTTAAGAGTCAGATATAAAAAATATCATTCCAACCTAAGGGAAATCAAAAGAAGAGATGCGTATCTTCCTTTTCGAGTTTTTTGGAATGGCTTTGTTTGCTTATGGGTAAAAAGGGCATTTCTTAATATTAGGATAATATGCTCACAAGGCTCCGATGAGTTTTTGGCCTTGTTTTTCTTTGCCTCTGTGTGCTTGGCTGCTCCATTTTCAGGAGCGCACGTTAACCCTGCGGTTACCTTGGCAATGCTACTTTCAAGAAGAATAAATTTCGGATAGGCAGTGTTATATTGGTTGGCCTAATTTACTGGGGCTTTATGCGGAGCTTGCTGTTGCTATTTGATTTTGAATGAGGTTGATAGCCCTTAGGTGAAGAGCTAAGAATACAGTTGGATACTTTCAGATGTGAGTGGGGAGGCATTTGGAGCATTCACCTTTATTCTTTTTATTCTAATATAGACAGACTCAGAAACCACACTAACCCCAGGAGGCTAACCAATGACAACCTATGTACTAGTAGCGTTGGCGTTGTACTTCTCGAGAGGATTTACATTTCATTCTGGAGGTACGAATATAAGGTTTAATCGATTTAAGGTTGTTTGAACCCTGGAATGGCTGTGTCGTTGTAACTCTTTTAATCATTTTAAACAGGAGATAGGTAGAGAATGGAATTCTTATGGGTGTTTGTAGGTGGTCCAATGGGAGGAGGATTTGGTGCAAGTGTATTTTTCGAACTCTTTTATAAGAAATAAATAAAGAGACTGTGAAATTATATATAATTTTAATCAAAATAATGGGTAGTTTAAATTTGAATTGAAATTCATTTGAATAAAAAATGCAATTTACTATGTAATTTTAACCTAAATAACACACAATTTATAATTGATCATAAAAATTATTTTAGATACTAAAATTGATCTTGACTTCTGATGAATTCCTCGTAAATGATGTAATTTACGTTGCTTCTTCTTCTTAATAGCTTTTAAATTCCTGTAAATTAGAATTGGCCTCCACAATCAATCATTTCATTTACAGAAATGAACTAGAATGCTATCTTATTATCAATCAATAAATCGGATTAGAATAAGGGAAACAACACATTCTTCTGCACTTAATAACCTTGTTTAGTAAATAAGTCGGCAACTTATTGGATAACTTATTGGGGCAGATACTTTTCAATGCCAATTTCACTATTTCTTTGAGTAGCCTATTATCTCATTTGATTTAGTAACAATTGTAATTCCCCTTATTAATAGTTGCACTGAATTTTAGACATTAGAAGCAAGTATTTTTGTTCAATGTATTATGGATCTAAAGCAAGGATTAGTTCATTGTATAGCTATTATCCGATTTCACACTTTGGAAGTGAAGTGACAAGCATCATCAAGAAGCATTTACTGGTCTGGTCCAATTCTTAAATTTGTGTTGGATCAACCTTTTCCAAATCTGAAACTTGTAGTTTATTAAAATAGAACATGGCTTGTAAATAGAATAGAACTCCTTGAATGGATGGATTGGTTTGCTGATTAAATTTGGAAGCAACTTGATCGAGGTTGTGATCCAAAGTGTTTAATTGGATTAATAGGGGGAACAAGTACTGAGTATCTTGGACTTGTTGAAGTGATTATAGGAAGGCATCCTTATGGATATGACCGACGGTTATTAGACTGTGAAAGAGGATGATCAGGCTTTTCTCTGAGAACATTTTATCATATGATTTCAAAAGACTCGTTAATTTTTGATAGGGAACATGGTTGGCTGATTTGTAACTATAAGGGTATCTATGAAATACAGTTTGGAGCAATATCACTTCGTTTACTCTTCTAATGGGATACATCATCTTGATATCTATTTGACTCAAAGATGATATAGTCATGGCAATATCAAATTCATCTTACTCCTTATTCCTGTAGGTTAGGATCTCAACAAATCTCTTTTTAGTTTATTAAACCAAATCATGAGATCGATGAACATCTAACTTGGATAAAAGCAACGAGAATTAAGCCAGATGTCTGCATTCACAAGACTCTATTGCTGATTACAGAATTTTGGAATTGCTCTTTAATAATGATGAAATCTATTTATTATCCTCTAATTTTAAAAGAGTAGAAGACAAGATCATTAAAGTATCTCTATCGATTTCTAAGATTGAATTAGGTTGACACAATAGAGACTGGGTTAAATTATACACAACAATACTAAGACTTTAATCATTTATTAAAGGTCTTGATAAAAATGATATGAAGGACTCAGCCTCATAGACACTTAAATTATTATTGATTCTATTCTATATGATATCCTAAACTAGAAGGTTTTAGAGTTATAGATTTTTTGACAATGGCAATGAATGAAAATTCCTTACAATCATTGAAAATTAAGAGTTGGATAGTTATTTAATTCTTGGAATCAGCTGAGTTGCTAAATTATCATACAAGTGATACGATAGTTTGTCATAGACAGTTTGTATTGATTTGGGTTGTAAGAGACTCAATGCTAAGATGGTTTATGCCAAGGTTTGATCATCGTACTCAGATCTAGCAATGTAATTCAACAAGGCTCTGTATCTATCATCTGATAACAGAGCTAGCTGATCTTTTTTGACAACCACTAGTTTTTGTAAGATTGAGGATGCGATTTTGGGAGTAAATTGATCAGGAATTTAATCCATTGTAGAGATCAATCTCATTAAGATTTCAGGTGTGCTTATGTCATATTTAATATATCTGACACATTCTTCTTCAGTTAGATCTGCAAACTAAATCTATCCCCTTGTTCTCATTTAGAGTGAATTATTGTAGAATTTATCCATCAAATAATTTTAGTAATTATGAATCACATTTACACTAGATTAATGTTGCGAAAAAGTAATCAATGAATTGTCTCTCTATTGCTACATTCCTACATAAAACTACTTAACAGCATCCCAATCAATGAGACTGGTGCTGGAATCAACTTGAGATTTGAGTTCGTCTACAAATTCATCTACTTAGTTATTCTCTAGTTTTGGTAGATGAGATTCTATTGTTTACTTTAGGTTTGGATACTAAACTAATAATTGGCTTTTGATTAAAAACCCGTATGGATTCCTAACATTTTCTCTCATTTCTGTAATTCTTTAATTGTGCAATTGATGTAATGTGGACTTATATTATTGATGTTGGGAATTCAATTGCAAATATTCAGTTTCACCTTGCTCTTGCAAATATTATGGAGGCAGATGATTATGAACTCGATTATCTTCTTATTTAATGAGTCTGAGACGTTCATTTTTTTGGAATAACAATTTTTCAAATTTTTTCACTTCCTCTGTCATATATGCATTTTCCACCCATTTCAATTTTTTGTCCTCCACTTCTTGTCTATCCATTCTACCAACTTCCTTATCAATCACTTTATCTATGGTCTTCTTGTATTGCTATTTGATATATTTGTTGAGATTATAAGGTTTAGTCAAATGCTAAATCTTTTATGATGAATCCTGTATATTGATGTACTTTTTAGACAGATTCCTAATCTTCATTTTCTCGAGTTGAGCTTTATACACTTTGGAATAATCTTTATCGACATCTCTAAGTATTTTGGCTATCTTTCTACCTGTTGAAGTAAAACCATATTTAATTATCATTAAAATTAATAATACTAATCACAACTTTGATTATTATTTTTAGTGTAAAATAGATATATATATATATTTAAATTCAATAAAACTTGTATTTTAAGGGTTAATTTTTTGTTGTTCCAGGAAAATACTGTTAATACTTTTAATTACTTCCATTTTTGGACGTATGAAATGATTATGATAGAATGCGCTTGTTTTGTGGAGTAGTGTCATTATTAAGATTTCCATAGAGAGTGAGAGTTATATCTTTGTCCTTCGACTTCTTCTAACTATAACTACTGCTGGATTTCTTTTTTTCCATTTCAGGTTCAGAGATGTGATGATGGCGAATAGTTTCATTATTTTTAAAGAACACCTTTTAAGTCATCTGTTCGGATTCTAAATATTTGATGTGTTGTGATCGTATCTCTTTGGGTAATCCCTCCAGAATCCATTAATGCATCAAAGCATCTATGGGTTTCATTCTTTACTGAGGATCCCAATTGAAACAATTATCCAGAAAGTCAATGAACAATTTATCCTGACATTTCATGACTTATTATAGGTCTTTTGATTTGGGAACTCTTACTTTACCTCTCTTACTCTTATAAGGCAATGGCTGATAAGGTGTACTGGAAGTGAAAAAGTGTTTCTTCCTGGTAGCTTTCTATGGAATAATGTGGATGTAATTATACCTCAATCAAGGATTGATCTGGGACTCCCTTGACTTCCATAATATAAGCAATTTGTTCTTGTTCATTCTCACCAGGAAAAATAGGATAACCTATGTACAACTCAGCCATTATACACCCAAAGCTCCACATGTCTATACCCATGTCATATGGAATGCCAAAAATGACTTCTGGAGCTCTGTAATATCTGGATTAGATGTAACTATAGATTCTTTCATTTTCAAAGCAACTGCTGCCGAAATCAATTATCTTGATGCCACTCTTGTTGGGTTACTTTAAGAGGATGTTCTCTGGTTTGAGATCGCAATGGATAATCTTATGTTTGTACAGAAAGTTGAGGGCGTTGAGTATTTGAATGGCAAATCTACGGATGAGTTCTAATGATAAGCCTTGGTAGTTGTTATTCTTAATGAGTTCGTACAAATTCAGTGACAAGAGTTCACATATTATGCACTATGAATATATAGATTAATCGTTGTTACCACGTGATTTCTGAAGATCACAAAGTCTTTGATTTTGACTATGTTTGTGATGTTCTCCTCATCCTTGTCTCGGATGAAGGAGAGGATGTTCAACTCAACCAAAGCTTGATTCTAGAACTTCTTCTGGTTTCTGATGACTTTCAAACAGAGGACTTGTTGTCTCTTGTGATCAAAGACTTTGAATGCTTGTCCAAAACTGCCAGATCCTACATGTTCCAACAATTCATATCTATAACCAATGTGATCATGCAATGCATAGAGGTATTCTCCTTGGGAGTTGTCGAATCCGTCATTGAAATTATTTTATGTTTATGATATTTTCTTGGCATTTATTCCTATACAATAAATCTAATCATACATAACAAATCATACTCTCTTAAATGTCAGAATCTCGGTCTTTTCAAATTCCGTCAATGCGTAACCGTACTTAGCCAAACAAACCTGGGGAGTAAGGGGCAATTAACATTTATTCCATTCAAACTCACTTCTGGTTATACTAGTTTTTTTTGTTGTCAATTCAGAAATTGTTGTTTTTTCCTTAGACAATGTGCCTTGTCGTATATTTACTCTCTCTGTGGAATCACTCGTCTTCGTATCCAATTTATTCTAACTCTCTCTCTTGTTATTCTGCACAAAATAATTCAAGTTGTTCGCATGCTTATTACTCAGTTGTGTCTGTTTCAATAACACTTCCTTTAATGTTTCTATCGATGATCCAGTTTTTATAGAAGCAGTAACTTTGCATTTCTGTTATTGTTGTTCCTTACTTCCCACTCTCTTCGCTGAAAACAACCTCTTCCTTGGCGATCCCGATGGAGACGAGTGCTTGTTGGTCATCGGATAACGCATTTTTATCTCAAATGAAATGTTATTTTATTAAGTAATCTTCCCTCTCATAAGTTGTTAAAAATTAAAATAATCATTTCTTTTTCTTTTACATCCCACTCTTTCCACACTCTTGTGCTTTTCTCTCCCAAAATACTCCTTGTTGCCTAACCGTCTCCACACTAAACTTCCTGCTGCAAATCCTGTCTTACACCAAACCCTCAACACTCTCCCCACCCTCACTAAACGATACCTCCTCCCCCAATTTCCGCCCCTTAGCCTATCTAATTATCGCTCTTAAGGCTTCACTCTGAGCCTTCCAATTCGGTTTCTCATTTTTCACCTCCCCTTACTTCTACTCTTCTTTTGTTGTCTGCATTTGCAATTGCCTCTTCACTGGAATTCCTCTCCCTTGTCCATTATTCTCCACATCTATCACTCTCTACTTCGAAGAATTGAACACCTTTCTCTTCTGCTGAAACACCTTCTTGCAAATCTATTAAATTTTATTTCTCTTCTCATACCTTAGAATGCCTTTCTAAAGCATACGCATTAAATGATCTTCCACACCCTTCTGTACATTCGTAAAGTTTATCCTAGAATCTCAATTCCCCTTTTAAAATTTTTTGTTGCTATCTAGTTTTGATTGGTTGTTCTTATTTTTTATTCAAGGTTTCCTATGACTTTGTTTAATGGATTGTCTTTGTTAATTAATGCTATTAGGTAGGCTTTACTTATTAATCTTAATGGGTTGTCTATTTCAATTATAATTAAGACTGTGTTGCGGTTTTTGGTCTACTTAATTTTTATTATTATTATTAATTATTCAAAGATTTTGGTTAATTAGATTAAATTAAAAGCTTAGATTATTATTTTTATAAAACAGGAACCTCTTATTGATTTAAATTCTATTATGATTTCATGTCACTTTATACATTTGTAATTTGTTAATTTGGTTCATTACTTTTTGAATCAATTGGCTATTATTATTGTGTCAATGGCCTTTCAGATTATGACAATTCAGATGTCTTAATGCTTTTTTAGAGGGGAGATTTTTCCTTCTCATTCATTTTTGGAATGAGTTTCTCATCCGAATTTTATATGCATGATTTATTTCGATGAGAGTTCTTTTGAAATGTCTATTTTAAAGGGGATTTTGCTTAGGTTTTCTTGGTTTAATCCTCTTATCTACGAGTTGGAACATTGGATATATTCTGGAGGGGTTTTGATATTCTAGACACAACATCAATTTTTGGTTTTTAGGTTGCAGAAGTTTATACATTGAATAGTTTATTGAAAGAATTCTATGGATTCTAAGGATAGAGGGATGGACTTACTTATTTAGATTACTTAAACATACAATATGTAGGTTTGGACGGTTTGAATAAATTTAAAACTATATTATTTGGTTAATAAAATAAACTTGGCTCAATAACTGTGAATTAACTAGATTCTATCAGCCGCTAAATTCCACCAGAAATAGATTCTCCACTTTTTCTCCTTCAATTTGCTTTCCTTATCCAACCCATAAACCACTGTCCGTTTGCCATCGCAGACTTCAAAGTAGTTGTTATCGACATCCAATTTAACAGCCAACAGTTTTGGAGGCATCTAAACTGTTATTTATTGAGTCTTACTTTAAATACATTATTGAAATCAGTTCCAATTCTTACATTCAATCCTGCTCCATTTTGACTAAACAAGTCTTTTCTATAGCCATGACCATAAGGAGACTTGTCTTTTTACTCTTCCTCTACAACACCTACATAGAAGTTCCCATTAGCTCCAGCTCTCTTTTGATCGAATTCTTTAAATAAGATTATACAACCATGTTGTCCTTCACTAAAACTTGCTTCAGAATAAATAATTTAAGATTGAAATCCAGCTCCAGCACATTCTTTATAGTCTTCTGCCAACTATTTGATTTGCTTGGACTCATCAGCCTTAGAAGGGTTGAATTTCCATTGGAGTCTCCCAAATTTATACTAATATGAGATTAATGGAAATGAATACAGGCCATTGTTAGATGCTAGATTAAATTTATTCCCAATAACTTTCTAAGGACTGCTTGTTGGATGCTATCTAATTGAATCCATTTTTCCCTGACATGAGTCCTTAGAACACTTTTCTCATGTTAATGATTTACTCAGATCTTCTTTTATCGTTTAAGTATTCATTGATTTTGGCACTCAAGAGATTTGGATCACTCTTAGCATTTTCCTTGATTAGTGTCTTGATTTTAGTAAGATCATAGATGGCATCATAATTTTTCTTAAGGTTTTCAATGCTTGGTGTTTAATCCAATTCCTCGTCTATTTGATTTAGGGATCAAAAATACCTTCTTTCTTAAGATCTTTCTTCTCTTCCTTTTTGTCATCCTTTTTTGTATCTTTCTTATCATCCTTCTTTGTTTCCTTCTTATCATCCTTCTTAGTCTCCTTTTTGTCATCTTTTTTGGCATCCTTCTTCTCTGGCTCCTCCTATTTTAGTTTTTCATCCTTAATGAATTAAGTTGCATTAAGTGCTTCCACCAATAGTTGTTTGACATTCTCCACTTACTCATTCAATTTGGCTTTCATCTAAACGAAGAAATCCTCAACATCCTTCCTTTATTATTCGACGCTCTAAAGAAAGTTACATTCAATAGTTACCTTATATTAAAGGAGGAATTCCTTGACTTTGTTACCTTCATCATCAGCTGGCCAATTGTATACAGAATAGGCATTTCCTTCCATAACTTCATCCAAATCGCAAAGTTTAAGTTTGCTTACTATTTGCGATTTTGTAAAATCTGCACCACTAGCATCACTTTAACACTGAAAGCAGAACAGTCTTTTTTCAGCCTCGTTCTGAAGAGTAATGGATACAAACTTTTTTTTGTTATGATCAGCAGTCGTACACCTAAGATCTTACATAAATATAATTAATATTATTAAAGGAAAAAAATTTAACATTTTTATTCTCCGATTTTTCATTTATTGTTGTCTTTCATCAATAGTTGTGTAAATTCTTAGAATGTCACCATCCCATCCCCATTAGTATCCAATTCGGAAAAAACATTTTCCCATTGGTTTTCCTATAAGGCTAATCCACCGAATATCTCTTGAAGTTCCTATTTACTAATGGTTCCATTTCCATCCTTGTCAAATAGTTTAAAAGCCTTTTCAAGTTTCTCCTGAGCCATTAAATTTGACAACTCCGAATACGCTACAATAAACTCTATTTATTATTAACTCTCTTTACCTGTATATTCTATGGTTCCTGAGCAGTCGACATCAGAGTACTTGAAGATCTTGTTCACTATTTAATTGCATTTTATTTCATCCTGATATAAATCCATATAGCCTAATTCTATGAACTTATTGTTTACATTAAACTAATTCTTCTTTACTCAATTTACCATCACCATTTTTGTCTATGGCACTAAACCCTTGTATCAATTCTTTCTTCTCCTTCGAAGTCATTATCTGAGTTGAAATCAATTGCAAAATTGCTGAGCCTAATTTGCTATTATTCTTAATTATATTAAACTAGTCAAAATACATGAAATTAAGAAAGATTTTCTAGATTTTTTATATTGATTTTTTCCTCTCTTTTATTGCTTACAATCCAAGGTTCTTTTAATGCTTATTCTGCTGAAATTCGCTTGGCAGGATCTACTACTAAGAGTTTAGAAATAAAAGTCTTAGCATCCTACGAAACATCTTGCCATTCTGAACCTAATCATTTCTTTATATTATAAAATTACCAGTAAAATCAACATTTCCACATTTTATATTTCGATAGAGTTCCTCTATGTTGGTTCCATGAAATGGAGGCTTTCCACACATCATAATGTACATTATTACTCCACATGACCAGAGATCGCATTTGTTGTTGTAATTTTAATCTATCACTTCGGGAGCTATATAATAGGGTGTTCCAGTCTTTTGCTTCAGTTGGGTGTTCGAGAGGACCTGCTTGGCAGTGCCAAAATCAATGATTTTAAGGGTTTGTTCAGATCCTCTTTAAGCAAATAATATGTTTTCTGGTTTTAAATCCCTAATCGTTATTTACTTATTACCTATGAACTATGTTACTCTAATGACAATAATTCACGGCACTTAATATTTATTTCATATAATTAGCAGCCATGCTCTCATTTAAATTGCTCCGTTATTAGATCCGATCGAACAACTCTCCTCCACTCAAATATCTTGATTAATCATCTCTATTTACTCAGTTATCAAGTAATAATAGCGTTCATCTTGATAAAGCTCATAAATATTCACAATGTTTGGATGATCAAGACCTTTCAATATATTTACTTCTTGAATCATCTTTTCTCTTTGACTGGCTAAGATCCTGTCCTTAGCAATCTATTTCATCGCCCTGAGAATTTTGGTTGATTTCTGCTTAACCAAACTCACTCGCCCAAAAGTTCCTTTAGATCAACAATCTTCTTACCTTCGCCTAAAGTGGATTCTATCTCATAATATTAGGATATATCCCCATTCTTCTAGGACACAAATATACTTGGAGCAACCTTAAAGTCTGTTCTCTATTTCTTAAAACTTTTGTTTGATTTTATTGTTGAAACCTCCTAAGTCTTATGAAAAGTAGTCAGACTCTCTGTTTTTTAATGAGTTGTTCTCTTAGGTTAACCACTGCACGAACCCATAAAATTATATATTTATTTATGTTTGTTTTTTTGTCGAATAATAATAACTCATTCAGATTATTCCCAATTGCAATAAATAATTTTGAGCCTACAGACTAACTCTCACATATTGAAGGTAGAACTAGTCTCCTTTTCAATGGGCCATCAATTGGTTGAGATTCTAGGATTGTAATCTATGCACTTTTCTACAATACTCACTTTTCTTATATTAATATTCCTTTATTAATATAATTTATAAATCTTAGTCGGTAAACTTCGATTATAAAATGAATAGCAAGAGTGAAACCAAAATAAAACAAATAGGTGATTACGCTTTTGATTTAAATAAAGAAATAGGATCTGGATATTCCTCCAAAGTGTATTTGGGAGAAAATTTAAAAAACAAATAAATAGTGGCAATCAAAGTTATTAGTTCTTAGACATACACCTCTCCAATCTAAAAATCTTTACTAAAAAATGAAATCTCCATCCTGCTCAGAATTGACCACCCTCATTTAATGAAAGTGTTTGAAGTTAGTCAAAGTGCCAATAATACATATATAGTAACTGAGTTTTGCAATGGAGGAACCCTGGAACTTCAGATGAAATAAAATGAATTGCCAATCTCCAAAGTCTTCTAAATCCTAAAACAAATCTCGTTGGGAATACAAGCTCTGCACAATAAAAGTAATAACGAAGAATTTTACCTTAGAAATCATCCACAGAGATCTGAAGCCTGCCAACATACTAATCCACGAGAATGTGTACAAACTAGCTGACTTTGGATTTGCACTCATCGAAGATCAAATAGAAAGCATAATCAAAAGATTCAACGTTGGCACTCCACTCTACATGGCTCCTGAAATTCTACTAAATAACCAATATTCTGAAAAGAGTGACATATGGGCACTCGGCATCATGACCTATGAACTCATCTTTAATTGCATTCCCCCTTACAAATCTGATATCAAGGTTCTCCACAATGACATACTAAAAAAATCACAGAAAGTAGATCTCTAATACCAAAGCATAATTAAATAATTGCTGTTTGCTATGTTATAAACAGAACCCAATAATCGAGAGAATATCAACTAGATTCTAAACTATATAATGTAAGATAAAGCAGAAACTGTATCTCCAAGAATTCAATAGCAATTTATCAAAGTACCATCCTTTGGTGTACAATCCAATCTGAGTTCTCCACTATCAACCCCAAAATAAGTAAACACTCTTGAAAGCAACAGATAAAAGTACCAAAAAAAGGTTTAAACTCACACCAAAGCATAAACGTTTGATTCTTTAAAATTCTTGAGTTTAAATAAATACAAAGATGTCCAAACCAAGATGAATTCTGTGTCTGATTTCAACACAATGGAAGATCAGCCTAAAGTATTTTCTCAAACTTCAACTAAAAAGAATCGTGAAGTCTTAGGTTAATAATCAACTGAATGCTCCTTTTCTACTGCAAATAATAGCAACAGACCAAAAACAATGAGATTGAAAATGTAGCTAACTCAATTGCCAGCAATAGTTTTACCAACATATTATTTTTGTCTATTTTTGGAAAATTTAATCAAAACTATGGATTGTTCTACTGAACAGAAACAATAATGCAATTTTCTATTTAGAAAACTGTTGGCAATCAAAGCCAAAGCGTTTTATTCATTTGCACCGTAGACAATAAAAGACTAATTGTCTCAATGGATGAATTAATTAAGCGTTTACTATTAGAAGATAGAGCACACTCTCAATTTTACCTTGGATAACACATTTTAAATCTTCTTCAACTCTTTGTTGGAAGATTAGGGTAAGTTGTTGAGTATGTATTTGGTTAGTTTGTTGAGTTAAGTGGTTTTAAAGGAATAAAACCCAGACTTTGAAACTTTGATTGACATTCTACAAGAAAATGTGAAACATCAAAATGACCCTTTTTTATTTGCTAGAAAATGGGCACACAATCAAATACCGTGATTTTTCCTATTTCTATTTTTCTAACAATTTTTAATATACTCAAATTATAGAAATTGTGAATATTCTCGATTAATTATTTTATTAAAATGGGAACTTGTAATTCTTAAAAAAATACATGCAATACTGTCAAATAAATAAACCAAGTTGAAGTCATTTCTTAGTTCACTACTATTAGGGAATTGATGCACTTCTTTGATTAGATTAGTTTAGAGAAATTGAATTTCCCAGATTTATCAGCATTTCTATCGAAGCACATCAACAAAAATAGAGTAGTTAATGAGGGCAAAACTTGGGTTGCTATAAATGAAGTTAAAACCATCTTAAACAACAAAACAGCCATCTTGATTAGGAACTTTAATCCAGAAACTGATGCAGCCATCTAATTAATTTATTTGCTTAAGCAACTCATAGAAGTTTCAATGGGGGCTCAAGAACTATCAACTAGTTTTAATGAGAATGCAGTCGAACTTTTTCATTATTACCAAGCTCAATTGGTTCAAGTAAAATCTACAATCATTACTTTAGGTCTCCATCGAAGTGCTACTAGCAGTTAATACATTGGTGCGGAAATAGGAATACTGGTGGAAAGATAATTATTTCAATTGGAGAAGCATTTACATCCAAACGATGTTTAAAATTTAATAGCCTTTTGTAGAAAAGATAGATCTGATTGGGCCATTTTATGGATTTATCGCTTTATTAAAATAATGCGCTCAACTAATTTGTAACCAGTAAAAGTCACCAGATCTTATTGAAATTGACATCAAGGCTCAATAGGAAGTCCTAGAATAATTCTACAGTTAAATCAGAACCGGCTTTTTGTAAAATCAATCAAGTCAACTTGAGAGTATTAATTGGGAACGGTAAATTGCTTCAAAATCACTAGGATAATAACTACAACTTTATCATCTCTATATAAATAAGAAAAACTATACTTCTTGATTCTATCAATTAATTTAAATATACTATATTTTAGTAAATTCTCATTCAAAATTAATAATATAACAATCAATTCATTCTTATAACAAATACTCAACACTCACAGGATTGTCTATCATTTTGAACACCTCCAGAGACATCCTAAGGCTGCTCCTTACGAATCTATATAATTTCCTAGTCACCCGATGCGTAGTTGTTGAAAAGTGTGGAAGATTTAAATGGAGTGCCCTCCTACCTTTGTGAAAAGATTTATTTAGTTGATGAATACTGTTGATTAGGAGCAAGCAATCCCAAGTCTAAATTATAGTATAAAATAATACTTATGGCAATTTGATCGAACACCTAATTCATTTTGTCTTTGAATTCAGGATCCTTGTGATGTGTTGTTATATAGTAGGATATTTCGTATTTATCTTACAAATTTTAAACAGATTCATTAAAATCAACCTTTTGCAAGTCTGTCTTATTCTAGATAAAATCACTCAAATACTCCTATTAAAATCATTATTATCTTAGTTCCAACTTAAAATATTAATTCCTCAATCCATTTGTCAATATGCAATAGTGTTTCCTCTCTTGAGCTATCGTAAATTATTAAAGCGGCTTTTGCTCTCTTATAATGACTACATTTTGATATTATAAAGCATAAACCTTGAGACAACTGATCTATATTTTTCTTATCCAGCCGTGTCCCAAATTGAAAATTTGATGTTGTTTCTAGAAAAGGAATGATGCTAAACTCCAATTGTGGTTTCAGGTTGTGAACTCATATCTAGGAAGCTTGAGTCATTCAGTAAACTTACTTGTGCAGAATTGTTGTTTTGCCTACTCCACAGTCGCCAAGTAAGATAACTATCTAAGTGATTGAACTTACTTTTATTTTAAGACATTGTTAGAAATAAATTATCAAATATTAATAATCAAATTCTTGTGTTTACCCTAATATTTCAATCTATTAAGTTATCAAATGTATAAAGCGATCCCACAACCCTTATAAAATAATATTAAAACATCAAGGGCAATGCTTTATTTATTAACATTATTTAATTGCTTAAAAAGAGTGATAATCAAAAAATTACTGATTATGTCTATTTAGTCTAACTGATATCAATTGATTTTTGAAACATAATCATAACAAAATAATGAAAGAAAGCAAATAAAAACATATAAAAACATATATTATATTGAAAATAATTAATAAATAGAATTATTGTTTTTTTGTATTGAAATATAATCATCATAATCTAATAGTTATTTTATCAATTAATCATGCTAATATTGTTTTGATACCACTTAAATTATAAGAGATTTAACAATCAACAATATATTGCAATTGAAAAATAATGCATACTTTTTATGATAAAATCAATAAAAATAATATCTCTATATGGAGATTTCATAATTGAACTAAATCTAGATATAAGTCAAGACTGAGTATTATTATTGAACATAATTTTGGAATTAATTGAATATAATTTATTATTAATAATGATAAAAGAAAATGATGAACAAATTAAAATTATGACAGATTTTCTTCAGAGCAAGATCTTCATAGAAAAAATGAAGGGTGATATGCAAAAGAATCTAAAAAAAAGATCTATGCTAAATGCTTAAATCAAATACTTCTAATCATTTGATAAAGATGAAGAAGTATTATTAGAATCAAATCATAGTTAGTGAGAATTTGCAACAATTCAGATTGCTGTGTGAATTAGGCTTTGAAATGCGTCTTAAGAGAGAAGATTTAAACTCAATCATTGAAACCATACTGGAGAGTCTTGTCAAATATAAATTATAATCTTAATAACAATTCATGCTAATATAGGAACTTATAGAATATTCAGCATTTTCCATCTCAGTTTTAAGAAATAATTAAAAGAGATATTTTACGGACTACTTAGGATGAAGAGAATCGAGCAAAATTGAGCAATATACTAAACGCATATAGTATCCGTAATGCATAAATTGGATATTGTTAAGGGTTTAATTATATAGCGTATTATTTCCTTCAGCATTTCAGCGAAGAGGTATAATTTTGATCATCTCTCTAGGAAACATTCTGGTTCTTATGTTTTCTATTTGAGACACTCTTACCACCAAATTATTATAATCATTTGTATGGAGTTTAATGTGATGATTTCATAATCAAAGATCTCCTATAATTTTTAAGACCTCAATTGATTAGTCATATGTAAAGATTGCAGATAGATACAAGTTTAATTATAATTTAATGGTTGGTTTGCTGTTTTACTCTACACAATCGATTGAGCGAAACTATTATCGATTTATTATTGTTAGATGGATCTAAAGCGTTGATAAAATGTGTTCTCACTTATCTGAGTTTATCAGAGGCCATATTATTATAATGCTAAGACATAGGCACATTTATTATGTCAATAGAGAACTTCATTTAGAGCTATTAAGATAGGGAATAATATGTCAAGGAATACAACAGAATCTATATCAATAATAAAATATTATAATTTGTGAGATAGGAGTATTCGAAAAAGGTGGTTCTTATGGTTTAATAGAGAAGTAATCAAAGTGCTTAATAATTGGATGCATATTTATTAGATCTGAAATAAAAAAAATGTAATCCTGAATCACCTGTGTGTCAATACATTCTGGAGGCTTGGAATAGAAATAAAAGACATCTTGATTTTATTATTATTCAAGAACAAAATATAAAAGTCATCTAAGATTATGATCAAACCCAAAACAGATAATCGATTTTAGAAAATTATGATTAAATGATATTAAGATAAAATCATATATGTCAATCAGACGATATCATATTGATTAGAGAAATCTAATACTCTGATATCTAAGATGTTGAATTAGTAAACATGAAATAAACTCAGAAAACTAATTAGGTTAGTAAGAGAACAAGAAGTCCCATAAAAGATTTTCTTCTTTTTCCATTGAAAGTATTCAATTAGAAGGAGTAAGAATAAAAATTAAAAATGAACCCATAAAAATATAAAATAGAAACAGACTCATATTAAAGAATGGTCAAAAGTGTCCAAATTCAGCAATCTCCAAACACTTCATAACAAAATAGAGGCAGATCTCCATAATAAACAAAATCTTAATAAACTGATGATACGAGTCAATGTTAGATTCCAGCTTATATAGAGAGGACTTAGAATTAGAAGGAAGAACTGCCAAAAATTCGAGAATCAATTACAATATAATTCTTGACAGAGTTATAGAAAAATACTGGATTAATTAATATAGATTTGAATATTAAAGATGTTTTTGAGTAAAAAACTTGATTTATTATAAAATCATACTTATTGATTTAAACTATACTAAAAATATTGTTATTTATACTTATTCGATGTTTGCATAATCTAAAGGATACTGTGTTTATGGGATATTTGAATATCTATAAGGAGAATTTTGTTGACTGTTTGAAATTGAGTATGTGGCAGGAGCTTTAAAATAGGAACGAATCTTACAATAATTGTTGTTCTACACATCTGTGATGGCCAATTAGGGTGTATTTTTGTAGAAATATTAGTTCTAATCATAAAAATAATCTTGAAATTTATAAAGGGACAAAATACATGGCTATTATTTCTAGGTGTAAAACTGGTATTGATTATAGGGGAACACTTGAGGGTAGGGTGTCGATGCTCCGCTTTCTGAGCAGGGTAAGGTCTTGTATATGTTTGGTTCATCTTAACAAATTTTAATTGCTTCTTTAAAATTAGTTACTGTTTTTAAAGATTAATATATACATATATTTGGGAGATTGGTTAGTACATTTGTGAGCATGAGGGTCACATAATCATATTTTTTGTTAAATTCTAATTGGGTTTAATGAATTTTCTATATATATATATGTACTTTCATACTTGCAGAGTGATAAAATTTTATTTATTCAAAGAGGTTGACTAATCTAAGGATTTTGCCAAGTTCTTTTGTATTTCTTTATGGCCTGTTTGAAGATCTTGAATCAATATTTTAATATTTTCATGTTCCTGTTTATAAAAATCAAGTTCTTGATTTTGTTCTCTCGTGTCTATTTTTTAATCTGATTCCTCTTAATTTCTGCGTCGGATATATTGTATCATGTTCCTAGAAATAGGGATTTAGTTTTTTTTACTATTAGCCCTTCCTAAACCACTTGTGTCTAAATTCACTAAATCCATATTGATTTCTTGTCTTTTTAAAATTGTACATGTTTAGTTGTCTATATTTATAATGATACTTACCTTAGAAAGCTAGGATAATTTTTATGCTTGAAATAATTGGCTAGGACTTGGGATGACAATTCGTTTGGATTATAGACAATAAAAGCAGTCCCTTCACTATTCCAGGATATGAGATGCGATAATGAATCATTCTTAATGATGAATTATAGTCAAAATACTTCCAATATTTCGTAAGTTTTTATTAAAAATGAAGGCACGCTCACTTTTAGGTGGGGATAGATATTGGGATATAGATTTGACATATTATTTATTTTTTTAAGGAATATTCAAGATTTATTTCCAATTAAATATCACAAAAATAGAACAAAAAGATTGCTTTAAAAAAACAAATTTAAACTTTATATTATATTGGCACAGATAAATGAAATTAGTGAATATCTTCTTTCATAAAATTAACACTGCTTTGTTTTTCAAAATTTGTGAGAATTTCAATTGCTATCTAATTGAGTTGAGTCTTAAGAAGGAATTTGATTAAAATTGATGAAGATGAAATTATGACAACAGGAACAAATTTAAGCGAATTATCAGTTTGGAATGTGAAGAAATGAGCGAGTTTAAATTTGAATGTCTTTAGTGATCAAAACATTGGAGAATTATATTTAGAATTAATTTTAATATATATAATATATTTTAAATTGACATAAAATGCATAATAATAATCATATTAACATTGCAAATACAGATATAATAATTACAATGTCATTAATTTCTCTTTATGCACTGCATATACCATCAGTGTTTGTATCAAAACTAGCACCAACTATGATTTATAATTGAATTAATACGTGCAACTGTAAATTTTGAATCATTATTTTATTAGATGATGCAGCTCACACAATACTTGAATGGTTTGTCGAGTTTGCTCAAATTCCTATTTGTGTAGTCTAAGAGTTGATTACTCCAACTAATAACCTTCTCTTTTGAATAAATTAGAGTGGCTGGAGGATTCTCCCCTTCTTTCAATTGGAATACAGCATTAATCCCATCATCAATTGCCTTAGCTACTTCTTCTCCAATATATTCTCCTTTCTTACAGTATAGAGAAGTATTTTTACATCTGCACCACCATCGTCTGCCATTTTAATTACTTATTGATATTATATTATTAAAAGTGTAAAAATGCTAGTATTTGTAATATAAAAAACTCTTATATATAAATGAATTTATTAATATTTTTATTTGATTATTAGGAATGGATAATGAATAAGAAGTGGCTATTAAACTTGGAATTGTTGGAAACCAAGGAGCAGGTAAGACATCCTTAATTTTGAGAGTGGCTGAGAAAAAATTTTGTGGAAATTAGAATTGTGGAGTCGCTGTGGATTTTAGATCAATAAGAGATTACAAGCTAAATGGAAAACGTGTTAATCTCAATATTTTCGATATTGCTGGTCTGGCTAGAAATTCTGATTTAGCACTTTCATTCATAAAAGATGCTTCCGCATTGGTTCTGGCATTTAGCTTACCAGAGTAGGAATATTATGAGAATTAAGAAGGTTAATTAAGTGAATAACTTGAAGTACAAATTCAAAATTGGACTGATAAAATTTATGATAATTCTTCTGAAAATACTCCTGTGTTTATTGTGGGATGCAAGCTTGATTTAGTTAAGGATTAAAAAAGATTAATTCCAGCCCTTGATGAGAATTTATAAGAAATTCTAAAAAAATGTAAAAAAGTCAACATCATCAACAACTCAGATAAAAACATGATCTTCTTTCCAACTTCGGCACTTTCAGGTAATGGAGTTGATAAGTTATTCTAAAAATGGTCTTCTGAAGCTTCTAAAATCAAAAAAAGTCATGGATCGACTCTCAAAACGAAATCTCATTTGAAGAAGGAAAATTAGAAAGAATAATGTTGTTGAATTTATATATTATAAATTATAATCAAATCCACTTAATGAAATAAACTCGTATTTTGCTTATAGGAGATCAAAATGCTGGAAAGACTTCATTAATCAACGCACTTTGCAACGAATCAATCACAACCTTTCCTACTATTTATTAAGAATTTAGAAAAGTTTAAATAGACAAACTAAAAATACTAATATATGATTGTCCAGGTAATCCATCAAATGAATATAATATTCAGTAAACTGCTCCTGTTGCTGCAATTGCCATCAACTTAGAACATCAAAACCCATTATTGTATTTAGAATATCATCATAATCTCGTTAAGGACAAACCTCTAATAATCTTTATAGGATGTAAATGTGATAAAACCCTCCATTCATATAATTCCATCAAGCAATAAATTTCCAAAATACTCAATATCTAAAATGTTATTTTACTTTTTACAAGTGCCCTAAATTAGAAAGAAATTGCTAAGTTTAAAGAAGACTTATCCTAGCTGCTTTATTTGAGTGGTTAAATATTCGATGATGATTTATAATCTCAACACCGTAATGCGTCTTATATAGAAGAACAAGATTAGTAATTTTTGAACAAATGGTCTCAGTTTTTAAACTGCTGTTGTATGTGTTTAAAGAAAGAAGAATGAAACAACGATTTTATTCTATTCATTTCTGATTATTATCAATTCATTTTTTTCCTTCAACCATTCAACTCTTAATATGAACTATTCATTATATTTATTTTGGACTTTTTCAATTTAAGTTCAAGCTTAAATATTTTCGATTTTCAGCAATGTTAATATTTAATGAATATATTCTCCATTTAAATAATTAATTTAGAAAAAATCAGTGTACCATTATTGATTTGCTAAATTCTTTTGAATTTAGGATTCTTGTAACTAAAATATATGTTGTTTATATATAGTATTTATGTTAATTAAATTCTTCTGTAATTTTTTTTTACATTTTTGATATATTTTAATCAATCATAATCTTCGATATCCTTTTCTGCAAATATACAAATAGCCTTTTTATTGATTTCATATTATTAGCAACTTGTGGTTTGAAGTTGTGTTTTATAAATAAAACCCTAGAATTAATGCCATTAGGAATCCAACTGCTAACAAAAACATATAAATTTAATTAATCTATTGAAAAAATCTTAAAATTTTGATAAAGCTACTATAACTAATTTATTCATATTTAATTTTACACATAATTTAAAAATTGTATTTTATATAATAATGGAACAATAGATAAATGAAAGATAGTAATTTCAAAGTCAAATATGAGAGTATCAACCATACAAGATTAACTTCTATTGAAATGTTGTGTAATAAAATTATTTCCAAAAATAAACAATCTTAAAGCGAAGATGTTTGAGGAAATTCAAAAGTCATTAATTTCATTAAGGTTTGAATTTTAAATCTATTTCACCTCAAGTAAAAAAATTCTATTCTGAATCTAATTTAAAATTTCGGCTATTATTTATCGTTTTTCCTTAGCTTCAACTATTAATTAAATCTATTGAATTATAATGACCATAAAAAATTATAATTCTGATTCGAAATATAGTTTAATATCAATAAATTTAGAATAAATTATTAATCAGCAAACCAAAGCCCTTCAAAAACAAATAATTAGAGTATTTAACATATAAGGTTTTTAATTCTGCTATTGGAGTCATTAAAATAATATTAAGTAAATTATAAAATATGTAAAATCACTTAAGTAACAATTCCTTTATATCTAATTATCAATTTCAGTTGATTCACTCTTATTGAAGTAGGATATTTTAGTAAATTTCTAAATAAATCTTTTTTAATTGAGATCTAAAATTAATTTATAAATAACTTTAGAATTATTAGTTATGACACCATTCAATAGAAATTAATAGCTCTCTTTGAAAAACTTTATAAATAACTTCTATTAGTTGCCTAAACGCTTTCAACAATAATTAAACCTCAAAATTATTTTCTAATTAATCTAATAATTTGGAGATATTGAATTCAAGCAATCTCATATACTATATTTGGATACCAATAAATATCGTATATCTGTATACTTTTATTTAATTTATATTTTTTTCTTATTCTAAAGTTTCCTTATTACTAAGGGGTATAATTTCTTAATTTTGTTAAAATATTAGTTCATGTTCTCATTCAGCTCAATTCCGTAATTTCTATAAGTAATTATGCATTTTGTTCCAATTAATCATATTATTTAATATTATTTCGAATATAATTTATTTAAAATAAAATAAATGAAAAATAGTTTTGATGTTTTTTTCGAAATATAATTAATTATATTTCATAATTTAATATTTATAATTAGATTCTAGAGTGGCAAAACTTTTATTTTCTCTACATAGAAACTGGACAATATTTTTAGATTACCATATTAAAAGAATTAATTTGATTAACATCTTCGTTAATTAGGAATATGTACTTCTTTAATAAAATAAAAATAATTCATGGTTGTAAACTCTAAAATTGTTTTAAGGGTTAAATATAAAGATTGCTATCGAACAAACTAATCATACTTAAAGCTAATTTAACAATTGAATAATTAGTCTCAAAATATATTATTCTGTTTGTTTATCAATATATTATTATATTTATTTATTTAAAAATTAGCAAATTTTCTTTTCTGTTTATTTGCTTAACTCTTCATTAAAAAGTGAATGTCTAATATATAATTTAATTCATATGATTTTCATTAATGAAGCCAATAAACTGATTAAAATAATTTTAGAAGATAATTTAATAAATAAAATTATTATGGGAATCTGTCATGGAAGCACTAAAAGCAATAAAGGATAGTTGAAACAAGTTATGGCGAAGGCAAAAAAATCTCAAGATATAGAAGTTATTTTAAAAGAGACAACTGAAGTCTATACTACATTCAATCCGTATAATAATCCCATACTTAATCGCCGTTTAAGAGAGTAAAACACCAAAACCCAAACGAATGTACAACAATGATTGAATAATCATTTTTTGGTTAATTATTGTTTTACTAGAATTGATTAATAACGATAACCATTTAGTATTTCAAAAATAAAGTCTAAAATAATTTGTTCTTAATTAAAATATCTTTTTCCAAAATTGCTTATGATTATTAATAAAATTAGCACGTTTCTTCTTTAAAATAATTTCAAAATCATCAAAATGTTCTATAACCACATATGAATTAATATTTTATATTGAAGATTCATAATTCAAATAATTCAAATAAGTTTTCATAAATTTTATCCCAATAATTCTGGATAAAAGAATAATAAACTAAAAGTTAGTATGGTTTATGTTTATCTTAAATAATAATATATGATGAAGTTTTAATTAAATTTAAACTGATCCATTAACGAGGATGTAGAATTCATCGTGATCTATTAATAGATGATTAATTTATCAATATTAATGCTGAAAGGCAAAACTTTCATTAATTTTATGTTTGAATGAATAATTATATTATTCAAGAATGTAAATAAATAATTTATTTTTCAATTTTTATAATATATCATTTTTCATCTTCCTCATCAATTTTATCTGTGTTTCCAAATTTACTATTTTTTTTTTCATTAGGACTTCCACTGAGATCCACATGTTCAAATTCAGTAGTATTAAATTTTTACATTACTTTACCATGTTGAGGTTCTTTGAATCCTTTGAATGCACTATCTTAAGTGACAAAAGATCCTTTTTCAATTTACTTGTTATTTTGTAAGGAAGGCGAATCACTTTAAAATTCTTAAGTTTAGAAATTCTTTCCTCCGGAAGAAAAAAATTATTTTTTTTGAGAAGATGTTTGTTGAAGTTTGGTTTCTTAATTTTGACTTTTTTCAAAAAATGGTTCCTACAAACATGCATTGGCTGATATTCTTTTTGTAGGATCTTTCTCAAGCATTCTTTGAACTAAATTAATGATAGTAGGATCTATTTTCTTCATTAACAATGGAGTTAAATCAATTTTGCATTATTTATTTAATTTTAATACTAAATTAAATCCTACTCCTGGAAAGAGATCTTTGCCAGTCAATCTATAAGCTCATATTATAATGAAGTACAATTTAAAGAAAATAACTCCAGCACTGAAGACATCGCATACTTTGTCATACTTTTCTGATTTATCAATTAAATTTGCAATCTCTGGAGCAACATAGCCAGGAGTACCACATTTTGGAAATAAATATCTTGCATTAGATAACTGATAGATTACTTGTCAATATTGCAATAGGTTGCCAAACCAAAATCTACTATTTTTAAAGAATTCAAATCGGATTTTCTTTGTAACATAATATTCTCTGGTTTAAGATCACGATGCATTATGTTTTTCTTATGCATATATTCAATTCCAGTCAGAATTTACTAAAATTAAATTTTACATTAATGCTACCCACATCACATTACGCACTATCTCTTCAGGAAATCCATTTTTATGGCTATTTAATTCATCATGCAAACTCTTTCCCTCCAACAAATCCATTACCATATAGAATGTGTTGTCGCCTTCATAGACTGCATGCAATTTGATGAATGAGGGATGATCCAACTCATTATTAATGGAAATCTCCTGAAACATCGATTCCTTTAATTAATAAATGCTAATTACAATTCCATTTTCTGTTTCGTTTACATATGACTTATCAACACATTTTGCAGCATAATAGAGTTCTGAATTTTTGTGTCTAACCAATAATACTCTTGAAGAAGCTCCTTTTCCTAATGTTTAGAGGGGTGTGTAAAAATCTTAAATTCTTTGGAAGATTATTTTATTTCTCAGATGTTCTTTTAATTTAGTAAGTGTGACATCATCTCCGTAAAAACAAGTAACCTTAGCAATTTAAGAGTCTCTTATTTGTTTAATCTTATAATAATTGCCACAATTTACTTATTAAAACTTGAATGACACAATTTTGTAATGCTTCTTCCCATTAACACTTTCTTCCTCAACCTCCCATTTGATGTGAGTTTACAATTAAATAGGTAACATATATTTCGGAGCCTTGGCGTTCTCCTTAGATCAATTAATTAACGTAATACTTTGTAGAGATCTAGCAAATTGTTATTTATTATCCCTTTATAATGTTTTGTACCCTTTTATCCCTTTTTGTAACAACCAAATTCAAAAACTTATGGAGCTTCCAATTGCATAATATTTTTAATTAATTTTATAAAATTTAATTAACATACTATATCAGATCATGAATTAATTAATCTCTTCTTAATCATTACTCTTCATTCAACTGTTTCTTTATATGATCTCACATTTCAATTATTAATAATTATGTATATAATCTAATAATTAAATATATAGCCTAACAATTAAACTAAAATCATTACATTATTTAGTATTTTTAGCAATGTGTTTCGATTAAGAATTTTAATTCATATATATATCTTAAAATGGCAGAACAGCAATAAGCAGACTATTTGAATCTCAAAGTTAAGTCCCAAGACGGTGAAGAAGTGTTTTTTAAAATTAAAAAGTAAACCCAATTTAAGAAATTGATGGATGCATATTGTTCAAGACAAAATGTAAGACATTAAAATATAATTAGTTACAAATCTAAAATGTTAGATTCTTATTTGATGGGGAAAGAATATTAGAGACCTAAACTCCAGCAGATGTAAGAATATCAAAATGAAAATGTTTTTTAGATTGGAATGGAAACAGGAGATGAAATTGATGTTGTCATAGAACAAGTGGGAGGGTAAATATGATGAGTTAAAATAAAATAATAAAGTTATATTCAGCTATGTTTGTTTAGTCTCATTTCAAATCAATCAATTTTCTTTAATCCATCGAAGATATACTTGTAAGGATTAACAAGTATTAAAAAGATCCAACGGAATAAGTGATTGTATTTCTCTGGCCCTTCTAGTGTCATGATAAAATCTAATCTGCAATGGAATCCAACTCACAAAATATACTAGAATTGATATCACACAAAATATCATGAAAAGCAGAGAAAATTATAGTTCCAAATTTGAATAATGCTAACTCAAATAGCTTTCTAATTCATTTGATAGTTACATGTGGCATATCCGGATAAATACCTTTTGCATTTTTCTATTTGCATTCCCAATTCTTGTATTAAAAATATTAAGAGTGTAATTTCTTCTATGATTTGTGCTGATATTAAAGGTTAAATTATTATATACAGCATTTTTATCATAATAAGAATATTATTACAATATGTTTTCAGCATTTTCAAAAAAATTTGTTATCGCAATTGACAATCCTTCTTACAAAATGTTTTTATTAAAAGTCAAACATGCAGATTAATTTACTGATGAATCATAAGCCAATATGATATTGCATGGGTTTTGAATGTAAATTTCATTGAATATCTATTTATATTGATCTGATAGAATCTATTCATTTTCTTAATTCAACGCATGAAGTTGAGCATCCAAATTTTTGACCCCTTCTAATTCAGTTTGTAATTTCTCTATTGAATTAAGCTCATCAAATAAGACTGCATTTTCGTCATAAAGCAACTCTTTAATACTATTGTCTATCAACCTATATTGTATTGGCAGATAGGATGTTAAGTTAACCAACGGTACTAATGAGTTTGTTTAATCAGTAATTATCTAATTTATAGATCAAAGATTTTACAGTCGCTGAAAAGTAAAAGTAAGAAAAAAAAGAATACAGTAGAATCAAAAATGACAAAGAGATAAATTGTACTCTTTTATAATTATTAATTTCGAAAACGGATTTCTTTTTTTTATTTCTATTTGATTAACCTAAATAGAACTCTTACTCATCTTAAGCTACAGGCTCTTCTTCAATTGATTCAATCTTTTAATTAAAAAATAAATACTTCATCATTTTCATTCATTTATAGCAATTATATAAAGGTTGAAAATTTATTTACAATCTTTTTAACTTAATCTTCCCTGATCATTAAATACAAAGAAATAATCTCTTTAAGCTCTTTTTGATGAAAATAAAGGTATAATTAAAAAAACAGTAATATCAATGTTAAAAAACTCATCTAAATAGAAAAAAAGGAGATTTCTTCAAAATAAAGATTATCAATTAAACTTAGAATATTCGAATAGTAATATGCTTGTGAAACTAATTGAGACTTTGGCAATGAGTTCAGAGTATTGTGCAGATAATAATGAAAATCTTCATTCTCATCTACAAAACTTGACAAACTTGAGCCATTTAATGTGATAGCCTTAGCTATCATTTACTAAATAGCCTAAGGGTAAGTAAAATTATGATATTAATTGTCAATTGTAACCATTTACACAAAGGCAGATTAAAAAATATCTAAAATGGATTAATATTTGTCATTTATCAAAATATTGGCTGATGTTAAAATCTTATCATTTTCTAATAAAATATTTAATTCATTGCTAAGCTCAACAAAATTTATTTCAGCAAACTTACCGTTAGTGGCTTTCATAGTATATTGTTCAAGATTAAAATAGGAGCCTCTTAAATCCTATAGATTTGATTAAATCTTTAGTATAGATGCAAATCTTTAATTAGAGGCTGTTAAAAGAGTGATTGCAGATTAAAATTCACTTTGAGTCTGATTTAATATCGAGTACATAACGATAGCAATAACAAACATTACAATCATTAAACTATTTAGAATAAAAATGAGTTTCTTAAGAATTGGAGAGTAAGGGATATTCAAGAGGCGAATCATTAGCTCTTGCTGATTAGATATTTTGATTTATTGAGACTGTTCTTTTTAATCTTAGATTTCTAATTTTTAAGTTTATTCTCTTATTTATTCATCATCTTCTTCATCTTAATCTAGATCAATTATCTCCTTAATTTCTCCCCGAAACAATCTCAAAGTCCTGATATCATGACCTAATCCTTATTATGTTACAATAGTCACAGAAGGCTATTTCCTATTTTGAAAACTTTACTGAGTGAATACACAAACCTTTGGGTCATCTTAGACTTCACTATCATTTTTGATAGATTCATAATTGGAATTTTGTTAACCTAAATGTTCAACTATGATAATAATGATAAGATAAGATACAGATATATGAGTTTTATTCAATTGAATATTTAAATTAATGAGTAAGAATATTCTTTTTGATAAGATAATTTTCCTTGGGTGCTAATTGCTCATTTATTTACACTTTTAAATAATATCCATAGATCTATTATCTTAAATCCTATTACGTAAACTAGTAATTTTTAGCAGATATTTCGTATAATTATCCATAATATATCGAAGGAGTAATCTAATCATTTTATTTTTCATCAAAATCGGAACTTTTGGTCAGAGAAGTTATAGAATTTTCAAAAACAATCACATTCATCTTGTTAAGATAATCATCCATATTATCCATAAGATTTGGGAATAGTTTTTATATTGTAAGTTATCTAATTTGCAACTAACGTAAATCTAAATTAAGAATAGAGATGCAAGTTGCTGAAATGCTCTCTATTTTTCCATCAAGATTAAAAATTAAGTATGCCCAATTACTAAAACACTAATCCTATCTCAATCTGCAGAACTGAAAAATACCTTTATCAGACAAATATATTGAGTTAGTGCTGAAAGTCTAAATAATATAATTAGTTCTAGCTACCAAAAATTAAGATCTTTCTGACGTTTCATAAACTTGATCTGATCTTAATGAAGAAAAATAATCTTCAACAAAGACACTGTGCAATTTACAGTACCTAAGTTATTATAATTAATTACTTATCTTGCAGAATTTGTGATATAGGTTTGCCAATTAGATCAGTCTTAGAATACCCTAATAAAGAATGGAAGGCCTAATTGATATTTCTTATTATAGTAGGTTGATTGGCTTTACCAAATAATTCCAAAATTATTACTGGTTAAGAATATTAGCTTAATTCATCTTGATTTTTCAAAAATTAGCGTTCAGATTATTGTTAAACTAATATCTTCTTATTTGCTTTTTGTACACTTTTGAAGGCATCTAATTAGTGAACATATTTGTTAAATTTTTCTAATAATTTAAAAATTTATGCATCTTAAAGATTACCTCTTAGAAGTTTAAATAATTATTTATTTAATAAATGAATCGATTAAAGTATTTGATTACCAAAAATTTGTAGTAATGATAAATTTGGATTTTCATCTAACAATGTATTCCAAAACTAAATTTTACGATAAGTGCATTCTTCAGTTAACTATTTAATTTATTGATATTAATATTTGATGCCTCTATCTATTGTTTTAATGTAGTAAACTTCTTTTGCTGCGATTGAAGATTTTTGATATGTTTACTCAATAGTTTTCTTTATCTTGAATATCAAATATTACTATCCAAAAGAAGGATAACAAGCTTCTGCTTTATTCAACTCAATTAATGCCTTCTAGCCTTATTCCAAAGTGTCTAATAGGTAAGAAGCATAATGTAGTCTGATATCAATACTTTGAGGGTAAATTTGAAGGGCTAGTTAGTAGGTTTAATCAATAATATCTTTTAGAATCATTCTTGTATCTGAATATTTACTATTATCCTTAAACTTTTTAGACAGTTCAAATGATGTCTTAATTGCACATTGAGGATTTAAACAAGTTTGTTTATGGACTTCCAAAAATCCTAATATTAGAATTTCCTTATTTTGATCCTTTTCAAAATCTTCACATAAATCAATCAAAAAGTCTGAAAGCCAAATTATTTCTTAACTGGAGAGCTATTAAATCAAATTAGCTTATAGCAAATTGATATTTTATCTTTGTTCTTGCAGGAGAATAACCAAGAGCATTGGCAAAGTCACCAACCAACCCTTTATGGTGCCTATTAAGATTAAATGCTCAAATGTAAATGCAGCTAATAGCATAAAATTCGTATAAAAAACTAAACCACTAATTGCAGACCATAGCTTTTAAACAAGTCTGTTGTAGAAAGGTCTTTTTAAACGAATTTTGTAAAAGAATAAGAAACTTGTTAGAACTTAAATTAGAATTACAACTACTGAGTATTTTGGTTGTTCTAACAAACAATACAGTAACATTGAGAGTGATGCATGCACAAACATAAATGTGTACGTAGATCCTTCTCTTTATGAAAAGGCATTCTTTTTATTATTTCTAATCTCAATAAAGAGTTTTGATTCAATTACTACAATCAGGAACATTATTGCTATTGAAAATATTACTACGCAGACATGAATTATGTAACCACTCGTCCAACATTCTTAATCTGTTGTGTACAACATTTTTAATTAACCATTGCTATCTCGTTTACAAACTAAAAACTAAAATTAATAAATATATATGAATATACTCCTAAATGTAATCTCAAAATTTCAACAAATCCAGCCGTCATGAACAATTTCAAGGCTATGCTTAGTACCACTCTCAAAAATTGGTTATTGAGTAGTTATTTGAAAATAGTGGCCATAATTACAATAACTGCAATTAATAGCACAACACTAATCGCAATGTACAATCCAACCAAATATGTTGAGGTTTTTTGCTGGTTTAACATCCTTATTATAGTAAAATACTGCAAAAACTGTTGAATTTCCCCTGATAAAGCCACATTATGCCAAGCCGATTAAAGTTAGATTTAAAAGGGTAAATATATAAGCTGAATAAATTAAATGAGAGATAATAAAATTGTGGTTTACAAAGATTGGGTGTTTTGGCCTACAATTTAATAAGCGACACTAAGCTTACATGATATGATTTTACTTAAATATTGATAATTTGAATTAATCCCAAAGAGTTTATGAAAATTCTTGTTTATGACTCATATAAATTTGTATTTACTTATTAATTATAATGATAAAGAAAATTATTTTTAGAATTGCAGAAACTTAAAAAAATATATTTAGATAAATTTTTATCAAAAAGAATGTTCAATCGTTCTTCTTCTGATGTAAATATTTCATAAATTATCAGATTAATCAATGAAATAAAGTAAAGCATATACAAGTAAATGGATAAACATATATATATCTAGAGTAATTTATTTAATGATGAAATGGGAAGAAGAATCCCTGTATGTAGCCATCCTTTTTTCAATAATGCAATTGCTATAGATCACTTATTTGGCTTTCGGCCCTAAGATTTTGTATGTTTGGAACAATGAAAAAGCAGCAATGAATCTAAGGAGTATTTTCTCGTAAGAATATTTAACAATAATAAGCTATTTCATAATAAGTTCTCACTTGATAGGACAAGAATTTAAGCTTTACTTAACCATATTCTACCTCTTCTTCGGGTTAGTGCTTTTAGCAATAGTGCTATTTGTCGTCTTCGCATTCGCTTTTAAGGTCCCTGTACTGCCCTTGTTACTATTAAAATTCTTGTTGAAGCTATTTCTAACTATAGGGTTTCTTCCAATTATGCTATTGTTTTTTGGAGTACGTAATATATATGCTACATTTCTAGCTTCTGTCTTGTAAAGTGAATAGTGAAGGAGCGAATATTTGGTTCTATAATACAGACATAGAATGCTGGGGAAATGAACACTACATCCATGGTATTTTTGCAATCGTCGCCATCCTTATCTTTCAGATTCTGACCAGTTCTACCTGCTTGATTTACTTTGAGAGTAAGTATGCTTACGGGAATGCATATGCATAAAGATCTGGAAGACCGTATTCTTATTACCACATCAATGTTTTCATCATCATAATGTCATACCAATTACTTGAATTACCGAGATTTAGTTCGTTATTCCTGACTATCTACATTCTATCAAGCTTTTTTCTATTTTATTAAATCCATACAGAAAAGCCATTCTACAATAAGGTAATTCAAAAATTATGGTCAATAATTACTGCTTTGAATTTTTGGACCTCTATTATGCTATTATTTGCTTATCTTTTGGAAGGCCAATACTTTAGAGATGTCATTTGGGGATGGGTAGGTGGTGTACCACTAATTACGTTGATTATAATCAATGAACAAATTTTTGAAGTTGATCTATTGGGTTCAAATATCAATAGAGCAATATCTGGATAGTAGATAATTATTCTCTGCGAATATTTGCTATCCTTATTGGATAAGAATGATCAGCATTCGTTATTAATGTTAGATGGGTTTATTGAAATCCACAAGCAAACATGTTATAGGAATGATTGTGTGTTGAAATCTAAAAAGATTCTAAATGACAAGAATAAGCATGTTTCTCTTTAGGATATGGAAAGATATACTGTATTTATAGAATTAATTAGTTAAATGTACTATGATGGCATTAAACAGTTCCCATAGGATGTATTTTTAAGATTAAATTATTCATATTTTTTAATTGATAGACTAAAATTAAAATAATAGGCCTTGACTGAATTACAATAGGCGGAATAAAGTGGTGCAAGTTTTGATCATGAATTCATCATCTATCGATATAAGCGAATTCTGGAGGATGATTTGCAAGAACAGCAACAGGAGAATTTGAATTAAGTTGATTTAGTCACTGAGATTGCATTTCAAAATCAGAGCAAATAATTGATTCAACAAATAGAGAAGACATCTCTTGTATATGTTGACTTCTGGGCTCAATTACAAGAAGAAATCCCTGATATTGGCAGAATCAAAGTTTTGGGATTTAAAATACTGGATTCAGTAAATTAAGTTGAAGAATAATGGAACAGATTAAAGAGATTGAATCAGAAGGCTTCAAAGTTGAATCGTTTGATGGGGAAATACTATTCCCAAGTATTAAATGATGAAGAAATTGGGATTAAGTTGATTCAATTAAGTAGGATGAATTAGAACGATAAGTTTAAGGCTATTGATTTGGAAGAAATCCAAAATGAGTGTCTAGCCACAATCACTATTTTGACTGATGTTGATAAAATGGGAACGATTAGCAATCTTAATAAGGCAGCATGTAGTTTAATTGGATATGCTAAGACTGATTTAGTTAATAGGAAATTGAATTTGATTTAACCTGATCTGTAATAATACATCCCTATTCAATAGATTCTCAAAGTACCATGATCATTTTCTTGAGAATTTTCTAGATAAATATTAGGACAGCTATTCTAATTAATAGGTTAAAGAAAAATCAATTTATGTAAAAAATAAGCAAGGGTACATAATACCTTGTTAGTTGCATATAAGAATGATATAAACCATTAATGCAGGTGTTTTTATGTGTGGGACAATCAAATAGGATATCTACCATAAACCCATGAGTATATTTTTATGCTAAACCAACGGAATTATAGAAAATATCAACTCTACTTGCATTAGGATGTTTGGATTGGAATTGAAATCGATCACAATCAAGCCAATCAACATATTGGATATCTTTCCAGATATATTGGAACGCAAGGATGAATTGCTATAAAAGGCAGGAGGGATTGTAAGTTATACATTTAGAACACGATCTTCAAAGAATGATGTATCTCATAATTCCTTATAAGATTTGGATATAGAGCATTCAGAAGTATTTGAAAACTAAAGTAAATAATAAATATAGTATTAATGCTTTTTACAAGAAATTAAATTTCAATGCATAGAAGATGAAATCATTTAAAACAAATTATAAGGGTATATTATCAAGTTTGAGAAACTGAAATCACAAGAGAAAATCTAATTGTATGCTCAAAATAAGCCAATTTAAAATTAGACTTAATTCAAATTCAATTGCCAATCTTTAACCTATGTGCTAGACTGCGCAAGTGGAGTAGATTCTTAGGATGTTACAGTGAAAGTGGATTAAAGCATATTTTGGGAGGATCAAACAAAAATATCTTAATAAATAACAAATGATCCTTAGGTTTAAGGTAGTGATAGTTAAAAGAATTATGCAGAAGGAATCAAGATTGTAAGATTAATTGGAGATCGTATCGTTGAAATAGAAGAATCAAAGTCAGAGGAATATGAAGATGAGAATATGCAGAGTCTGATTGAGTAGAATGAAAACCACGATCAAGATTAGAAGAATGAGAAAGAAACAGTAAATTTATACAGATCAAAAGGTCAGTTAGATCAACTGTTATCTCAATCGAAACTGCCTAGAACTGCAATCAATTTAATAATATTCACAAATATAATGAATACAGTTTTATTGTTGCTAGCCTTCTTGGAATATTTCATAAACCTTGATTAATACTAAAATCTAATAGACTCTATACCTTTGGTCTCATACAACAACCAGAGATCAAGTACTTTAATGAGCATTTAATCAATCGTTTAGGATCTGAAAGCTATAAATTATGACTAATACCCTTTGTTGAAAGACCCACAGTCTGGGTATCTTAATGTTGAAAAGCAATTTAGAGGATGGTTTGATAAAGAATTATAATAGTTGATGATGGTATAGAAGGAATTGACTTTGGTTTCAGCTGAGATCAATGAAAATTATTTAGAGTTTGATGATCAATACTATATGTAGAATATTAAAATGGCATCTTTAGAAGGAGGGACTTAAAATTACACTTTTAATGAAGCAGTCTAATCTGTAATAGCTAAGGCTATGTAAATCAATAGTAGTTCTCTTGAAGAGATCAGTGATCAGAATAGTGATGTTTATTATATAGAGTACAATGTTTTCAATTCTTTAACTTAAAATTTAATTATTCCGGCTCAATATTATAGATACAACATAATATCAAGAGGTGAAATCTTAGATACGTCAGCGACTGCCCTATTAACAGCAGCATGCATCGTTTTATTTATATTGTAACGTTTACCAATTATATAAGGATATGTTCAAATTTGATGTTCATAATCAAGATCGAAGTAGTCAATTAAGCTGCCTTGCAACTATTTTTGGATTTAGATTAGAAAAAGATCAAATCCATTTATATTAAATGCGAGAATTTCATCACAAGTCTTCAAGTAGGAGACGAAGATGATGATGATGTAAATTAAATCATTACATTTTATAGTTCTTCTCGGACAATGATGAGAATGAAGAGGAAAATGAAAATAAAGAAAAAGATGATGGGGCTCACTTACTAAATGGAAGGAAAAAGAAGAAGAAGTTTAGAAACTCCAATCAATATTATAAGCATCTAATTTTAGCTTTGCTTATTAACATATTAATTATGAGCGCTTATTTTACTTACTAATTTGTTTCAGTTCAGGTACATTGTGCTTAATTATTTTTAAGTCTGAAACTTCCAGCATCATAGATTTGATACCAGTTTTTAATTAGACTTCCTTTGCTGAATGCTATTACAGATTCTCAGATAATGCCCTCAGAAAATCATTCGAAGTAGAGTAATATACTTTTGTTGGCAACTCTTCAATGCATGTTCTGAACTGGTTGATTTCTGAATTGTATAATTTGGATGCAGCCATCCATTAAATTCATTCCACCAATTCAGACATTCTGGATTCGGAATACTTAGATGTAAAGTTCAATTAAAATCATATAGGTGTTTAATAATATTTTTATCTTAACTCCTTGTGATTACATTGTTCAAATTGATCATGAAATAGATTACGAAACTTGTTAAAATTTTAATGACGGGGTCTTGCAACAAGGTCTGTCTATTGGAATGGCAAAGTTTTTTGAAAATTTTAGACAACTCTTGAATTCCTATAGTTCCTTTAATTAATCCAATGATTATGATCTAACTTTTTAGATTTCTGAAAATAAGAGACTCAATTACATGATGAATTTAGCCAATACTGATTAGGCTCATAATATGAGATTGATGCAGTTAAGGTACATTAAGGCTGCTTACGAGTATATAAATTAGGCATTAATTTAATCTGTGTAAAAAAATGCCAACAACAGTAAAAACTTGAAAGTGGCACTATTTATTAGTTTCAATATATTTCTCTTCTTTATATACTTTTTTATTTGGATTCCACTTATATTTCGTATATTAAGTGACATGCTTAAAAGTCGATAAACCCTAACAATAATACCATTACAAGTAATTCATCGAACTGCTTCAATAAGACAATACATAAGGAAAATTATTAATCATTGAAAATTATTAGTATATATTTAATTAACTATCAAAAATTAAAAAATCTGAAGACTACGCGAATTGAACGCGCGACCCCTGGACCTGGAATCCAACGCTCTACCCCTGAGCTAAGCCTTCAATGATAACAGATTATATGATAGTTTAATAATATACTCATTTGTTTTAGTGTTCTTCCATAAGAATTTATACAATCCAAATTTTCTTGATCTAAGTAACTCAGTCTGGTACTCATGATTTTATTTATTAAATAGTTTATGCATTAAGAGTATAAAGAATCCTGACTTAATAATTATTAGATACCAATTTCATTTACATTATTCAATATTAACAAGAATTCTCATTTAATTTATAAGTCCATTTTCAGTGCTCAATTCTTCAATTCATCCAAAAATACTATTGTTATCAAAGAATCCGCCCAGCAATCAATCCTCCCTTCAATTAAAGGTTGATAATCTAAAATATTTCTGATTGCAATAGCACAACCTTCAATGAATTTAAAGCAAATTTACTAGAGATATATGCATACGCTGCTCTTGCCCTAACATGATATAGAATAGTTCTCTATGAGAATAAGCAATAATGAAATATAACTTAAAAAAGCTGCAGAACAGATTATTTTTTTAAGACTTCAAGTGTTTCAATTACAATATACAAATTGAATATTTGCAAATACTAGGAACTTAAATCTATATAATTAGGATAAACTCCTTTTGTATAATATGAACAATTATCATGATATTAATATTCTCTTAAACTATCCAATCCTCTCAAAATATGATTATGAATGATCCATTGAATAGATATAATCTGGTAAATATCTCTTAGCAAATTAAGTCTAGCTCGGAATGATCTTGTTCCCCCATTCATAAATGTATTAGCAACTAATAATCTTTCATTCGACATTTCTAACATTTAAATAAAAATTAAATTTCCACATTACTTAGATACCCTCCTTGCCCAATGTGGTAATACTTATCATTGATGTGTAATAATAATTTAATTAGAATTGTATTAATAGAACTTGAGATTTGATAAATCAATGAGAAAACATGTTTTAGAAAATAGAGTTCAATTAATTGATTTGTTACATATATTAAAATACAAATTAAAATATGCTTTAATAATTATGAGTTTACGCATTATTTTAATTTTATTTCAAAATTTCGTCATTAAATTATATATGATGATATATTTAGAATAAACAATGACGATATTACGTATTATTTTATGAAATATCATAATACTCAATACTTGTAATCAGCCACGAATAATGATTCATTTGAAGCTCCTCCTTGCCCTCCTTGGTATTTACCTAAAAATAGTAAATATGAATCTCCTACCTAATTAAGCTTCACTGTTGGCCTTAGCTCTAGTTAAGAGAGCTTGTTAGGCAGCTTCCCAATTCTCTTATTTACCAGCCCAAGTCTTAACGGCTGTGTTTTGAAGAGCTCTTCCATAAGAAAAGGTTAACGCCCATGGTTTTCTCACAGTAGTCAATTAATTCATGGCGTTCAAATTCAAAGATGCTTCTTCTTCTGATTATCCACCTGAAAGGAACTATTTATAGATTATAGATTGATACTGTGACTCCGACGAGTGCTCCTGGAACTGTTCTGCTTAAGGCTAAAGCTGTTCTATATCCAATTTCTTGAGGAGTGACCTTACTTCTATCTGAGTTAGTTGATCCTGGAGTGACCATATTTGGTTTAAGAAGACATCCTTCCAAGAAAACATTGTTTTCATTCAAAGCTTTGAAAACAGCAGCCAAAACCTTTTCGGTGACCTTTTAGCACACATCAATAGAATGATCACCATCAGCAAGGATTTCTGGTTCGACTATTGGAACAAGTCCATTTTCTTAGCATATGGCAGCATATCTAGCTAATCCCCATGCATTTTCCTTGATGGCTTATTAGGATGGTAATCCATTTCCAATTTTCAAAACAGCTCTCCATTTGGCAAATCTGCAGCCTAGTTTGTAGTGTTCAGCTGCCATGTTGGCCAATGAATCCAATCCAAGAGTAGCTGATTCATCTTGAGTTCCTGGAATTACTCCCAAACCCTTGTCCACTTTGATACCAGCAATTATTCCTTTTTCCTTCAATAACTCAACAAAGTTCTTGCCTTCCTTTGTAGCATGTTTGACCTAAAAATGTATCTATTTTTAAAATACTGTCTCTGAGAATAGAATGACTCCACTAATATAGTTTTCAATTCCTGGAGATGTGAACAACAATTCTCTGTAGGCTCTTCTGTTCTCTTCATTGTTCTCCACATTGATTGTAACAAACTTCTTACCAATAGTTCCTTAAGACTAACAATTAGATCAGAATTTACTTCGTCAGCTGCCAAAATTCCCTTTCCTGGAGTGCAGATCTTTTATGCTGTTTCTGCCAATTCCCTTCTGTAGTCTGCTTTTTATTACATATGAAGATATATACAATGAATTAATTTATTAAAATTTTATGTTCATTAATACGTTATCAATATTCAAAATTTAGGCTTCTAGAATCTACTTAATTAAAATGATTTATATTTTTGAACTCCAGTGTTGAACATCTCTTCAAGAATCTCTCCCATCACAATGCAAAACTTAAATCCATCTATCATTTATAATATTATTGATACGTCCAGAACATGCACTTAAAATTATTGTATTTTTGGATCTGGGATCGAAATCTATTGTAAAATTGTGATCTCTTGTGCTCGTATAAACACATGTTTCCACTCTTGACACTGCAGCATCTTTCAATTCTGGCATATACTTAACCAAAAACTATCTAATCTAATTAACAGTTCCTTCCTCACTCTTTGTTTGATCATATAAGTCAGGATGTTCTAATGATGGACCAAAATGATGCAATCCAACTTTTACTTCCCCATTCACTCTTGGAAATCCATACACTTCTTATGAGTTATTCTCACTCATGAATACTGGTAACTTATCAAAGTTCTTATTATCAGTCTTGAAGAAGACTACTTATTATTTGTAAATTGCAACATCCAATTAATATGTATTTTACAGTCTCTTAATTCCCATTCCAAGAGATAAAATCAGTTTTTTAGACCTAAACACTCCTAAATCGGTGTAAACATGAATCTCATCATCCTTATAAATATGATTGATATAACGACAGTTATTAATAACCTTTCCTCCTTTTTATATACCCTGATTTATAAAGATAGATATAGCTATTTCTGGCCTTACAAAACCTGCAGATTTATCGAAGTAAAATTATTACTCTTTGGATGTCTTTATTGGAAATCTAGATTCCACCTCTTGATGTTTTAATTATTAAAGGTTTGGATTATTGAATTATGTGTAATCTCTAAATTGGCTATCAGTAGCGTGTCCGAATAATATTCCCCCTGAGTTCACATAAATTTGCTCACTTGTGGAGTCTTATAATTTCTACCACAATTCAAGCGATCTTCTAGCAATATCAACATATTCTCCAGAATAACCCATTTCCCTCACAATTCTAGTTTCACCATTATGAGACCCTTTTGTATGAGGGGAAACATATTGCTCAATACCAAGAACCTTCATTTTGCCAGAAAAGTGTGAGAAGCAATTGCTACCATGAGAGCCTAATCCCACAATTATTAGGTCAAATAATGTATCCATTTTATATTATATTTCAATTATAATACGAACATTTTGTGAAATATATTAAATCCACGTATTTTATTTCATCAATATCCCTATCATCAAAAACATAATATTTAAATCGTTCTCTTTTTCTATGCATTCTACTTTACCAATGGCCAGTTTTTCTGCGCAGTAATATATTGCTTAACATTAACAGTAATTTAGTGAATCTTGTAACCAACTCCATTAAATATTGATTCAATTTGTAAGTGAGAATTTATATTATTAATGGTAACTCTGGATTACTTATTTATAATAAAATTAACATATATTTATTGATATAAGGCAGGCAGGACTCATCGTCTTAAATTATTTTATTTATTTTTTTATAAAAATTTTCAATGAGCTCATTACAATTAGAATATCTTAATCGTAAATTGTAATTAATTTCTTCAATCCTGAACCTTTATATTTGGAATCCTAATTTTTTTCTTGTAATTAATAATATAAAGCTGATTAATATCTTTATTAATAGATTAATTTGATACTTAGCATCAAATCACTATATATTGTCTTTTAAGATCTGTCGAAATGTAATGAATCATTGTAAAGATCCTAATGGTAATATAGAAATTTTGGAGTAAAGAATTAGATTTTATTGAACTTATAGATTTATTATAATTTCAATTAAAGAAAAAAATTGTAAAATTCTCAAAGTCTTTCAGTCATCTCAATAGATCGTAATTGAGGAGTCATAGTCAAATTTGGAGTAACCATATCTCCATATAAACGACTAGCTTTATTTTCAAATATTAGGGAATCATTCTTCTTAGACTTTGCAACTTTAATCAAAGTAACTTCATCAAGTTCAGATCTACAAGCTGGGCAAATTCTATTTTTCTCCAACCAATTGTCAATACATTACACATGAAAGATATGAGTACAATAGGTTAATCTTACATAATCAGATTCCTTAATTCTATCAAGACAAATTAAACACTCATCTGAAGATGCCAATCCCGGATATAACGTAATTAAGGTTTTATAGATTTATTTAGGTAGATATCTTTAAATATCTGTTTTTGGATAAATGGTCATTATAGGAAGTACCTAGTGTTCTTCTTTCCGTTTTCTTAATAAGTAGTAATAGCAAACAATACAACAACAAAATGTTATAGATACACCAACTGTTGTTATTACAATTATCAATATAATCCTCGAATCCTGATCATTTGATTATTAAGAATTTTCGCAATCAGATTCAAAGTAAAAAATATAATATGAAAATTATTGAGGATTCTACTTTTCTTTATTTATTTTTGACAAACATTACTAGACATCATTAATCTGTATTTCTTTTTTTTCAATCAAATTTTACTATAATAAGTACCAGTCTTTCGCATAACAAGTTTGTCGATATTTACCAACTTAGGTAAATTTAATATTGAGAGAGCAAGACTGTTAGTTGCATTCTTAAATATTATAATAGTAAAATGTATTTCGATGGTATAGAGATTACATAGTGATATCGAGAGCTACGATGCTGCAATCTGCTCCAAAATATCCTTCCAAACAGTCACACATTCCATTTTTACAAATTCCATCGTTTTAACATTACCTAAATTAGTAAGATGTATTAAATACGAGGCACATTCGAATATATTCACTGTGCGTATTGTAATTGAAAAATTGGATACTTATTTTGAATAGGTTCCCAAAACTTATGGAGACTCATTAAATTATTTCATAGATAATAGCTACTCTTAATAATTTTCTAAATCCAAACCAGAAACTAGCTGTATAACTTAAGTATTCCTTTTCAAATCAAAAGAGTTAATATCGTATATACAATTCTCTTTTAATAAGTTGATTTCTGAATCACAGATCAAGAGTTATGTAGAATCAAAATTTTCTTATTCAAATTTGACTATAATTTTGGAGTTTGGTTCTGAGGTTGCTTAGAGTGTTTTTAAAATATGAATCCCTGTATCTAAATTGAAAAAGGTTTAGGTTTATCCTAGACATTCGAGGAAGAGATGCAATAAAATAAACATAAATCAATTTTAATGAATAATTAAGTTGAAATCATGAGCAAGAATAAATGAATTAATTTTATTTATTTTAATAAAATCTATTGTTGACATTCAGAACTAGTTTATTTTATATTATAAAGAAAGTTTAGAAAATTTAGAAAGTATTTTGCAGTAATTATCATTTCTTCTCTTTTGAAACAAATTTTTGGCAAAATCATATATTTTATATCCATTCTATTCGAAGATATAATAGCCATTTCTATTATATTTAGATACATCCTTTAACAATCTATTGATTTCTCAGTTAACTATAGAATCCTTATCAATTTTTCAAAAAGTAAGGCCATGATCATCTTCGTATTCTGAAATATGGATATTTTTGAAAATTATTTTGAATTGTTATTTTCGATACGTTAAATTTAATGAGTTCAAATATATTTACTCAATGTATCTTTGAACAATAAATATGTTTACGCTTCATCGCTTATTCAATATAATTTAACATTAAAATTTTGATGACCACACAACCAATTTTAAATATGATCTATTTTTCCTATAGAAATGCAATATCCTCTCCTTTTAATTAAAGATTAATTTATTTAAAGAAAATGGGCTGCCAAATTAACAAACCACATGCTTATTTTGATGGTCATCTTTCTTAAACCTTATAAAGACCCTAAGCAAAGGCAGAGTTCATTGAAGTAAAAGTAAGCGATCCAGGGGCACCCATAAACTCTTTTTTGGTGGAATGTGATGACTATTTATTTGATGATCATATACTAAGCAGTTTTGATTAGAACAGAACCAAAAATGATTCTTCAAATTTTGAAGATAAAAGGAGGACTCAAAGTTCAAATAATTTTCTCATCAAACCACTCAAAGGTATTTTAAAAACCCCAACCAAACCGTCTCGTTCTTCTTCGAGATATTTTAATGAGGAAGCTAAATTTGTGAAGTTTCAACATAACCATGATAACTTATCATAACCAAAGCTTAAAGTTGTTGGAAAAAATAGAAAAACCAGACAAACCAGAACCGCTACTCGAATCTGAAATATCTGTTTATATATGTTATTATATATAATTATCAAATAAAAAGCAAGTTTTTCTATCTAATGTTTGACCTCAAATTTTCGCTTAATTCATTTCAAAATATTAGAACTCTCTTTAAATTTCCAGATGAACAGTTACATGTAAGTGACATCAAATATTCTGTCAAAATAGCACGTAATCAAGAATTGTTCATTCAATTATTTTTAACTAAAAGTTATATATATCGTCATATTAATTTATAATTGTCATTAATAATAATTATTTACATATTCATTTATAGCAAATTTATATAATTTGTCATTTATTAAATATTAAAAAATGATAAGTTATAGGAATACTGTCAAAAGTTTTTAATTTAATATCGGAATCGTAGAAATTGATACAATGTGAATTGGTCTAGATATAAAAGAATTATAATAATTTTAAAAGTTATAAGTGTCATTACATCAATGAATACATTCTTTTCCTATTCTATCCTGTTTTGTAGGTTCCCATTTTAATTTGAACCTTCTTCTTTACCTCTTCATCAATCGTTATTTGAACTGGTATTCTTTATCTCCCTTGTGAGGTTTGGACTCTGTTGATAACATCTCTTAAAGGTAAGATTTCTGGTTCGAATGGTTATTAATAGTCGCAGTTTCCTATATGACTCATAATCTATTAGTACCCGATTTAAAATCAGTCATACGCTTATATCTTGCTAGTCGATGATTGAATTTTTCAGCGGCAATCTTTAGGAAGTCATTTAGATCTATCAATCTTTTGTAGTCATCGATTTTAATAATTTAGGCAGTTTAAGATTTACAAAGAATCTAGAACTGTTAAATCAAGCCACTGGTACATTCGTAATCATTAATTATTTCGCCTTTACTAACTTGTCCAATGTCAATATAGCTCTTATTCCATTTCTTCCTTATTAGAAATTCGCTTCTTATAATAAATAAAATACCCATCATAAATAACAAATAGTGATTTGGAGTATTCCTGTTCATTCAGACAACTTTACCCTAACTTATAATCTTCGATGAGAAAGTTTAGTTTGACATTTTTTGCATCTTTAAAGCAAGGCAAGTTGTGAAGAAAATCAAGAATTTTTTTTTGATAGTTGATTTTGGCTTTGCTCAGCATTTCAAACTATTATTCATCAATAATTCTAAATGCACAATCACTCAGACATTTGATGGTGTTTTGTACAAGACCTATTGGAATGTATGATGTATTTTAGGATATTGATCCATTTTGGAGAACCATGAAGAACTTGTTCTCATCTCCATATTTAAATATGACTTGGTCCTTTGTATACAACTAGACTTTGGAAATGAAATCATAGGATTGCACAATTTGGGGATCTACAAAAATATTTTTGAGTCTAATTTCATATTCGTTAAGCATTTCTAATTATTATTGTTAAAACTTATTAATAATAAATAATCAGAGTCAATTTTCATATATTATTTACAAGTATTTTGTGAGTTATAGCAGTACTTCATTGGATGTGCTGTGTGTTCTTCAACAAGATTATACCTATTAGATTTTTAATTTCTCTGTTATTTATATTTATATATATAAATGAAAGCATATGAATTTGAGGTTGATAATAAAAGAAATATTCAAAGGGAAGAGCTATTTATTTTGACAATTGTTGAAAGAGTATTAGCAGGACACTTGCAATCGATATCCTTTGTAGATTAAGCTTAATTTTGTGAACTATTAACAAAAAGACAAAAGGAAAAAAAAGCTATTCAACCACTGCATATCTAGATTTTAGGAACAGTGAAACGAAATCTGATTAAAAATCAAACACCTCTACTTGAAAAAAAAGTACCTTATGAAATACGGACGGTTACTTCATCATAAATAGAAATGAGGAAGAATCATATTCATACATTTAGCAATAGAAACCTCAATAACAAAGAATAACAGACTACAGACTAAGATGCTTAAATGCCTGGACAACTATAACCTTAATCAAACAGAAATAGTAACTTGAAAATTGATAAAAAATTCAATAGTGCTAAGTATCATACCAATAGGAATAAAAATCAGGGTGATTCATCTGCTCGTTGCATAAATCCCTTCTAATTGAATAGTCCCAATAGTACACAAGCAGAAAATATTCTGAAAGAATTTCCATCCCTAAAATAGTCTACAATTAATGAGATCGGACCTATTCCAAAGAATGAGAAGGCGATAATCAATATTGTAAGTTAGGATGGAGAAATAGAATAACAAGAAGACTTTATTATAAAAAATAATAAAAATAGTATAGAAGAACTGAGGAGAGTTGATAATAAAGAAGATCTGGATGTTTAGTAATTAGAATCATAAGCAAACCAAAACCACTAGCAACTATTAAGAGTTGATAAGTAGGATTCCAATGCGCAATAATCAAAATAATAGTAGAATCACTCCAGGAAATAATCATAAAACTTACCCATGGGCAGTGATTCTAGCAAAATGGATCTGAAAGAGAAGCTATAAAAATACTATAGCAATGAAGAAGAGTTCAGTTCTCAAAGAAAACCAATGACTTAAAGTGATAGATTAAAAAATGCCAGTTATGGTACTGATCCAAATACGAAAGATATCAGAGTAGATAACAAGTCCTAAATAATTTAAAGTGCCAAGTACTTAGAAAATGATAAGAAATCAGATAAGGCCTAATCAAAATAATAACTAGTCAAATTTTCATTCATTCCTGGAGGAACCTAAGAAATTGCATAGTATACAGAAAACTCTTCTAAAGAACAATATATTAGTCCTAAGAAAAGCTTTGAAGAAGCGCATCAAACTGGAAATTTCCTTTCTCCTCCATAGTCTGTCAGATCACTCATTTCTGCTAAGTCTACAAAAACAAAACTTAAAACTCTGTAATCAAATGATTTAAAAATATATGATCATTAAAACTAATAACAATTTGAGAATTCACTCTCAAAAGAAGAGTCCCAAATCTCATTGTTAGAATAATCATTGCATGCTCATCATGAGTAAAACCACCTTTTACATTCAAGTACATTACGACCAGCAACTACCCATATTGAAAGCAATAAACAACAAGATTACCCAATGTTTTAAACTCACGACAACTTGGACTTAATGAAAAAATCTGCTTAGAAACTATTGTAATAGTAAAGCAGTATCACATCCATCATGCATGATGAAGAGAACTTTTAAAGTAATTAAACATTAACGTAGTAAATTAATATTTAAGTAAATCAATGCGAACCAACTCAACCTACAAATAATATCATCATTGAAGAATCCATTGAAGGTTCTCCCAACTGCAAGATTAAAAATTATCAACATTCTGCTGCATCTTTCTCTCTTCTAAAATTGGAGGATCAGCATTAATTGCCAACTTAAACTATTATTCAATAAAAGTAACCATTATCTCCAAGGAATGGATAAGTACCTTCCAACACATATATTCCCACATCCAACATGATCCCAGGGACTTAATCATAATCTAAGATGCTCATTCCAATAAATAATACGTAGAGCAGTATTAAAAATAATAGAGCAACCAACAAATCTAGATCCTAAATCAAAGATTAAATATAACAATAATAATAACAATAAAGATCTGAAGATAGTTAGCCCGAAAGTAAATTGACCATTGAGTCTTCCCAAGGAGATAAATCAAATAGATCTAGAATCGTGAAAAATACAAAGTAATTAAAATTGCCAGCTGCTGCAGTTGCCTTAAATTTCGCGAGGAGAAAATCATCTAACTAGATATCGCCTATGGATGTAAGAATATTTATTAAGTAATTTTTTAGCCCAAGAAGCTGGAACAATAAGAAAAAGAGAAATAAAGATAGATTGAATACTAAAAGCAAATTGAAAAAATGAAATATGAAAGGGAGTTGATGGAATAATTCAAAATTCCAGATGAAATGCCCTTATTATAAAAAAGAGCAATCATAGAATCATTAATGAAGGAGTTAGAGACCAATCCTGATTAAGATGCTAAATATTAAATTATGTTATGTAATATTTCATGATATTTATTAGATAAGTAAAGATAAGAGCAAATTTAAAATGCCTCTAAAATTGAGTTAGTTTTTAATAACAATCTTACAAATTGTTATGAGGAATTATCGCATATTTCTGAATTGAAATTAAAATTATTGGGAAAAGATTCAGATCCATAAAAAATCTAATTTTTTAAATTTGAAGACCAAGTTTAAACTAATTTTCATGGATAATCGAAATCTTTTACCTAGGAGCTTGGATCACCAATCAAAAAGAACCTTAAGTTTTTTAGTAAATTGGATCCTGTTGAAATTGAGAATTAAATGAATAGAATCAAAGATTTTAGATAAGAAACTGAAATTTTAAAATTATTTTCTTCTTTCAATAATCAATATGAAAAAGAAGTATCATACATTTATATATTGAAAAGGTGAATTAATGTGATTTAGATTATCCTACTGAAAAAGATAGATACGGTTCAATGGATTTTCAAAGAGGATTCTTGCCAAAGGCAATTCACAGACGCAAAAAGGCTAAACATAAAAGCACGAAAATAGTTATTAATACTTATAGAATGGACCCAAAAAAAATAGACTAAGTTTTAGCCTAAACTGAAAGAATAAAGCAAGTTGGATAATTTTTATTTTGATTATATGATTTCTCCAAATATTAGATTCTACCTAACTCAGTATTATTTAGTTAAAAAATCAATTAGTAGTTTTAGAATAATGCTTAATATTGTTGATTCAATCTAATAAGTCCAACTATAATTAATTAAATTTTAATCTAAAAGATTAGATTGTTTATTGAAACAGTTCAAAGTTAGCGTTAAGAAATAATCACTACTTGCTTATGAGTTCAATTTTTTCGTTTACCCACTGATGTCAGTATTAATCGATCCAAATTATATCTGTAATATTCAACATTTTACGATTAAGATATAAATCTTATAACTTAATCTTACAGTTTGGATTAATTTTCTATTCTCTCAAAGGTTATTCCGTGTGAATAACGTAGGAATATATTGAAAATTGAGAACTACCTTCCCGATCTTATATACAGAAAATAAACCATTTGTAAGCAATGAATAAATAAAATATGATTATAATGACAATAAGGTCTCAAAAGTTTAAAAATAATATTTTTCAATTTGTTAAAGATAAGTTAATTTTTTTATTTTTGATTGGATCCAAAAAGTTTTTGAGCCCATTCAAAGTAAAAAAATTAATTTCCCAGAAAGTTATAAATTGAGAAATGATATTTCCAATTAGTGTTCTAAAATTTCAATTTGATTTTTATCATATAATATTAATGAGAAATTCACCATTATCTAGACTATCAGAGTAGCGATAATAAGGGAAGAATTCCTCGAATTTTTCTGATTTGACAGTTTAAGAATCAAGCAATTATCGTTTAAGATTCACACCTTTAGGCTCACCGTCGGCTAGGCACAAAGGAACAATTGTAATGAAAAGTCACGAAACAATTATACTGAATATGTTGTCGTCGACTCATAGACAAATAGATCAGCCATTTAAGGCTTGTTAAGAATGCACTCAGGATTTTGGTATGGTTCACCAATATTGTCAGTGCAAGGGAATCACATATCACGAAAAGTGCATTTAGGATACAGCCAGGAAGAATGCCAAGAAATAGAAGGAGTAAGCATTTATTTGCAAAAATGAATGCTCCTATCCATTCCAAATCAATGGATACTACATGTATGAAATGGTGTAGAATTAGGAGAAACATTAATACAATTGGGAAGTGGCTCATTCTTACAATAGTGATCGCCTTCCTTGTGTTACTGTTTTTGGTGATTGGTATTGTCTTGTTTCGAGATGTATTCAACAGTGTTGATATCATCTTAATTTCGATTGCAATTATCGCGCTTTTAATTCTGATTACTGTTTTGCTGAATAAACTCAAGCTCAATTATTATATATTATACTGGAATCTAAAACCATCTCCCATTAGTTAAGGCCAAGTGGAAACTTATAATAAAATTAAACTGCAGGATCTCTTGCCATTTGTTTTGTCTGACAGAGACTCAATTATTTATTCACCATAACCAAAAGAAGAAGACTAAATAATTGAATAATGATTAAAGGAAATTCTTCAGGCAACACATGATCAAGTAATTATTATATATTTTTTGTCATTATTTAATGAAGTTAAGAGTTTTTAATTAAAAACTTTAAAATTTTTGAAATTCCCTTTGAGGTAATTCTAATCGCAGTTTTTAACTATAATTGGTGATATTCGTGGAAGAACAACCTAATATTTATAATTATCTAGATTATTAGTATAAGTACTACAAAATTATAATATTTAATTTTATTCCAAGTTGTTTTTTTCTATCCCTTCAGAGACCACCATAGAGATAAGATTATATAAGTTTATTGATATATACTAATTATTTATTTATTAAATACATAAATGGATGTAATATATCAAACAAAAATATTGAACAATGAAAATGAAAAGTAGATCTCGTCAAGGAGTGGGTATTAATTATCAAGTATAATCAAGACATATGAACATGTCTCCTCCTTTTTTAGAGGCTGTTCGCTCAAAACCACTTATCAAAATTGAAAGGAAAGAGAGATCACCTATTGTCTAGGATATAAATGATCTTGATTTTGGATACATGGAAGAGCTTGAAAAAAGAAAAATGTTCATGATGATACGTCTGGGACACATAAGAGACTCATCTAGATTGACTCCTGTACACAATTATAATAAAATCCCTGTTCTACCATTGAAAAAATAACGAAAAACCATAACACCTTCTCCAAAATAAACTTAAAATAAAACTCAACTGATAACTGGAATTCCTTTACCTACCTTCAGTATGAAGATCGTTGAAGATCCATATCAAATATAAAGGCAACATAAACCAAATACACAGAAACTTGTCCAAAAACAAAAGAGATTGAATATTATTAATAAAAGAATACTAGATAAATTCCGTGATTACTGAATTATATTTAATGAAATCTTGATCTCAACTCCTCTGTCATCAATTTTTGGAAATTATTTCATATAATAATCCGATTAATATATAATATTACTAAAATCATACTTTTAAGTGTTCAAATCAAATTTTCATTAGAAACAATACTGTTTGTAATCCCCTTTACCCTTGTAAAATGCAAAGCGTAATATTTTCTAAATTTTGAAATAGAAGTAATTAATCAGAATACTTATTATTAAAAATTAGAAACTTATTATTTCATACCATCAAATTATAAACTCAAATTAGCCTAAATTTAGAGAATAATTAATTACTAATTTATACTATTAAGAGTCTCTGGTAAACATATTTTTGAAGTGATTAATTTAATAAAAATATATATAATGTCAGGCATCTAAGGAAGTATTTACACTCATGATATGTCATGGGGGTCACTGCGAAGTGAAAAGTCATCATTAATTAATTCTTTTATTCTTTCTATTTAATTTAACATATTATATAATTAAATAAATATGGGATTGTCTGGAAGTTATTTTTAATCATGTATTTTTGGGGGTCTTCATTAGATTTAAATCTCTAAAAATAGTGTACTCCTTTTCAATTTTCTTATGTTATTTTGTAGCTTATTTACAATAAAGTAAAAATCATTTGGAATTATCTAAAACATAATTACATCGTATTTAAGCTGATATTTGTAAGAGCTTAGGCCAATTGATTTTACAACATGTCGAGAAGACTAAGAACCATCGATTTTTTAAACGAAGTTTTTTCCTAAAATAAAATTTATTATTTTTTAATAATTTTCTTAAAATGAGGTACTGATTAATTTAGCAAGTATTTACATATAGTAACAAATAATATATGTAAGGCTTTGAGAAAATTTTAATTTGAAATTTGATAATAACAATATAATTGATTGATGTACACTTATATTTCAATGAACATTCAAATTTGATCTTGGGGGTTATTATGGCTAGGCTTATTACTAGGGAGCCTATTGGTATTAAGGATATGATGGATATTATGGGTATGATGGAATAACTCTTGATGAGACGATTGGGGCAGCATATTATGGTGCATATGTCACTGGGACAGTTTAGACTGGTTAAACAACACTGAGAGGTTATTAAACAACTTATTAAACGACTGGTTGAGGAACGACTTATTAGACAACTGGTTGTTAGACTACTTATTGAACAACTGGTTGTTAAACAACTTATTGCTAAATTTATTATGTAAAATTTTTACATGAACAACTTATCTTTCAACTGGGTAGTATTCAACTCTTTCTTAATATCTGTCAACTGGAACGTACTCTAAATACTTAGTTATAGTTAATACCTGTGTATTTTTCTTAGAAGACTTATGGGATATATTCGGTCTAGTATTCAACTGCATAATAATCTGTGATTTTCTTTTCTCTTGGAACGTATTAAACGACTTCTTATTCTTCGTATTCCATAACAGCCTTTTGATAAGGAATATATTCGATTCTTGATTCTCCTTTAATTGTTGCCTTAAATCTAGATTTGAATATGCTTACATGGACTGATTATTAAACGACTGGTTGAGCAATAACTGATTATTACAAAACAGGAGCTTGAACAACTGGTTGAGCAACAACTGGTTGAGGAGCAACAGGTCTGGCAACACTGTATGTTAGTGGTGCGATAGGAGCAGGAGCATATTGCTATGGAAGATATGTTGGTAAAGGAGCATATTATGGAACATATTATGGAGCATATTAAGGAGCATATTAAGGAGCAGATGGATATTATTATGGTTGAGGAGCTTAATCTAAGAATATGGATGTTAATATTACTTTATGGGACAGGTGGTCTTTGGGACATTGAAAATAAAAGGTTTTTGTTAATTTTATTTATATATCCTTGACATAAATTTTATTGCTTAAATATCATTAATAAATAATTGCATAATTGTATTTACAAACTATCTTGAATAAAATAATTTTCGAAAACATTAAATTTAATCAATAAGAATTCCAAACAATACTTAAGCACCAAAAATATAAAAGCTTTGATATCTTTACGCATCTAATGACAATAAAAGAACCACTCTAGAGATTAAGATTGGATATGAGTAAAATATAGATAATATTTTTTATTAAATATATATGATTGTTTATATAATTAAATACTAATGAAATAAATCTTATAAACAATATTTAGACTCAAATTTTGGTAAAATTTTAATAATATTATTTTAGATATATATTTTGAAATCCTCAAACAAGAAATAAATAGATTGCATAATAATCATTAGTAATAGTCTTAACTTTGTTGTTGACGCTTAAAAAGATTTTAAGTTGAAAATCTTTTTTTAAAGCGTACTTAAATTGTTTGTGTAAAATTATATTATATTCTCTTGTAAAAAAATAACAAAAAGTAGGCGGTAAAGGAAGCAAATTATAAGATAAATTATAAATCACTGAACCGTAAAATTTCTGGATTTAACAGAAATTACAAAAATCTTTTCAAATACAACCTCAATTTTATTCAAATAGTATTCTTATGTTCATTCCAGCATCAGTTGTAAATTCTCCTTTGGATATCAAAGTTCTTTTAGCTGAAAATATAGGATATCTAGTTATATGAAGAATTGTAACTGGAATAGCTAAAATAATAGTGAAATTATACTGTATTTGTCAATCAAAGATAGTGATGTATATTTTGATGGGTAAGGTAGATTTTGCTAAATGCTTCTTATAAGTTTTATCTGAATCTGTAATATGTTGTTTTGTTTTAACATCCCATAAACGGATAGAGTGATCACCACTACCAGATGCTAATGTAGTACCATCAGAGGAGAAACAGACTGAATTAACACAATGTTCATGGCCTTCTAATTTGAACATTTATTATCCACTATTAACATCCCATAAACGGATAGAGTTATCATAACTACCAGATGCTAATGTAGTACCATCAGGAGAGAAACAGACTGAATTTACATAACGTTCATGGCCTTCTAATTTGAACATTTATTATCCTGTCTTAACATCCCATAAACGAATAGAGCTATCAAAGCCACCAGATGCTAATGTAGTACCATCAGGAGAGAAACAAACTGAATTAACACCATTTTCATGGCCTTCTAATTTGAACATTTATTATCCTGTCTTAACATCCCATAAACGGATAGAGTTATCATAACTACCAGATGCTAATGTAGTACCAACAGGAGAGAAATTGACTGATATAACTGCTTCTGAATGACCATCTAATTTGACTTTTTATTACCCTGTCTTAACATCCCATAAACGGATAGAGTTATCATAACTACCAGATGCTAATGTAGTACCATCAGGAGAGAAACAGACTGAATTTACATAACGTTCATGGCCTTCTAATTTGAACATCTATTATCCTGTCTTAACATCCCATATACAGATGTAGTTTTCTTTAGAATCATATGTAGATTCACCACCAGATGCTAATGTAATACCATCAGGAGAGAAACAGACTGAATTAACACATTGTCCATGGCCTTCTAATTTGAACATTTATTATCCTGTCTTAACATCCCACAAATGGATAGAGTTATCTGAACTACCAGATGCTAATGTAGTACCATCAGGAGAGAAACAAACTTATTTAACATTACCCTTATGACCAACTGAATTAACCTCTTATTTTAATGACTTAAAATCCCAAAAACGAATCATAGAGTCTCTATTACTTATAAAATCATCATATTAACCACTACCAGACACTAACATTCTACCATCAGAAGAGAAACAGATTAAATTAATTTCTTTATGATAACATTGTAAAAAGTATTCTTCTTCACCAGTCTCAACATTCCATACAATAATATTATTAATAACACTAGCTGCTAAAGTAGTACCATCAGGAGAGAAGCAGACAGAAGTAAACCTACATTTCATATAACATAATTCATTTTTTAATTGTCCTGTCTTAAGATCCCATAAATAGACCCTGGAACATGAACCAGTTTTAATATCTCCACCTCCAGATGCTAATGTAGTACCATCAGGAGAAAAACAAATTGATAAAATTTCGGTGTAATGTCTCTTAAATATTGCCTTTTCTTCTCCTGTCTCAACATCTAATAAATAGATATTGTAGTTCAAACCAGCAAATGCTATCATAGCAGCATCAGGAGAGAAACAAACTGGATAACAATCATCATATTAGATTATTTGCTTTCCTTTTATAACATCCCATATATAGAGGGTATTATCCACATCAACAGATGCTAATTTAAGACCATCAGAAGAAAAACTGACTGCCTTCACATAACTATTATGGCCAGTTAATTTTTATTTTTATTTACCTGTATAAAGATTCCATAAATAAATAAATTTCCCACTGCAAGCACCTAATATTTAACAATTAGGTGAATAACAGAGTGACATTACCTCCCTCTCTCCTTCGATAACATATCTTATGTTTCCCCTTCTAAGATTCCACAAAATAATCGATTTATTACTACTTGAAGCGAAATAATGACCATTGGGAGAATAGCAAAATGAATTTACATAATCACCTCGACTATTAAGCTAGATTACATCCATCCTTAAATTGATCCATTTACAATTAAATAATTTCGAACCATTTAAATTCATCCCTTTAATAAGGACATTGTCAAATTCAGATCCACTTAAGTCGCATTTGGCAAAATTACCTCCTTAAAGTGAAGTATTTCTAATTTTAATATTTTCAAAAGAATGTGTTTTCAAATCAATTTTCATTTCAACTAACAAATGAAGAGAATTTGATCCACTTTGGATAAATTTATTATCAACTGAAGTGAGATGCACTAAATATTTTAAGAATTCAATTATATTTTCATCTCTCCCAATTTTCTCAATTAGAGATTATTTTTTTTCTACAATATCTTAAGTAGAGTAATTTCTGGTATTAAATTCATGATCATGAATTTATTTCATAATTTGAGCAATTTATTTGATTTCGTTTATCAGCTAGTCTAACTTCTCGCATTTTTCTTGTGCGGAAGAATTGTGATCTTGTAAATGGTTTACCCAAAAGTTTTGGTTTTTTTTAGCTTGTTATAAAAAATTTAGAGAATCTGAAATCTACAATTTTTTTAGTATTTCTATGATTATTTGGAATATTTTCACATCTATAGATTTTGAGGAGGCCAAAACCTCGTACAAATCTTACTTCCTTGATTCTTGATCAAACGAGCCTATTCTTCTCAAATTCATAAAGCAAAATAAAATATATTTTAATTTCTATAATTACAGAAAAAATACTATATAAAAAGCAACAAATTTTTATAATTAAGGTACTACATTTTATGCCACACAAAGGAGGTTTGAATTCTATTAGAGGGCTCAAGAGAAAAACATAAAGGTACACAATGTATGGATTCATATTCTCAGATTTCTTCCAAAATGATAGAAAACAAACAAGAGAAAACAGAAATCTACAATTATATTATCTCTTTATAAAAATTCTAAAGTTATTCAAGAACTTTAACACCTTTATTTAATAACATAGATCAAAAATAAGAGAACTTAGATTATGAATTTTATTAATTGTAATTAAGGATATATAGTTAATCATCAAAATGAACTAAGATTTATGAAAAAGAAAATAATGTTATGACTACTTTATCAATTATGTTTTTAAAAAAATTTAGTAGAGTTCTTAATTTAAAGTTGTCTTTCTAATTGCAAATGTAAAATATTTGATGTTTAAGAAGTAAATAAACAGATTATGTTATTATCTTGTTAATTTTTATAATCATCAATCATAAATATATAAATTATTATTTTTTAAGTATAGATTGGAATTATCATGAATTAATTAAAAGTCTTGATATCTTTGTGAGTATTTTCTTTATGATCCACAATATTTTAGATGTTTCAGGGGGTAAAGTGCATAAAAAATAACATTAAGGATACACAGAATAGTTAATCATGTTTGGTTTAATGTTGAAATTTGATAATTTATTAGGATGTAATAAAATGATAATTAGTAAATATCTGAATAGATTAAAGGAGAACGTTACATCATTTTATATTATTCAAAAAGAAGATTATACAAACTCAAAATAAATAAAAAGTCTGAATTTTGAGATATATTGGCTAGTAATTCTTATGATTAGCCATCCTCACCTACTCATCTCTTTGTAAACCATTATTAATATGAAATTATCATAAAATTTTTCTTTCTAAATATTTATCAAAATTCTAGAGTATATGGAGATTTTCATTTATGATCTGCTTAACGAATCCCATCAAGATGTCATATCTAATAAATACTTGTTTACGATGTGGATTGGGCAAGTAAGATCTCCTAGCTTGAGTTGTTTTTCGAAGTGTAATCCTAAACGGTTTATACCCATCAGAGATTTCTGATTCATCTTAAAAAAGAGACTTTTTCTTTCTAAATGAATTCTCCTGTCTAGAAGGCTCTTCAAAATTCTAATTAGTATTGTTAAGCACTTTCTCTTTAGCAACTCGAGTAAATACTTGAATTTAATCAGTTTCAATGAACCCCACATCTGGTTCCAAGTAACGTTCATTGCCAATTCCCCCAAATACTGCAATCTTGGAACTAAGCATCACAGAGGAATGTGCACATCGGGGAATCCTTTACCCCTCTGCAATTACTTCTTGCCAAAGACTTAGATGAGGGTAGAAGATATAATATTGATCAGATTCCAAGGTTCCATTTTAAATAAAATCTCTAAGCCCTCCAATGACTGCTATACCCTAGACCTTCCTTAGGTACTCTACAGTATGATTGTGCATGGGAGGAGGAGCTTTTCCTGTGCATTCGACCAAATCCCAAGAAAGTGGAATGTTGGTGAATGAGCAGTAAGTCAACTTTCTTATTGCGTTGACAGAATTACCTTCGGCATCCTTACCTCCAAAAGAGAATATTAGTTCTTAAGGCATTAAATCATTTGGAATCATCTCCTAAAATTTTCCTTAAGACGATATGTTAACTATGCCATGACAACATATTGGAGGTGATTTGGCTTTGTAGTTCTTCCAATATTGTTTTTCGATATTGAATATACTAGTGTCAGATAATACTTCCTCATTTGAATTAATGCCACCATGGATCAACATCCATTTGGATCCTATCAAACAGGCTCTGTGTTATCTTCTTGGTTCCACATAATCCCCTTGAGGATGTAATTTCTCCCAAGATTAATTACTTACTGTAAACTCAAAAACCTAATTTGAGCATTCTCTGATCTTCAATTTGGGATTGAATTATCCACAGCCTCCAAAATATATAAATTTATTCTTGTATTACACAACAGATAAACCTGCTCTTCCTTATTTCAAATTTTCTCCATTTCCATGTACAACTTACCAAATTTGGAATTCTAAAATAAATATTCAGATACTTATGTCATATTTGAGCATTTGGTTTCTGACCCCATCTCCTCCTATCCCTCCGTACAAATATAGTTAATCATTGAACAATGTAAATGCAGCCTATTCTGTAAACGAGGGCTTAAAAGTCTTGATGTCACGTATGAGACGTTGAGATTCGAAATAGAAGCTCAATTGTGCAGGACCGTCAACACTATTCTCCAATGGTGTGTCTAATTAAGGCAACTGGAAAACTGTTTAAATTGACTCAATCTATACCTTTCTATTATGGTTTTAATTCCACTGCTTTCTTATTATTTTGATCTCTTCTTTTTAACTTCTAATAATTCCTGTTTCGACTTTTTTGAGTCAAAGTAAGGGCTTCAGACATGGCTATTTCAAGTCTTTCCCGACTTTGGTTTATGATGGTTTCTCTTTGTTTTTTGTTATGAGAAAGTGAAGCCTATAACCGTTCCTTGGGGGAAGGAATCCTTGCCACTTAATGAGTAATTGCTGCTCTTTTTTTAGATAGCTAATTTACTTCTATTACATTTCTGAGAAAGTCTTGAAAAAAGTACTTTAATTGAGAGAAACACTCTTTTCAAAATGTATTAGTTCAATATTTACGGTACCCATTGACTGTGATCGCCTTATTTATTATAATTGAGGCTAAATTTTCAATTTTTACATTGAGTGAAATAATTTTTATTGTTAATTAATGTTCAGCAACTCACCAATCATTCAAAAATCTTATTAAAGCAGCTCTTTTTCCTACTAACAATAAATGGATGATATGAGTTGCATTGTAGACAACGGAGTATCTGGATCAATTTACTTGGGGAATATTGAATCTGCTTGTATGGTTTAGATTGATGTATAATTTTAGCTAGTTTGGAGAACCTGAGGAGACACAGAATCAATGGTGTATTGTCGATTTGTATGAATAAGATACCATTTGATGTATAGACCCAACTCCAAAATTATCAACATATATACTTGGAGGATTGTGAATCTGAAAATATTAGTAGACATTTTGAAAATAGCAATCAATTCATTGAAAAAGCCAGATAGAGTGGAAATGTGTTGATTCACTGCATGGCTGGTATTTCTCGATCAGCCACCCTCGTTGCAGCATACTTGATGAAGAAAAATAAAATGAGCGCTTAAGATGCCTTAAAATTGCTAGAAAGAAAAAGATGGTAAGTCTATCCTAATGATGGATTCTTAAGGCAATTACAACAATACGAACGAGCATTGCAATTATAAGCACATAAAAGTGATAAAACAGAGGTATCACCCTAGAAAGAATCTTTGTTAAAAAAGTAAAATCTAAATTGAATAATAGCAAACAATTCTAAACTCCAACCAAAGAAATCTCATTCATGAATAAATATGAAGAAAAATAATAATACTCTGGAATTAAAACAAGACCTCTGAAGGATATTAATTATGAGAGTTACAAAAGGAAATCTATTGAACCCTAAATCTATTGTCGTCCAGAATCATCCATTCAGTTTTCACTTACCAATCATAGACCTAATTAAGCTATTAATACTTCTCCTGATTTGATTCGAAAGTAGAACTACTTATAGGATGCAAGTATGTATCTTCAAATTTTATTTTATAGTTCACGGGAAAAAAAAGGATGGGTTAGCCTCTCTGGCATTAGAATTGAATTCCTTGGATTGGTAAAACAGAAAATAAGACTATGAAAATAAGTTTGTAAAATAACAGATTCAAACTACAAGCAAGACTTTTATATCTTAGAATAAACCATTCTAATACAATTAACAATAAAGTAAACTTGATGAATTATTAAATGCCTTTAATAGAAAACCAATACTTTGAGTATTATGATTTTAGTATTTTATCATTGTTCATAATGTTCTGATTAATGTTTTATAATTCTATTTAAAAGTACAATTTTGCTGAATTTATCAGCCTCACACAATCTAAACTAAGCATCTTTCTATTGTTGAATGATCCTTTCCAACCTTCTACTCTGAATCATTTGAACAGTCTTGTTTTGGTCCTTCAAATCGTCCCCCCTTGTAATTTCATGTTATGAATGGACTGAGAAGATCTTCTGGAATTGAGGCTTCATCTTCACTTCGTTATCCTCACGTATTTGCTGCAATGCTTGAGCAGCTGTGGGTCTGAACTCAGGCGATTTATTTAGTAGTTTAAAAATCAGAGTCTACAATCTCTTTGAGTACTTGCAATTGATTGGCTTTGGAGATTTGTTTACTATATTGTATCCCAAAGATATTAGATTGCTTCCTCCGAACGGAGCATCTCCTTGGCAAATAAAATAAAGTACACAACCCAATGCCCAAATATCAATCTTACTATCATAGGGTCGATTTCGAATTAGTTCAGGTGCCAAATAAAGAGGAGTTCCAACTTTTGTTGTTTAAAGCTATTAAGTAGAGATCAAACTTTTAGATACTCCCAAATCACTAATCTTTAATACATTGCTCTTGATCAAAATATTATTGGGTTTGATATCTCGGTGCATTATTTTTTATGAATGCAAGTATTCCAATCCTTCTAACAATTGCATGGTCCACTACCAAACTTAGTTTTCAGCTGGAGACGGATTCCGACTTATGTAATTGAACAGGTCGTTTTCACAATGTTCCATAAAGATATTCAACTTATCCTTCCTTAATTGAGAATTATAGTATGACACTATATTTGGGTGATTTAATGTATGCATAATTTGAGCTTCCCTATAAGCTTCGTGCTACTATTTAAGAGAAAGATTCTTAAGCGAGATTTCTTTTAACACCTATATCTGAGATGCTATTTTCACCTTATAAATCACTCCGTAACTACCTTTTCCTATTTAATCAATGATTTCGTAATCCATTTTATATATATTTAAATTAAACTCTTTATAAAACTTAATTCATCTACAGGCGCAAGTGTGCTCATTTATTCAATATGATTTTAAGGCTGAGCAGCACTTTTATATTAACGAAGTGATTCTCTTAACCTAAAGAATTTTCAAATATACAAATATATTACAAGTTCTATACAAAATTAATTAACTAAAAATAAAGTTTGATGAAATTTCTGAAAATCAAGGAATTTTAGTTAATCAATGAAGAATATCGGAATCAGTAATTCTAATGCAATACTTTGATCCAAATTCGTTTAAAATTTGAGATGAATTATGATTAATTATAAATAATATCGTTTTATTACCATAACTAAATAACTGTAGAGACATAGAGATGGAATGATAAACAAGTATGATCCAAAAAATATCAAGTGATAGACCTCTTTAGTTGTAAAACTGAATTTCAAATGTATTAGGGATTAAATGTCTGATATTAATAACATATTTGCTTATGATATTAGAACATATCGAAAAATAATAGATATTATTTTCTGATTAAATTATTTTTATGATCAAGTATAATTTGTGAATTAACAGAAATTGCAATTTTAAATTCCATATATTGTATGCTATGGAATTTCAAGAAATCAAATAGTTTTTGCAACAATAAATAATAATCTATTAAATGAATATTTCATCAATTGTGATCAAATCCTGGATCTTCACTGAAGTAGATAATTTTGGCATTTGATATAATCCGAGAAGGCTTGTGGAGGGGATAGAGAAGTTGGAGAATTTTAGAAGAAAAAAATATAAAATTGACTTGTTAAATTTGAAAAAAATTCATAGAATGTAAGGAAAAACTCATTCAATGAATTAAAATTAATGTGTATATTAATAATTAAAAAATGGATCGTTTAATCATCTTACTAGCTATTCTTTTGATGGTAGGAAACAACTATGCCTTTGATATTCCTCAAGCTCTTGAGGTTCCAATAGAAGAGGAGTTTCAATTGACTTAAACTTAGTTCAATTTGCTATACAGCGTGTTTGCAATTCCAAACATAGGTTTGAGTATCGGAGGAGGCATAATGATAGACAATATGGGAGGCCGTTGGGGAGTAAGTACATATTGTATAGTTTAGGTGTTTACTTTTAGTCTTTTGCTGGGCCTATCATAATTGTTTATATTTTTTGGAGGATGCTATCATAATTACTGTATGATGCTTTGTGGTAGAGCTATATTTGGTATTGCAAGCGATATTTTACACATTGCTGTGTTTAAAATGGTAGCCTAGCGAATGCCCAAGGATATGGGTACTGCAATGGGATTGATACTCACAGTCCCAGAATTGGCAGCTGCTCTTAATTCGTTTTTATCACCTTATTTATTTGAGAAGACTAATTCACTAAAAATACCATTGTTGTTTGGATTATTCTTATGTTTTTTGGTACAATTAAAAATAATTTGAATAGTCCTTCTTATCAGGGTTAATGATGATTTACGTAGATATGAAATACGAAAAAGTAGAAAGTGTGAAATAAACTGAATAGATATCAGTGTTTAATTGTATTGATAGTAATCTAATAGTTTAGTTAAGCTTACGAAACCCTTTGTAATAATGAGCATAATAACTACTTTGATGTTAGCTTCCTATGTGCCATTCCTTGATAATGCTAATAAGTTTTACCATGAACGCTTTGGATTTAGCATAATGGATGCTGGTCAAATAGTAACTGTGGGATATGTGGTAGCAGGTAGAGTATAATTTGTTATATGACTTTTATAGCGATTACATCTCCGGTTGTGGGAAGGATTTCAGACAAGTTTACGAATTATAGACCATTTTTTATTGTAGTGTCAACAATCATGTTTTTTATATCCCATTTGCAATTTTATTATATGCCTTTGACGACATCTCCAAATTATTATTCAGTTTTTGCGTAAAATGTTAATAAAATAGTAGTTTGATTACATTGGGGTTATCATATTCATGTTTTTCGAGTGTTTTAATGCCTGCTCTACAATCCACAGTTCCTGAAGATATGCTTGGTACTTTATGAATACGATTGAAATTAGCAACTGCTTTGGGTTTATTGGGGATAATAGAGAATTTCTGTATGGCTGTTGTTCCAATGATTTCTGGTTTTGTATATGCAATTGGTGGTGGCATAGATCCAATGAAAAATGTGGATATCATATATTTGTTCTTGGCAGGAATTGGAGTGGTTCTTTCAATTCATTTATTGATGGAGAACATTCTGAAGCCAGCCAAGGCACATTCAAAATTGCCAAATGCCCTGGATATTTGAAAAAAAAATAAAATTAAAAAATGATGATTTTAATTTATTAGTACTTTTTTTTCTAAATTTTGAATAATTCTCTTTTTCTTTTTTAAGCATTTATTGTCACCATTAATTCATATATAATCATTATTATTTCTTCTGATACTTCTTGGCTTTCTCCTCCTCTTTTTTTCTTTCTTCCTCATCCCTCTTTTTCTGCTTCTCTCTTCTCACACGTTCCTTGTAGGTGTATTCCTCATTATTCTTCCTCTACCAATCTTCAGAATGCCAAACAGGTTTGGTATAGAATGATTTCGGTTTGTATGGTTTGGCTGGTTTGACCTTTACAATCTTGCCAAACAATTCTCCCTCATCGTAATTATCAATAGCAGCTTCAGCATCCTCAATATCCTCATATTCTATAAATGCAAATCCCCTATTCTTTACTTCAATATTCATAATTCATACAGGTTTCACTATCTATTGGCAAATCTACAGATTTAATTTCACCAAATGTAATAAACAAGTGTTTGATTTATTCCACAGTCACATCTTCAGGAATTCCCCCGAGATAGACAGTATTGGCTAATTCTTCTGACATTATTAATATTTGAATATATAAGTTTATTAATGATGAGTGCATTCTCAAAAAAGATAAATATATACAAAGAAATCACAAACAACTCCTTACTCTAGCTATTGATTTTAAAAACACATCTTCATCATTTATGTAATCAAGTTGATTTAGACTCGTTACTAAGTTGAAATGTTTCTCGAAAGCGATTAGGTCGTCTTGATTCAACTCAGATGCTACATTAGATCATATGGAAATACTGATCTTTTGCAATAATTCCTTAATTATTTCGATGCAACATTCTCTAGTCTTTATAGAATTATCCTTATGACATTGTTCAAGCACTTCGATTATTTAGAGAATTAAAACTTAATTCATTATTTTAATTAGTTATTATACTCAAAGACAAAACAAAATGGATATAATAGGTTAGATTTTGCAATAGATTTTTGTTATATATATACTTAATTATATTAAAAATGGAAAACAATAATGATATTCCATCTATCCTAAAATCTAATTTGCACTCCAATCGAAGATCTCTCAAAATTTCAGTAGTACATCCAACTGATGAATCCCTTACTAATGTATAAGATGAGGAAAGATTTTTGTACGAGAAACGCTAATGGGAAATCAGCTCTCAATAAGTTTCCTTGGAGAACATCTAAAAAGAATAAATGGAAAAGTATAAAGGGGAATGGAACTGGGGTGTCTTTGTTGAGTTTTTCTTATACCATTAGGTAATCATCTAATTTTGGAATTTAGATTTTCTTCACGATATTGGGACCATTTATGGTTATATTGTTTAGCTTATGGCCAGGCTTGACGCTGATGAAGAACATGAAATTTTACGGAAATTCCATGCCTTTTTATTTGCAAACACTATTATGGTTCGGATCAGTAGTAGGAGGCCTAGGCTATTTTTTTTGGGATGAAAGTTTAATAACACTAACAGAAATATTATTCCTTTGGTATGCTTTAACAATTCGAAGTGTAGTAATAGCAGCTAAATATGCCACTTTTAGCAGGAGCGTAATAAACCTATACAAGAGTACCTTACTGCCTGATGAAGTGTTTTAATTTGATTTGATGATGGGAGAATGGAGAGAGTAATCTCCCAAGATCCTATTTTTGGAGCCTTATCGTTCACTTCAACGTTACTAATTCGAGATATCTCTATTCAAGATGGATTTCATAGTGTAGCCTCATTAAGAAACAAAAGTAGCCATTGCCAAAGTGGACATCAATTTTTTCAGAGACACAGGAATATCTTTGGATGATGATGAATACTCTGGCTTTAAATTATTCGGCTACTTAGTAAATCATTATCAATCCAAAAACTCAGCCAATGCCCACATGTACATCTGTGTACTAGAAGCATTTATCCTTTCTACAACTCCAATGTGGTTGAGAATAGTAGATTTGATAGATTCAGTCGAAGCCTTAGATATGTTCCGAATGGGTATAGATATATTAAATATATTAAAGTGTTGAACATAGTCTCTTCATTTATAGGATTCTGGGGCAGCAATATCTTCTTTCATTAGGCATTCTATGATTTCAAACGGAAGTTCTTTTTGCTCGAATAGTTATTACTGATAATCAAGGTCAGACCAGATCAGATCGAATAACTTAAATTACTACCAACTCTTAACTTCAATAATATTACTACATGGCAAGCCTGGTCAATGATGAGAGCAATTTCATTTGATTATGGTCAAACATACAATCTCAGAACACAAGGCTTCTATTCTCTGTGCTTTTTAGGATTTATAGTGTTGATCTTCCTATCATTATTGCTCATCCTAGACTTTGTCCATCTTGATCTATTTCAACTCATCTTACTAGGAGAGTTGGCTATCATGATTCTAGGCTTTACTGCCTATTATCTCGCCTTAGGAGCTAAATTGAATACCTATTTAGATCAATGTGAGGTGGCTCTGTAGGATGTTAAATCCATCTATTAAGATCTTTTGAGGATGAAGGATGTCTACTTTGAGGAGAACAAAGAGCCTTAAAATTACATCCACAAGAAATTCAAATAACTGTTACAAAACGAAAGCCAAGTTGAGGAAGTCATTAAATCTATAATTCAAGAATTGGATGACAATATTAGGATCATTCAATATGATTCTAGAAACAACCCATTTAAACTTTATGGGATCAAAATTACTTTTAACTTACTCAAAAGTGCTGCAGTCGGACTCAGCACTATCTATAGTTATTCACTTTAGTAAAGATTTATGAACATTAAATGATTTTCAAAAATCAAATTTTTATACATCTAAATAGATTAAATTTTAAAAATAAGTTAAATAAATATATATACATTCACAAAGAGGTTCCTAAGACAGGACCAACTATAACTAAAATCAAAACCAGTCCAATCATTATGATACAGCACATTCTCTATTATCTATTAAAATATTTTACTCTTCTGGCAGCTTTATGATTCTTCTTGGCCTTCCTCTATTCATCCTCTCCCTTTATAACGTAATCCCTTGCTTTTACCATGTTCTATTCAATATTATCAATCAATTCTCCTTGATTCTTAACCAACACTGCCATATCTGCAAATAGTTAATACATCTATTGCACACTCTTTAATACTAAATTTTTATTTTTACTTTCTCTAGCTTAACGATGTCTTTATATTTTTCTTGAATATCTTATACTGCATTCTAAGTTTTAATCGACGCTTATCCGTAGATTTTCTGTTGTAATAGTTCTTACATTTTCTACATCAAAATAAAATCATACTTTTGGATCTTCGCATAATTCATCTATTTAATTCTCATTAAGACTAAAATCCAACTAGGTTGCTTGTCTTTTTATCTTGTTCCTCATATCCTTTTTGAAATCTAATTGAGCATCTTGAAACTCTGTCAACACAGTCTTCACTTTCAGAGATACTGCTGCCCAGATATCCATTTTCATTCTCGTTTCAGGTTCATCAGGCTACTCTTCTTTTGCTTTCTCAACATCCAAAGCTACTTATCCTATTAATTTTTTCAATCTCTCCTATAGTTGATTATTTTATTGTATTATACTATCCAACTTCGTACTTAATTCTGTATATTATTTAATTCATAAATACCAACCTTACTCAGCCTCAGATCTAGTTGCACTGATATATTGCTTTTTGAGTTCTACAATTTTGACAATATTAGATCTGATAGTCTCTAAAATTTTCTGAACTCCATCAACATTCACCTTAAAAAGTGGCATCAAATCATCGATATCATTAATCAAAATATTTTAATGATCACTTTTTTCATCATACTCTCTTTAGTTTTTTATAGATTGTGATGAACTTATTTTTACAATATTGTATACCCAATTCCCTTTATCTCAGATAAGCAATCCTCCATTTAATAAAGATAACTTTTTTTTCATTATTATTCGAAATTACATACACAGATAATCCCGAAGAATACTGTATTTTTATATTCAAAAATTAGTATTTATTATTGAAAGAAGAACTATTAATCTGTAAATAAAGACATTCTAACAATATATTAAAGTTTATATAAAATTAGTTAATTTGAAATATGAACGAGATTTTGCTCAATACTTAGTCATCCAATTTTTTAAGTGAGGAAGTCATCAACAAAGCAGCAAAAGATCCTGAAACAAGAAACAATATCATTAAATTCGAATAGTAATGAAAATTTGTATCAATAGTAAACTGCTATCAGTATATGCACATAAATTTTCTATCATTCTATTGCCAAAAACCGAATAAATTACAGGTAATTAATAGATTAATAAAATAGAATGGCATGGGATGATTAGCATATCATATGGACTGTATGCCAAGGGAAAATTTAAATTTGTATTGAACTTCCCTAAAACTTTTCCAGAATCTATTCCTAAAATAAGGTTTCTTTGTCCCCTCCTCCATCCTTTAATTGATGAATACAATAACGTGGATGTTGACACACTCATTCCGAAATGGAAATATGGGTAGGATTGCATGGTATATAATTTATTAAACAAACTCTATGAAATGTTTATTGATGTAAGTTATTATGATTGTGTGACTTCCTTTAACCCCAGAGCTGCTCAATTATTTTCAAATGATATAAACTCATATGCTGAGGAAGTCAAAAAACAAGTCGCCTAATCTGAATAGTAGCTCTACGATAATCGAGATGATTTCGTTCTTAAAGTAAATCCTTATATTCATTCCATAGTTAAAAGAACCAACCTATAACACCCAAACAATTCTCTAGAAATTACAAGACATCAACTCTTCAAAAAACTTAACATTTGAACAAAAGAAGAAGGATCTACTAAATTTCATACTGTAATAGAGTAAGGAAAACAAAATATAATAATGAACAATACACCTTGTTTTCGGATTATATATAAATATCATTCTTCTATCTCATATTCAATTAGATTATGAAAATAATGTTTTTGCAATTTAAATATTCAGTCTAAAATAAACACTTCATTTTTTAGTATCTTAAGCTGACAACTCTAAGAATAATTAGGGAGAAGATATATTTGATTGTAACAAATATACAGAATTCAAAAAATTGAAAAGATATTAAATATCGTATTGCTCTTACATGAATTCACAAATTCATTAAGTATTTATAGATTTAAAAATAAATATGGGAACGTAATTACATCCAAGTACTTATATAACATAATCCATTGCAACAACATACCCAATTCTCTCTTTGATTATTGTGCGATAGCTTAGACTTCTTTTTAAAGGATGATCTTTATTCTCTCAATCCGCAACTTTCGATATAAAAATTTATTATTTATATATGTAATTTCAATTGACTGCCGCATTCAAGGAATTGCTAAAGGGAGATAATAAAATTCCGAAAAGCAACTTGATACGTTAAGCGAAAAATTTGGCACACAAACCATCTTTGGAACCAAAAATAAATTAGACTCATCGCAGTGTAGAAGAACCTGCATAAAATAAATAGAGAAGTGGATAAGCCTTCCCAATTCTAATATAAAAAAAGCAGCAATTTACACTAGATTGTGATAAGACGAAGGATATTCTTAAGAACTTTAATATTAAACTTATTCGCTAAAGAGTATGTTAAAATGAAAAAATCCACAGAAAACTATCTTAGCATAATATCCAAAATACTCAATAACTAAATCTTACTTTTGGACAGAACTTTCGCATAAAAACAAGACCACTTCTCTCAAGGTAAGATAACAGTGCAGATCTCAGAGACTCTCATTCAGCTAGTAGAGTAATGTCTCACTCGTAACAAAGATTAGTCAATAAACTATTTTAATGAATTATTATGAATTTTATCATATCTATCTTGGTCAAACTATATACTTCAAGTTTTAATATTAATTAAGCTTTTAATTCTTAGATTAATCGATTTCATATTTAAAATCAATCACTTAAAATTATTAAATATGCTTTGTTATAACGAATGATATATATAAATATGGAAAGTCTTTTTTTCATAATATTATATTATTACATCTTAGTTTTTTGTTTTGAGTTCCCCTTTTTTGATTGTCAATTTTTCAACTTAAAAAAAACCTAAATTAAGTTACTATTCAAATAATCGAATAAATATGATTTAAGTTAAAGGAACAAATTATATATAGGTTTCCAAATAGCCATATATATAATGAATATTCTAACAAGACCTTAAAGTTAATTTTATATTCAAGATTTAATTAGACTGTATTCAATATATCTATCTCACAGTCAAAAAGAAACCATTCTTTATACTATTGTATATAAAAAATTGGTCAAATTTATGTTATTTGTTTTTATTGATTTATATCTCTATTTGTTATAATCTGTTCACATAAATATCAATCAAGTTATATTTCTTTTCCAATAAGTACTAGTCTTTTATTTTTGTATTTCTGTTTGGCAATTGCTAAGTATTCTTCATATTTTTGGTCAATTTTATCAAAATCAAATTGTTGATCTGGTATTTATCCAATTTGCAATTAAGGATTATAGATTTAAATATCTTAAATGGTGCATAAAGGAGCAATTGGATATTAAGTACCTTTTTTAATAATTTTATTTTACCATCTTGCTTGTAAATGTTTTAAAAAGGAAGAAACCAAAAATAGGAGTAATTAAAAAACCACGCTATGTTAGATAGTATTCCTCTATTGAACAAATTAATGCTCTTTGGAGGCCTGTCATTTTGTAAACAACAACCATTTCCACTTTAGCTGTTTTCCATTTATTCTAATGTAGTCTAATTATTAATAATTAGGGATGTATGATAAACTAATAAGAAACATAACATAGCACAAACTGGGTATAAAACCAAACTTGTTAAAAACCAATAAATATAAAAGAAGGTAGATTGATGAGAAAAGAACCCATTGCTACTTCGAAACAAATATCTAAAATAAACCCAAGATGCATAGCTATATTACAATGCACCTATCTATTTATATATGAGATTTAATACAGTCATATACATAGTAAAGAGATAAAAGCATCTATGATTCCTTAAACCTACGCAATTGTGAATCCAAGGGCAATGGTGATCCATTTTTAGATTGCATTTGCCACAAAGGGAACAATGATGAGTTCGTATAGGTTTCCATTTGTTGCATTAAAGACAGGAATTAGTGTTTTTATACAAAGGATCAATTCTTCGATTATCTTAATTTGGAGTGGCCTTATCTATTGTGTAATTTTTTATTGTAATTGACTAGTAATATGACCACATAGCCATGGCATAAGAAAGATAAACTAAAAATCCGTTTATTAATTCAGATGCAGAATCCTTTTTCAAATCGAAAAACTAATCTTTTCATAATTGATACAAACTATTCTAAAATCACGCAATTGGTCGGCATTAGGACAGTAAAAAATATGATGAAAGGTCCGGCTTAATGCTTAAATTACGAAAGCTTTTTTCGTCTATGATTACGATCGCTAGAATGAATCATTTATCTAAAAAATAAATATTAATTTTAAATAACAAACAATAAAATGTCTCAGAATTCTAGTAAGAATATCGCTAAGGATTCCATGCCTGATGAAAATTATTGTGAAGATATAAATGAATGTTTCATTCGAAATCTCGATATTCTCCTTATCTTGATATTATGTTATATTGGAATTTTAGTTTTGATTTTCATATATAGTTTGTACACAGGTTGGAAAGTCAAAAGATTGAAAAAAAATATAGTATTCCAAAGCTTTGAATTTAATCATAAAAGAAAGAAATATGAGATTAATTGAATTTATATTACTTTATATTACTCTCTATCAATTTAGGCTTTATCTTGGCAATTTGAAATTAATTTTAATCTAAAATATAAGTTTATAAAATGAAGATGAAGCAATCATATATTTTCTCATGAATTTGTTTTAAAATAAAAATTTTATTCTATTTTTTTTTCATACAATACTTATTGTAAATATATCAGAAATCAGATTAATTCATAAATAATCAATATTTTTGTTTTCTTAATAAAAGATGACTAGCAATTTTATAGACACTTAATTGAGTTAGTAAATAGAATAGACTATCAATTCAATAATCTAAAGATAATACAAATAACATCATTTAGTTTCTAATATCATCTAATTTCTAAACTTTCCCTTATTCTAGTTTAATTCAATTTTTATTACCTAATAAGAGGATAATTTTTATATAATAATAAAGAAGATTTAAATATTATTTTAACAAATGAATATAAAAATAATTTAATTTTTGCATAATAAAAAACAGAAATTTACATAAAGTAGATTTTTATAAAGTTAAGCCTAAAGTAAAAATTCAAGTTTAGAGCCTCATTTAAAATTAATATCGAAAATTGATATATCAATAAGTTTTTAATGGATTTGATTTCAAATTGAATCAAAAGGAAATCTTAATTTATGTTCAAGAGTGAATTAATCATAAAAAAAGTATTAATGAAACTATATTATCCAACCCTGATACCACTTGAAGTTGTATGTTATGGAGTTAATTAATTTTCATTTGATAATAATGAAGTTAAGAAATTTGTAAAAATGCTTGTTGTTTCATTTTGCTGAATAATTAAAAACAAAAATATATATAATGGATTTAAAGTTAATTTTATATAAATAGTAATTATAATTGGAGTAAGATATATCATCTATTGTTTTCTTATATATTTTCAATAAGTAGAAAATTCATCGCACTCAGAATCTAAGGAAAAGGATTCTACGGACACATTTTGTATGATTACTGTGAATATATTTTCTAAAATTATTTAATTATTAACTTGAAGAGGCAGTGGATGAGATTGTCTTCATAGATTGATTAACACTTAGTTGATTGTCTTCATCACTCTCTAAATGGGTGAGATTGACCACCATTGATTTTAAATCAGGTAATAAAACATAGTCTGATTTTAAGGAACATTCGACTTGAGGGTCCTCTTCTTTATCTTATAGTATTTATCCAATATTTTTTTGAAAGTACATCTTCATATTTGTAACTATGTGGAACTCTGTCTAGGCTTTACTATTTGAATTATTCATTTTCCAAAATCTTTAAAATCTTTGTTATAATTATTAAATCCTAAACTCCCAAATGATGCTTACAACCTGATTAAACTGAAATTTATTTGGAATTAAAAATACCCTTAAGATAATTACGTTAAAAATAGATGTATATATTCCTATTTTTAGATTTTGAATTATCGAAGAAATTCACATTATAATTTAATAAAAAAAGTTAAATCATTCAAAAACAGAATGATGATTATATTCATTACTTCTATATAAAGATTATTTCTATCTGTGTTCCTCTTTAATGAAGAATATAACATATATTTTATCTTTTAAAACATTATGAGAAATGAAAATTTAAAGAGATAATTTCAATTATTTTAGAAATTAAAATTGACTAGCGTTTAGGCTTCTCTTTTAAATTCAGAAAGGTGACTAAGTTGCCTTTATATTTTTTTTCTTTTTTGATTTTTTCATCTTATTTTCCATAAATTATAATATATTAAAAGTAAATCAAAAAATTAATTTTATTTTCTAAATTATTTTTAATCAACTAATAGGAAATATTAACATTATGTTATTGTTAAATCTACTTCAAAACTGTAAGAGACAAAGCAAAATTTTCTAACAATTCATTTATGGCTCCGCAAAACCTATATAATAATGATTTGATTTCTTCGAAAAATAAAAAAATAATTCAATTTCTAAAAACTAAGTTTGATAGTTGAATTAATAATTATCTTATATTTTGATAATAGAACTAATAGATAATAATCCATTTATATGTTAAATCTCTTGCATATATTGCATAAATAAAATAGCTTGAAATTCTAATTTTAACTATACAATCTTTACACTTTATTTAGAAGTTATTACAAATACAATTTTGAATGCATATTTACATATTCAAAATTTATGCTATTGTACCAACCAAAATTCAATTAAACATTTGAAATGAATAATTATGTATATATACCTACATATAACTGCAAATTTGTAAAGTCCTTTCTATATTAAATAAAATATATAATCCATTATTTTATATTATTTTTTTTCGTTAAATAAATATATTTTAAAATGGCTACTCAAAAGCAAGAAAACAGATTATTCAATCTAACTCCTAATAAGTCATAACAGATTCAGCAATCTACATTTTTTTAGAAAGGTTTTGTTAGTTCTAATAATCTTCCATAAAAAATTGCTCCTAATTATTAATTTACTTATGAAAGCATGCCTAAAGTGAATTGTCATTATCACGTTGATCAATACATTACGATGTTTTGCAGATGTCAAACTTGCTAAATGCCCTTATGTCCATAAGTATAGAATAATGTAAAAAAATTAGTGCGTTAAAATCCATTCTCAAGAACATTAGGCCTATAATACATATGGAGATTTCGACACTCTTGAGAATTGTTTGACAGAAGTATATCAATCTGTGGCTGCCAATTGTAATAGATTTGTAGATGAAATGGGACAATTGAATAAAGTAACAGCATTAAATGAAGGAGTCAACTATTATATGGATAAAGTTAAATAAGCAAGATAATAATGTTATTAAGTCATTGATAACTTCTTCAATACTTTGGAAGCAGAACTAGCCTAAGAAATAGAGGGAAATAGAGGATTTATGACTAATCAATCTCAAAACTTTAGTAAATACTTGCAATAAAGGTGGAAGACATTGATGAGTCTTTTGGAAAAGCTGAATACAGATAGAAGTGTGAAGACTCTTGTAAAATATTACTCATCCAATCTCCCTCAGGAAAATGAAGAATATTATCATGAATCTAATTAGTTTATGAAACAGTTCAATAAATGTGTTCCTGAAATCTTATTAGATTAAAGCGCATTGTACGAGTTAAATATTGATTTGGCAAAGTTTGTCTCATTGAAAAAAGTGCCTGTTATGAAGTAGGTATCAAGAGGTTATCCTTAATATTCTCCAAATGAACAGATGTAGCCTATGTATAATTAATATATGCAACCCCAACAAAATCAAACTCTCATGCCTTTGACAAATACTGAACCACCCATAGAGCCTCCAAAGTAATATCCAGTGAAACAAGGTTAATTTAGATAAGAACAAAGTCGTCCTGTCTAATAGGACAACACCCAAATTCATCCGTATTTATTAACTCCTCCGAAAACGAGTAATTTTTATTAATGATTGGAATATTTAATTTATTGCATATATTTAATAAATATAATGTTTTTACACATATTTATTTAAGTGGATTTACAAAGTAATATTTAATAAGTGATATAAAATTGACTCTACTTCCGAAAACATGGATTTGTTTAGTTTTTTTCATGATTTCAAGACTATATATCTATACGATATAGTTAAATGAAAAAATGCTTGAAATTCTATAAGTTGCTTTCTTGTCAACCAGATAAGGTCTCAAAAAAATACTAAATATATAGTCTACTTAAAATATGTCTCAAAACATTTAGTAATAACTCATCATGTTGATAAGAAATCAAAGGCTTACAATTATAAATCGAATAATTTAGTAATTTGGTTTTTATTTACTTAACAATTATGATTAATTTAATACCTTAGTTTTAGATCTCCTTCTCTCTCTAGCTCCATCAATACAAAATATTCAGCAAGTACAGACTTAACATCGAAGTTAAAATTTACAATATTGAAATCATGATAATTTAGATAAGATTTTATTAAGATGTACCTGTTTTAATATGAAGGTTTATTTGAATAAATGAAATATATGGTAATTGTTAACAAATTCATAATCATAATAAATTAAATTTTAATAATCCTTGGTAAGACTTTTGCCTTAAAATTTCAATTTTGGGAGCAAGTATATTATTCTAACTTAAATAAATATCTATTACATAATTATTCTCAACCAATTATTCCAATGTTTCAAATGAAATATAAATTGGCAATATCAATATGCAAATACCTAAGGTTTCATTTAGAGCCTCTATTTTATGGTTACTTATTTATTTTACATAATGATATGAATGCTAGAATTGGGAACACAGTATGCTTCAAAATATTGATGAGCAAAAAATGTATTAGCCATCTACTCATTTTCGGTTTATCATTCGATGCATAAGCTATAGCAGCCATTGCGATTGGAATCAAGTAAGCTAATGCTAGATATAGAGTATAAAGTAGAAATTCAAATGCCTCGAATATCATTTTTATATATTATTATTTTATTAATAAAAAATGGAAATGCAAAAGAAGAAAAGAGAGTTGACTCAAGGAGAAGTTTAGAAAATAAAAGATGGATTCTAAATTTAAAAAGTAATTATGAAAGACTCAGAAACTTAATAAGTTTATTGGGATTCTACTTCTGAAAATGTAACAAAATATTAATTATTTAAAGATCACTCAAGATATTATGGATATTACTTTGGATCCTAAAATAATTACTTCAAAAGCTGCTACTCGATCAATCTAATTTTCTACAAAGGAAAAATTATAAGACTTAATATTAATTTAAGATGTATAAATCATTTTTAATGATTTTATAGGCATATTTGCATGATCAGAAAATTGAGCATTTTGTATTTAAATTTGGTTTTGTTATGCCTGAAACCGTGAACACTTGGGATTCTACAATTGTTAACAGACCACCTGAACAAATGTTGCCCAAAGAAATCTAATCTGGCAATTTAATTGTTGATATCTAAATGTTTGAATAAGATCACCTTATCTTTAATGTGAAAGTGAGAATATTTTATTCATGAAAAAAAGTTAAAAATATTCTACATTATGAAATTATATCAATCATCATCCTCATCCCTATCCTTTCTTCCTCCTCTCAATAATTAAATTTTTTTCCTTTAAAAATCTTCAACCAATTGAAAAAGTTTAATTTTTAATTTCTTATTTACTAATAAAAATCACAATTGTTAAAATTTACATAGTCGAAATTAATCTATCTTAATTTAATCCTGCGCCTCAATCTCCAATTATTAAAGTACATCACATTTTGTCTTACACCAGTAAAAACTAAGATGTAATTCTGAGCAATCCTTCTGCTGGCACCCAGAATATCCTTAATTAATTTGGAATAACTTGTTGAGTATGAAAGTATTAGACTATTTCTCTAAAAAATTAGAGTAACAATTCCCATCATTTTCTTAATATAATGAAACTTCACCTCTGAGACAAAATTATAAAGAATTTTCTCTTCTAATGTTTTAGAAAATCAACGAGATATATGATATATACATCTAATCGATTAAGTATTATTGTATTTCATATCTCTACTGAAATTTTGAGTGCCCTAAAAATTGCTTTACAAACTGTTAGCCAGTTCCGAAATCTCTTGCCTTTCCTAATTGAATTGACTTTAATAGCATTAAGTAACTATGATTTTATCTTGTTTAACTCCTAATCATAACCCCTCTTTTTACTTTGACTTCATTCATTAATATATCACCTGTAAAGACTTACTTATTTCTTCACAATATCACTCGCGTTGAAAGAGATGAGGCATGAGCATCTTTTTCTGTCCTTGCGCCTCTTCTTCATCCAGATTTCATTGAATCATCATATTCCATAAATCAATTCTATTTATCAATTTTGACATAATTGAATCCTTAGGTGCTTAAAATACTTTTCTTCCACATTCTCAAATTGTCCTCGTTTCAGATTTATAATTCATCATAATTTGCTTCTTTTATCGAATTATCATTTGCTATAAATAATATAATTAACAAAATAATCTTTAAGCTGTTAATCAAATTATTGAATAGTATATGCAATCTCCTCAAAATTATATCCTTTTAAATAAAATAATTAAATCTAATAAATATATCAAGAAAATAATCAAGACATCTCTTGCACTATTTATAAATTAAGTATTGTATTTTATAAATAATTATTTATAACTGATATTAACATGAGAAGTGCTTATGAGTATATTCATATTAAATATTTTTAGTTAATCATAATGTTAATAAGTTCTTTAGGTTTGCAATAACCCTTAGGGGATGCTAAATTAACACAATTGTTTCCTTGAGTATGATATCCCCATTTTTAATAAGATTCCTAATACAAAAAAATTTCAAACTAAACCTAAGGAGAATATTTTTGAACATAAAATTGGCAAGGATATTGTTTCAATTAATGATTCGAATCAAACTCCTCTATATTGCATAAATTGGTTGAAGCGTAAATATGGGAGAGATGTATAAATTAACATTTGATTTAGGACTTTTATCAATTAAAAAAACAATATGAAAAGTTATTATAAATACAGCCTGAATTAAATATAGATTATCAAATCGAAAAAGATTTAAAAAGGACGTTGCTTGCAGAAAATAAAGTCAATGAAATAAGAAATATCTTGTTAGCTTATTCTGTCTTTGATCCCTCAATTGGATATATCTAAGGAATGAATTATATAGTTTCTGTGTTATATAGCCACGCAAAATAGGAATGGATCGGATTTTGGCTATTTGTTTTACTGATTTAATAAATGGGAATAAGGGACGTGTTTTAAATGTCTCAAAATTCATTAAATAAATATTCCAAAATATTAGATTTCTATATTTTTAGATATCAATATCAATTATATTTAAACCTTAGAGAGAAAAAAGTACAAACTCAATTATACCTCTAACAATGGATTTTAAGTTTATTATTGCAATAAATACCATTTGAATATTCATAGATGTATCTAGATGGATTATTCAATAATGGGTTATCATATTTTTATACGGTTGCGGTATCATTAATAAAGATGTTTGAATAAGCCATCATTGAAGGTGAATAAATAGAAATATTGATGATCCTTACATAAAAATAGAATGTAATAAATTATAAAATGTAGGCTTTATTAAATTGGGCATTTATCCTATCTATTGATTGGGATATTTAGAAACAAGATATTAAAGCGATAGATGAGAGTTTTGAGATCGAAAAAAACATTTTTTAGATATCAAGATTGCAACCTTATTAATCAGCACAACTTCCTCACTTTATTTAATTTATCAAATAATGATGAAAATATGAAAAAGTTTAGTTATTTATAAACAATCATTTACATCATTATGGATCATTTTTTTATATCAACAAATCTTGCTATTAGATAATGTTTTCCAATTTTTGAAGACTTTTATCTTTATTATTTTAAGGTTATTTAAAGTTTTAGTATCTTTTATACCAACCTAATTTATCTTCTTTAGGAACATCAGCTCTTTTATTTTTTAATTCTATGACAACTTCTAAATGCTCTTCATAAGTTTTGGCAGATCCAAGTTTGGATCTCAAATCTAAAATATAAAATGAAAAGAGAGTACCAGTAAATATCTATAAGCCTGTATACAGAAGTTTAAATAGATGTGCTTTAATTTCAGCTAATCTGGCATTATACTGTTTGGCAAATTGCATATATTCAAGAGCCAAATCATTTAAATCTTTTATTTCACCCGAAAAAAGAGCAGGATTTTCTAAGAGAGCTTCAGATGACATGACTGCATCAACTTTAGTTTCTTGGAGACATCTTTCAACATCAGACCAAGTGTAGATGCCTCCATTAGCAAATACAGGTATTTGAAGTATTTATTTTATTTCTGCTATAATAGTCCAATCGCATTGACCAACAAAATCTTTATTTTACTCTTTAGTTCTACCATGAACAGTCAGAATAGAGCATCCAGCTTCCTATATATCTTTCGTTAAATCTAGGGTTCTTTTTCTATCTTTGAACATTCTGATTTTGCAAGTAACTGGAACATTTATATTTTATTTTAATTCTTTCACAATGGTTCTATAGTTTAAATAAGTGAATTTACAGAACTTGTTCCCTCTTTTCCAAAAGATAAGCTCCATAAAGACCTTTCCTTGCGATTCCTTAAGGACAACCAAGATTTATGTCAATTGCATCGCATTGATCCTAGATCATTAATGCTGCTTTAATTAAGACTTGGGGGTCATGTCCACATAATTAAGCAAACAAAGGTCTGTCTTCTGGACAAGTAGTAAAGAATTCATCTTTGTATGATTTGGACTCAGTCATAATACGACTATGTAACATGGGAGTGTAAGCTAATGTGGTTCCATATTTTCGAGTTAGCATTCTAAATGCGAGTTCACTTTAATCAACCATTGGAGCACCTATGTTAAATTGAGGGAGATACAAATGAATTTAGGAGATCCCAAGCTTTTGTAGAATTGCCATGCTTATTAAATATGATCATCCATTAATATTATAAATAATATGGCCACTGAATTACTATAGGGGGATTATGAATTCAATGCTCCGCCAAGAGTAGTTTAGAAGATGAAATATAGAGAGGACAGGGATGCCTTGTAACATCATGTGGGATAAGAGAGTCATTAGAGGGAATACTTATTCAAGTGTTTTGAATAAATCAGAGCCAACTATGTAGACAACTATAAAGAGGATTCAAAACACTAAAGTAGTGACTGAGAAGAAGGAAGATGAAACTATCCATAATGAAGAAACACAAACAGACCCCAATGTTGAAGAGTTAACTGACAAACCACCCCGACATCTAAAAGAAACTTAAACAGAATTCATAATCGAGAAAGTTGTACCTAGATTGTACATGAAAGAGAAGACAGGAATAGACGAAGAAACTCAAGTGTGGGATGATGGAGAATTGTTTAATTTTGAATATGAAGCTGAGCCAATTCTTTAGGTATTAGTAAGAAAGACTTTGGATTTAAGTCGAATGGAAGTATTATAAGAAGAGGAGCTGAGAGAGATGAAGGAGAAGTAAGAGCATTATTAAAAATTAAAGCAAATGGAAATGGCTGAATAGGATAGGTTGGAGAAGAAAGAATAACAGTTATACAATGAGAATATTAAACTAAAATAACAATTTCATAATTAAAAGTAGAGGGATATCAAGACACATGAAAAATTAGTCAGTCGAGCATCAGCTAAGAAATATTTATCTAAATGTGTTAATTTGGCATTATAACAATTGGAACTTAGCGGATATTTTAGAGATCCTGTTGAAATATAATTAATATCTGAATACTTACCTTGGATTTATTAAGATGTGACAACTGAATTATTGAGTTCGAATCATATCTTTGTTGAATACAACTCAATGTTGGATAACATTGATGATGACATGTTTAAATTACATACTAAAACATTATCTTAAGAAAGAAGTCGAAGATAATAGATACTAGATGAAAGAGAAAGGCAAAGAATTGCTAAAGAAGAGGCAGATAAATAAAGAAGAGAGAGAAGAAAAATTAGATTGGAAAAGGAAAGAAGGTAGAAATTGAAAGAGACTGTTTAAGAATAATTGGTTACCAAGGGAGAGGAAAAGGAATGGTTTAATCTTATATCTGATGTCGATGGCTATTATCAAGGAACTAATACTATAGGTTATCTGGGAGGTATTATTGGCTAATTTGTTATCATTATTAATGCCTTACAACAAGTCGGAGAATCTATTGAAGATATATCTGAATTGATTACCAATTCTATAGCTGCATTACCAGAAGGAACCATCATTGAAGTTGGATTAAGAGACTAAATAGATTAGATGTTAGCTGATATTGAACGTACCATATTATAATTTACATTTTTAGCTGAATTGACTCTAGGCAACTTACCTGAATAATTAACTTAAGGCATAGAAAATGCTATCAAATCTAATATTGTCTATAGTTTATAATAGCATTGGACTTCTTTCGAATTTCTTCAAAATATTAATCAAATTGTTGATTTGGTTATTAAAAACCTATTTGAAAATAGAGCCAAGGTCAAATGGTCAAAAATTAAAGGTTAAGTAGACTTTTAAAAGATTCCATGTCTTGTCAAATTGTAACCTGGAATGGAAAGTCTTCGATTTCATCCAAAATCAGGAAAAACCAGAGTTGAAAAATCAGTAGAAGAAGAAGCCACTGAGGAAGAAATAATTAATCCATAAAACCTTGGTGAAGCAGTTGTTGATACTAAGGCTACTGCATTTATACCTTAAGTACTTATCATTTAAATTGCTTCTAGAATGAAGAAATTTAAACTGCTGTCATTCATAATGTTGCAGAATTCCATCTTAGAAATTTAATTATACAATAGATTGGTGAATAAGACATTCCATGGCTTGTAAATTTCACTGAAAAGTGCTAAAATTTAGAAACATAAATTATCGAAACCCTAAATCCTCAATTACCTTAATTGGAAGTTTATTAATATTGATTAAGAACATATTAAATTAATCATATATTTATTTATAATTATATCATTTGTTGTTATTTTTAGCATAAGTGAAAATATTAAATATATGAAATGCAACTCATATTAATTAGGCCACTTTTAATTCCCAATAATAAATTCTTTTTATGAAGATTTAAACTATAAATATTGGGTCTCTGAATTTTCAAAGAAATCTTTCAAAAGGAAATAACCTATATTTTTATATCTAAGGATATGACTATTATTTTCAAAAATTTGATGAACATAAAAAGATCTACCAATTTTATTAATTAAAGGAGAATGAGCTAACTAATTAATTAATATGAATATTTTACTTTACTAAGTTAAGAAATAAAGTGAGTACATAAAACTCAAGGGTTGATATTTAATTTTATTAGTATCAGTGATGTCCAATTCAGATCCAATTAAGTTTTTAATTACTTTATATAGGATAAATAAAGAAATTGAGAATTTATGCTTAAATAAGGAGTTTTTGATTACTTGGGAGACATTTAGAGAAATTATAATTTCCAAGATTCCCTTTAGGGTTAGGATTTAAGGAAAGGAAAAAGTAAGCATAATCAAGGAGCTATTCTTCGAGTAACAATGAAAAAGTAAAATACTTCCTTATTTTTAAGCAAAGTTACATATTAAAATATATATAATTATGAAAAAAAAATTATGCAATTTCTGAATTTTCTATTTTATTAGTTTATGAAAAACCAAAGCTTTTAATAAAGTTGTAGTAAAATTATGTATTAATTTAATATATAGTGATCTTAATTAAATAAATTTTTTTTTATATGGTAACACTCGATATAACAAATAATATTTAATCTTTAATCATTATTAAATTGTATTTGATAGACATTGCAACAAATATTGAGTTTGAGGAAACTAGAAATAGGGATAGAGTATTTAAAATTGTGGAAACAAATTCACTGTACTTATTGGTGGCATGTTGCACATACTAATTGGCATTACATATGGCTATGTTTGACTGAAACTCATCTATGGAGAGTATTCTTATGATTAAGCTGAAACAATTGAATTGATTTTTTGTTCAGCTTTTGATAAATTCAATTGTTCTTTTTTTGGAACAATATAATAAGGGTTCTTGATTTTGAGATATTTATTTCGAAGGTATGAATAGAACCTATTCTTGATGCTATTTTCTGATCTACCTTACAGGTTTTTTTAGATGACGCTCCATTTACCTCCTACGTCGTTATAGATTTCTATAATTTTTTCATCCTCTTCTTTGCTCCAAGGTTCGCTGTTCAATCCTGGATGCAATTAATTAAGATAGTGTTCTCGAATTTATTTGCCCGAGCGATTCGGTAGTAATTTGCTGATTTTGCTCCAATGATATCCATATTCTTTTACTAAATTCTTGAGTTTGTCATCTTCCTCCTAAGTCCATTATCTTCTCAATTTGTATCCCTTGATTCTCTTCCATCTCTAAGCGCACTAAGAAGGGTTTCTCCCTCCTATTCTTCTGGCCACTTCAATCCAATCGAGACATTTGCTATATCTCAATTCTTGAAGCATTTGATCCTCTTCAATGCTCCAAGCTTTCCTTTGAGTTTGTATCAATTCGGAATGAGACATTTCTAGATAAAATTAATTTTTTTATGCTTAATCAATAGATATTTCTCTATAAACTTAAAAGAATTCAGTTATTTCAAAACTTTTATTTAATTCTTCTTATAATGTGGCTACGTTAGCAATATTTCAGTACTGAATCTTGCTTAACGAATATATAAACATTAGCTTCTAACTTTGAGCAATTAATATCTTAAAAGGTTCTCATAATTTCCATTAAAGTTATTTACTTAGATTTGTAAATGAGAAATAATAAATTTCAATTACAATCAAAGAATAAAATCGCTCTTACAAACCATCTCTGCATCTCTATAAGCGAGTGATTGTTATGTTAGTGAAGAGCGATACTAAAAAACCATACCTATAACTTTATATAATAATGAATTATATTATTTAATAATAGATTCCTAAAATCATTTCCTCTTATTTATGAATCACTGCAATTGATAAAAACTATTTTCTCTTTGGCCTAATTTAAAAATATATTTCTTTTATAATCTCAATCTGGGGGCGCTTAGTTTTTTTCTAAATTTATTAACCTTCCTTACATATCATTCGGAGTTATAAGCTAAATGAGTACTAAATAGGATCTTTGCTTTAGTAATATGTTGCAGATATTTGACAGTTGTCAGATTTTCCCTCAAATTATAACTCGAGTACACAGGAGGCCAATTATAATAGGGGTATAAATTAAACTATACAAAACTATAATATCATATTCCAAAAATTATAATAAAACTCTTACTTAAATTTTATTCCAACGAAATTTCCTTCCCGAATACTGAGATTTTTTAACCCGATTAAAATATATTTTTCAAAATCACCAGGTCTTTTTCAGATACAACCCTATAATTAGTTTACATCAAAAACAATTTATTTACTAAGTAAAGTGCTTATACAAACAAAATTTTCATCAACTGTTGCTTCAAGAAAGTCTAAAATTTGGTGCTCAAAAAATAGATTTCCGCTCCATCAATAAATCCGTTTGAGGAAAATCCATCATTTTCTCAAAATAGTTCTAACTAAATTAAGAAAGATTTCAGATGTTTTTTAAGCAAAAGAGTGAGGTGTTTTTTTAAGCAAAAAGAGTAAGAGGTTTTTTCTTTATTAATACTTAAAATCCTTAATGTTCATTGATCTATAAACTTTATTCTCAATCTCTGAAATTATAACAATCAGATCATAATTCATTTTAGTAACATCTATTTAATACAAGAAAATAATTTGTATGTATTCGTCTAATACCTAACGGTTTAATTAAATATATTTTCGAATATCAAACCTAGGTTGTGATTTGTCAACTTGAGAAATTTCCTTTTATAATAGAGGATCCTTAATTGGTGATTATCATAATATCATGGACAAGCAATAGTTGCTTAAGAAGCTCTTTGTAATCAGTTGAGTAAAGATAAATAGCTACTTCAGCCTTTTAATCTTTCAAAAATAATTGTTAAAGTAGTCATAACATTATCTTCTTTTTCATAAATCTTAGTTCATTTTGATGATTAACTATATATCCTTAATTACAATTAATAAAATTCATAATCTAAGTTCTCTTATTTTTGATCTATGTTATTAAATAAAGGTGTTAAAGTTCTTGAATAACTTTAGAATTTTTATAAAGAGATAATAAATTTGTAGATTTCTGTTTTCTCTTGTTTGTTTTCTATCATTTTGGAAGAAATCTGAGAATATGAATCCATACATTGTGTACCTTTATGTTTTTCTCTTGAGCCCTCTAATAGAATTCAAACCTCCTTTGTGTGGCATAAAATGTAGTACCTTAATTATAAAAATTTGTTGCTTTTTATATTAGTATTTTTTCTGTAATTATAGAAATTAAAATATATTTTATTTTGCTTTATGAATTTGAGAAGAATAGGCTCGTTTGATCAAGAATCAAGGAAGTAAGATTTGTACGAGGTTTTGGCCTCCTCAAAATCTATAGATGTGAAAATATTCCAAATAATCATAGAAATACTAAAAAAATTGTAGATTTCAGATTCTCTAAATTTTTTATAACAAGCTAAAAAAAACCAAAACTTTTGGGTAAACCATTTACAAGATCACAATTCTTCCGCACAAGAAAAATGCGAGAAGTTAGACTAGCTGATAAACGAAATCAAATAAATTGCTCAAATTATGAAATAAATTCATGATCATGAATTTAATACCAGAAATTACTCTACTTAAGATATTGTAGAAAAAAAATAATCTCTAATTGAGAAAATTGGGAGAGATGAAAATATAATTGAGTTCTTAAAATATTTAGTGCATCTCACTTCAGTTGATAATAAATTTATCCAAAGTGGATCAAATTCTCTTCATTTGTTAGTTGAAATGAAAATTGATTTGAAAACACATTCTTTTGAAAATATTAAAATTAGAAATACTTCACTTTAAGGAGGTAATTTTGCCAAATGCGACTTAAGTGGATCTGAATTTGACAATGTCCTTATTAAAGGGATGAATTTAAATGGTTCGAAATTATTTAATTGTAAATGGATCAATTTAAGGATGGATGTAATCGAGCTTAATAGTCGAGGTGATTATGTAAATTCATTTTGCTATTCTCCCAATGGTCATTATTTCGCTTCAAGTAGTAATAAATCGATTATTTTGTGGAATCTTAGAAGGGGAAACATAAGATATGTTATCGAAGGAGAGAGGGAGGTAATGTCACTCTGTTATTCACCTAATTGTTAAATATTAGGTGCTTGCAGTGGGAAATTTATTTATTTATGGAATCTTTATACAGGTAAATAAAAATAAAAATTAACTGGCCATAATAGTTATGTGAAGGCAGTCAGTTTTTCTTCTGATGGTCTTAAATTAGCATCTGTTGATGTGGATAATACCCTCTATATATGGGATGTTATAAAAGGAAAGCAAATAATCTAATATGATGATTGTTATCCAGTTTGTTTCTCTCCTGATGCTGCTATGATAGCATTTGCTGGTTTGAACTACAATATCTATTTATTAGATGTTGAGACAGGAGAAGAAAAGGCAATATTTAAGAGACATTACACCGAAATTTTATCAATTTGTTTTTCTCCTGATGGTACTACATTAGCATCTGGAGGTGGAGATCGTAGAACTGGTTCATGTTCCAGGGTCTATTTATGGGATCTTAAGACAGGACAATTAAAAAATGAATTATGTTATATGAAATGTAGGTTTACTTCTGTCTGCTTCTCTCCTGATGGTACTACTTTAGCAGCTAGTGTTATTAATAATATTATTGTATGGAATGTTGAGACTGGTGAAGAAGAATACTTTTTACAATGTTATCATAAAGAAATTAATTTAATCTGTTTCTCTTCTGATGGTAGAATGTTAGTGTCTGGTAGTGGTTAATATGATGATTTTATAAGTAATAGAGACTCTATGATTCGTTTTTGGGATTTTAAGTCATTAAAATAAGAGGTTAATTCAGTTGGTCATAAGGGTAATGTTAAATAAGTTTGTTTCTCTCCTGATGGTACTACATTAGCATCTGGTAGTAGAGATATGTCTATCCATTTGTGGGATGTTAAAACAGGATAATAAATGTTCAAATTAGAAGGCCATGAACATTGTGTTAATTCAGTCTGTTTCTCTCCTGATGGTATTACATTAGCATCTGGTAGTGAATCTATATATGATGCTAAAGAAAGCTACATCTGTATATGGGATGTTAAGACAGGATAATAGATGTTCAAATTAGAAGGCCATGAAAAATGTGTTGATTCAGTCTGTTTCTCTCCTGATGGTACTACATTAGCATCTGGTAGTTATGATAACTCTATCCGTTTATGGGATGTTAAGACAGGATAATAAAAAGCCAAATTAGATGGTCATTCAGAAGCAGTTATATCAGTCTATTTCTCTCCTGTTGGTACTACATTAGCATCTGGTAGTAGAGATATGTCTATACGTTTATGGGATGTTAAGACAGGATAATAAATGTTCAAATTAGAAGGCCATGAAATGTTATGTTAATTCAGTTCTATTTCTTCTCCTGGTTGGTACTACATTAGGCATCTGGTAGGTAGTGATATGTCTATACGTTTATGGGATGTTAAGACAGGATAATAAATGTTCAAATTAGAAGGCCATGAACGTTATGTAAATTCAGTCTGTTTCTCTCCTGATGGTACTACATTAGCATCTGGTAGTGCTGATCACTCTATCCGTTTATGGGATGTTAATAGTGGATAATAAATGTTCAAATTAGAAGGCCATGAAAAATGTGTTAATTCAGTCTGTTTCTCTTCTGATGGAACTACATTAGCATCTGGTAGTGATGATCACTCTATCCGTTTATGGGATGTTAAAACAAAACAACATATTACAGATTCAGATAAAACTTATAAGAAGCATTTAGCAAAATCTACCTTACCCATCTAATATACATCACTATCTTTGATTGACAAATACAGTATATTTTCACTATTATTTTAGCTATTCCAATTACAATACTTCATATAACTAGAGATCCTATATTTTAAGCTAAAAGAACTTTGATATCGAAAGGAGAATTTACAACTGATGCTGGAATTAACATAAGAATACTATTTGAATAAAATTGAGGTTGTATTTGAAAAAGATTTTTTGCATTATCATTTTTGTAATTTCTGTTAAATCCAAACACTTTACAGCTCTATGATTTAGATTTTTTCTTATACTTTGCTTTCTTTAAAAACTTCCTTTTTGTTATTTTTTACATGAAAATTTAGGTTGAATAAAGTAAAATCTATCGAAACTGTGTAACAACCCTTTTTTTCTTATTAATGTTCCTTTTGCGATTGCTCTTTGAATATACGATTTATTTTTATATTTATGTTTGTATAATTTGCTGAAATTATTATTTTATTTATTGTAAATTTGAAATGAAAATATTTACAAATAAAATTAATTTATATAACCTTAAATTTTTGGGGAAAGTTCTAAATAATTTCTGTTGGTTTTACTTTATATTAAAAAACCTTGAAAATTAGATCGTTGTTAAAACCTGAATAATAATATTTTATTCATCTATAATTTTTTGAAGTAAACAAGAGCAAATTACTCAAGATATTCGGATTAAATATAAAATATTTAAATTTATAAAAGTAATAAGCAGCTCAAATTCATCTTGGCAAATGATTATCTAACAAGATAGTTTAGATAATACCATTTCTACTATGAGGAGGCAATAACATCAGACAACTCAAGAATTGTTAGTGAGGTTTAATATATGTATTCTATGATGAGGAATTAGTTCAATACATATACCATTCTTTTTTAAATTATTATGTAAATTGGAACCATTATCTACATGAATTAGGGAATATAGGAGTTTAATATGTTTAGCTTATCAAAGGATTTCAATTGTTATAGGAATAAAGTTTGCTAATTAACAAATTAGGCATCTGCCTTTAGGTGGTTAAACTCATTATAGATGAGAATTATTAACATAAGTGGATAATAATCAATAAAATCAGTCATTCAGATCTTATGGATTGAGAAGGTTAAATTAAAATTTATTCACTAGATTCACATTGAATTCGATACGAAATTTTTCCAATTCTTGTAGAAACTAATATATGAAATTTTTATAGCAAGAGTTGAATCCCTAATATTAAATAAGAAATCAATAAGTATTTGAATTTTTATAGTGATTAAATGTATTATAAAACATCCCTAGTTTAGAAGTATTGAGATATAAAATTTATTAAACAAAAGGTTTATAAAATTTCTTTCTCTATCATATACAGTTTTTGTCTGAATAAATATATCCCTTATTTAATAATCAATATTGGAACTTTATACATGATTATGTATCAACCTTCTAAAATTTATTAGTTATAATACTCGGTTATTTTATTATAATAAAAATAATTAATAATTCCTAATGTCAAATCAATATGTGATCGTGCCTCAAAATTATCGAAGCGATAGCATGGTCAGCATCTCACCAGCTGACAAAAGATACTTTGAACAGGCCTAAGCTAAGCAAAAGTCACCTCCACAGCAAATGATATTTGGAGGGTACTCACCATCGCCAAGTCTTCAAAAAAGTTTGAGCACACAGTTATCCGAACAAAGCATGGATGATGTATATATATTTTTGACATTTATTAGTTTGGTAGAATGCAAAAGGATTCAGATACCGAGCTAGTTGTCCAGTATATACTATAATTAAGAGATACGGACAAAAGAGAATAAGCATTATCAGAATTATCAAAAAAGAGAGAAAGTTTTCCACATTTGGCACCCCTCTTATGGCATTCTGTTGGTACCATTGCTATATTGTAATAATTGTAATTATTTCAGTCTTCAAGAAATTGCAGTTGTTTATCAGCACTTGCAACCAGCCTAACTTACACCAACTCAGTCATCTAGGATCTGTAGCGTATTGGGACTCCTATAATGCTTAGCTTTACATGTACAAACCAGATCCTGTTTCTTAAGAGGTATTTAAAATTCCAATATAGCTCATATTCCATTGTTTTTGTATCCATTTCTAAATACTAGCAACAAGAGCAAAGCTTTTGAAAACCTAAGAGTTACTAGTTTGGGTGTCATAGGTGCTTTGGTGAAGGTTTAAATATTTTTAATTTTTTCATAGGGAGATGATCCAGAGGCAATTAATTTTTTAATGCAAACTGAAATCATTCCACTTTGTCTGAGAATCATGAAAAAAGGACAAGAGCTTTCAAGAACAGTTGCTACTTTCATAGTTTAGAAGATCCTTCTCGACGACAATGGTCTTAATTATATCTGTTAGACTCCTGAAAGATTTTTTGCAGTTAGCCAAGTCTTACAAACTATGATTGATGATCTGCATCAATCCTAAAAAGATGATTAGAGATTATTGAGACATATAATTAGATGTTATTTAAGACTTTCTGAAAACCAAAAGTAATTTAACAATATTAATTTTAGAGCTGGAGAAGTCCTTAAAAAATACTTGCCACAAGTATTAAAAGACCCAACACAATCTTTTATTAAAGATGAAGTTGTAAAAAAGTGGCATAATAATTTGCTTCAAAATCTTTCGATCAAATGATCATAAATATATGCATCTAAATAAATTAAAATCTTTGCTTATTATTGCATATTTAGTAACTAAGGAATTAGGTATAACAGAATATCTATAATCAAGTATGAAAATAATGTAATTCTATTAAAAATAATCATTCTGGTTTTATGGACTTCAATTTTTGAACCTTTCTACTAAATATGAACTCCATTCAAACTATTATTCGCCATACTCCTTTTTCTCTATCTTACATTTCAAAATCTAAAGTGCCTCTAATTAAGCCTCAAGTATTCTTTATTTTTCAATTTGATAAATTAAGGCGAAATAATCATGATAATTTAATTTTGAATCTGTAAGTTTTTCTTTTTAACTTTTTAGGGTTTCTTTATAATGATCTGAATGATATGTTTCAATTAAATTGTAAGCTTAATTGATAATTACACTATCATAAATATCATCAAATAGATATGAAATGCCTTAGTCATATTACCAGTTTAGCATTTTAAAATACATTAATAAATCATCGTTGATTCTAGTATACTTAATTTTGAATTTCATGTACTTGGACAATTGGAAGTACTAAATGAATATTTTATTATATTGATACTTCTGCAATATCACTTGCATATGGTATGTATTAAATATATTATGATTTCACTTCCACATAATCGTATATATTGTATTCTAGAGTAAACCCGTATCGTAATAACAACGATCTATTAGAGATTGTTCCATACGAAAAGTATGCTTAAGCATCTTTTTCAAATTCATCTTTGCTTGAACATTTTATTACAAAATTATCAAATTAATCCTCTTTCCAATCCACTTTAGCTTCAAAAGGCTTGACATTTTCAGGAATACCCACTTCTAACATCTCATCAACAGTTTCTATTGCTGATGGTTATTCTGGAATTTCAAATTACTTGAGTTAATAATTTTTTTCTTTGAGTTTTTAATAAGCATATTCTTTTACTTTTTCTAAATACAGTTCTGAATTCTATGTTACATTTTAGATGATAGCTGACACCTATTCATAAGACAAAGCATCGACTTCATATAATTTAATTTAGTCCTGGATATACTCTAAAGTCTTAGAAACAAATATGATTGTAAAATTGTCTCTTAAATTTAAGTTTTCCTAAAACCATCTTTTATTCTTCAAATATAAAATTTATAATTCTATTCTATTATTGCATTTTTCTTGATAAAGTCTCAATTTTGTTATTGCATCAGGATCTTAATAGTCCACTTAATTTTAATACACGGTTAACTCTTACTCAATTAGTTTATAGGTTGGGGTCTTCTATTTGTAAATTTTGATTTGCTCTTAAATTTCAAATGGGTATTAGTAATCTTCTTACTCATATGAATCGCTATCACCATCTGACTCATCTGATTCATTAGTATCTGATTCCTTATCATCTTTGGGTTTATTGATGTTACTTTCTAAATATAAACCTTTGTATCTCACATCAGTATTCTCATGATTAAACATTTCACAAAATGGAACAAAAGCTACTTGTTCTAAAGTGGATCCAAAACATCTACTTACCAAATGTATGAATATCCACTTGATATTTTCAAAACTATAAGTTTCTTTTTAAAAATGTTAAGGAAACTGATCCAAAATATGCGTTAATGTTTTTTAGATCAATAAGAAATCTTGCAAATCTCTCTTGGCTTTCAAAATAAGTTTTTCATCATTCAATAATTTTAGTTCCTACTCAGACCAAAATATCAAGTAGTCTATATCTTTTGGTAAGTTAGAAATTAAATGATACCATTATGATTATCTTAAAAATTTATTTGAAAATTATTACCTCCCTAATTAAGATTGGTATAATATATATGTGAGTAGGATTCTATCCTGCCATCCTCCTGCACAATGCTAACAAAAAAATTAAGGATAAGCATCAAAGATTTCTTGAATATCAGAAAAATATGCAATTTTAGTGGTCAACATCAATTCTCTTGGCACGGATACAAGAATTGAATCAGTTTCAATTTTCTGAATAGCTAATCAAATTTGTATTTGAAATTTACTTTGTAATCCTAAATAAGGTAGATTGTTTCTTGTTCTAAATTAAGCCAATCGCAAATTATTAATTCTCATCCCTCTTTCTAATAAATAATCGACATATTCTTAGAATTCTTTCTATCCCTCCACTTATGTTGCTGAAGAATCTTTCTTGTAGATTCCCTTTATCTGTATTAATATATGGATGTCATTTATACATTATGAAATAAAGTAGCAATCCTTTTACTAATTGATGTTGTTTATTGCATTAAAATATTATTGTGATATTGATAAATAATAAATCATGAAAACTAAATATCTATAATCTATTTTATATCATGCAAGATCAATTCTTAAGTAGTTTCCATAGTCCTTTAAGAAAACGAGATAAATTATTATTTAATATATATTTATTATTTACTTAGTTAGTTAGAGAAGATGTAGAATAATAAAAAAGCTAAAAGAACCAAATTGACCAAAGAATAAATAGATGTGTTGTAATAAGCATTTACATTGTTTGATACAGATAAATCAGGATCAATTGATGAATCAGAATTGAGAAATGCTATGAAAGTAATTCATGATGTTAAATATTAGGCTCTTGGATTCAATGCTTCTAAAGAAGAAGTTCAAAAGATGGTTGAGTAAATAGACAGAGATGGATCCGGTACAATTGAATTTTAGGAATTCGTTGAAATGATGAAAAAGAAAATGTTGGAAGATAAGAATGTTGAAGTCGAAATAGAAAAAGCATTCAACTATTTTGATGATGATAATGAAGTAACTAACTTTAAATAATTTAGGGTGCCATTGATCTGGAAAAATTAAGAAGAGTTGCAGCTGATTTAGGAGAAGAATGCGATGAGCAAACTTTAAAAGACATGATTTATGCTGCTGATCTTGATTAAGATGGCAAGGTTAGCAAAGATGAATTCATGATGGTTATGAGGAAAATGAAATTAATATGATATATGCTGTAAAATTTCATCAAATACGATCTCCAGCAGCCATTTTTTAAGCCAGAGTTTCCTTAAGGTCTCTCATATTCACATTTAGCAATCCAACTACCTCAGAAACTATGTTACGATCAACTGCTCTTGACATTCTTCTTTAAGTATAGTCATAAGCTGCTTATTAACATTCATTTCTCCTATCTTCCTTTGTATATTCTTTAGATTCAAGTCTGAGAGTTAAATCATCTATCTTCCTCTGGTTATCTGCCAATCTATCTTTAAGAGATTAAATCAAAGCCTCTAATTCATTTATTTCCTTATCATAAATTTTGAAATCTGTGTTATTAAACTTTTAATATTCTGTATACCATCTGACTCTCTCCTCCTCTGCTTTTCTCTCTACTTACCAGATTTCATCAATTTACCTAATTAAAGATTCACTCAAATCTATAATATTCCTCAAAACACCTATATTATTTCCATTTTAACTCATCTGAATCATAAAGTCTATTATATCTTAAAACGGTTTTCCTAATGATTTGAGTTTACCAAAACTAACCAGTTGCTTTGTTACCTCTGCAAATACCTCTGGTTTCACTGTTGTTTTCTCTGTCTATAACTCTAAAAAGTTTGTTCTTAGCTTTTAAGCATATACTAATTTCACTTCTTCTAATGTTTTAATTATCTTTCCCACTTCTCCTCTCTTATCTTCATATACTTTAACTTAATATTCTCTTATAACATCTACTTCATTCATTCCTTTTCTCAAGTTCTTTCTCAAAGCATTTTTCTCATCTAAGATCTTTTTCTTTGATCTAATTAATATTTTTGCTTAACATACTCTATACTAGCTTTAAGTTAATCTATGGCTCCTTAAATCTTTACCTTCAATCTATTTATATCATCAATCTCATTATTAAGATTGGACAGATCTGTATCACATTTTTATTGAAACTCTCTATTTTCTAAGTCCTCCTCCTTCTAATCTTTTTAATATTTATCTTCTAATTCTTACAGAGTATCTATTATTCTCTAGTAAATAGCCACTTTACCTATCCAAAGGAGTATTTGTTTATAATGCTAATTATGCTGTTGATAGTAGCGTATGTCCCAATTGTGTTTATAATAAACTCTCTATTCTAGAGCTCAAATTTTTCTCGCATTGCACAATTAATAAGCTAAGGAATAAAGTATAAATAACTTTCATTAATAATAAAATTATAAAACGAATTTTAAATATGAAATATTCATTAATACAATTATGGTACTCTTAGTGGTTTATATTTACAGAAAAAAGGTACCGCTGTAAATTCAATTATATATCTTTTAATCCGATTCTTTTCCAATTCCTACAAAGTTCTATTATTAAATAGATAAATTGTGAAAAAAGTAGATCTTATTATCTTTAGCCAAGTTCCATAATTCTATCTAAATTCGTATAGTCTAAATTTAATAGCAAAATTTATCAATAAATTTAAAACTCTATTAACAATTTTATTTTTTTTCTTTTTATAATTTTTTATTATTATATCAAATGAATCTTAACATAACATTAAGGGAGAGTTCTCAAGATGTCAAAGAGAGACATAAATGAATAAAAATAATACTTTAATGTTAATCATAAAGATGATTACCTAAATATTTGTTGAATTGAGCTGAAAATATTTGATATTATTTATAAAATTGTTAAATCTAACTTAGGTCTCTTTATAAATATGGGATGCTTAAAAATTCATTTCTTATGTTACACGATATTTATTAGCTATATGCACTTATCTAAATGACATTAATGCCATTTTATTTCATATCTTGAGATTATAAATTTAATGATTTTTAAATTATCAAAACTAATAATGGTTATAGAATAAATTTCACTCAATACAACAAATTATTGCTAAATCCTTTGCTAAATTTAGCTTATTTTGGTTGTTGAACTTAAATCAGTGTTGGCCTTCCATGAGGACAATTCCATGGAGAAATTAAAGTTGTTAAATTTTTTACTACGTTTTCCATTTGTTTTGCTTATAAATCTGATCCAACCATTATTGAAGTTCTGCAGGCTTGTGAAGCTAATTTCTATTTTATTTAAGGGATCTCTATTTGATCTAGTTTTTTGCCTTAACTCAACTGATCTAGAATTTAGAGTAAAGTATCAGCCCCTAGTTGAATATTACTATAACTGGGGCATGTTTTCACTTTAACACAATTTTCTGTTATCTCCACTTGATATTTGTATTTATCATTAATTTATTGTTAATTATCTATCAGTAATTCTAACAGAAATCCTGATAATTTGAGAGTTATTGGTACAATTAACTAGGCTCTGTTGAATTTTAATTAATTGATTAATCTCTCATAATTGTACTTCTCATCACAAGCATGCTAATCAAGAACATATATTTTCTCTTCATGCTCACAAATAATAAATCCTTTATTAAATTAACCAATAATTTATAAATTATTGAAGTGTTCTTTGAGGAAATGATTTTATTTTGATAGTTATTCAAATTCATCAGCTTCAAATAATTATTTTTCTTCTTTTTATTAAATCACTTCATTAATTTTTAATTATATTTTCTCATTATTCGGTTAGGAAGTTGGCTATTATTATTATTATTATTATTATTATTATTATTATTATTATTATTATTATTATTATTATAAGTCTTATTGTGATTATGTGAATTATGATTCATTTTAATTAAATTCATTTGGTATATTTTTTTAAGGATTTAAATTCTTAAGCTAGGACAAGAAAGTACTATTTCTTTTTTAAATTTCTTTAGTTTATTAGGGTGGAGGATCTTTTCTTTTTTCTGTTTATGCAATAATTTGTGAAGGAGCTGGCTTTTCTGATTACTTTGCAGTTGCCATGATAAATTAATCTAAATTTCCATCTCTTCCAATATACTTTAGTTTTTCTTTATTTTTTTCTAAAGTTTCTGTCACGATTTATTCGATGTTTTCAAGAATTAATTTTTCATTTTTCAAATATACATCTCTTTTATCTACACTAACATTGAAATCTGCATCATTAATCTGCCGTAAATTTATTTCTAGGATAAAAAAAAAGTTTCCATTTGGATTATGTTATCTATAGATATCTCTCATTATTTATAATACTTGTTTAGGAGGATTTATAGGTTTTTTATTTATGTAACAATACCAAAATGTTTTTCTATTTTAACCTTTATAACTCCCACTTTCAATACTTTTACTTAAAAAGCCAATTAAGGTAAAGTCTTATGAGATCTTCTCAAAAGGGATTAAGTCGTTGGCAATAGAATCCCCTAAAACATTTGTAATCCTTTATTTCATATTTTGATTTGCCAATCCACTATCTAAGATGAGCTTTTTCTTATTTTTCTTTAATAAATTATTCAAATTATACTTCTTCCTCATTATATATTTTAAATTCAATATTTGTATTAATGATAGCGTACTCAGTCAATATATTGATAGCTTTATTATATTCGATTTTGTAATTCTTTTTAAACTCTTATGCTCTAACAGGAAGCGTATAAAATATATTTTCTACTCTAATTGATGTTCCTGTTTATCTGGCAATCTTAGTTGGCTCTTGGGGTATTTCCCATTTCCACCCTAATTCTTCATCTTTATGCTTGGAAATAATTGTTACGTTAGATAATGTTGCTATTGAATTTAAGGCTTCCCCTCTAAATCCATGAGTGACGACAAACTTAATAAGATAAATGTACTACTTCCAAATCCTCAAAATTTTCTATCTTGCTAGTACCTCCTCTAGTGGCTAGCTATTTTTAATTGATTGTTGAGATTCCAATTCCATTATCTATTACTTCAAAACCTTCTTTGCCATTATTAAAAAAATTCACAATAATTTATGTTGCCTGTGCATCTATAGAATTCTCGATTAATTCCTTCACAAAACTTGCTAAACTCTAAAGAGTTGAAGATGTTGATATATGTAAAATAGACTCTTAATTTAATTATTTGATCATTAAATTATAATAATATTTTTATATTTCTAAAATTCATATAATTATACTTGATATTTTTAATATATTCAAGATGAATTGTATTACTAAACCATTTTATAGACCATTTTTTAGACTATTTTTAATAGTTTGTAAATCATTAATTTTTTTGTTTTCTATCAATCAAAAATCAGAAATTAAATTTTTCCATTTTTCTTAAATTTTGTACAATGATTGAAGGTCATTAAGTTAAGATTTTATAAGATGTAAAATAAATTTAAAACGAATGTTCAATCAACTCTTGGAATTCAGAAATCAAAAGCTTTTAGTTTAAGCCCTCTCTAATAAAATTCACGAAACGGAATATTTTTAGAAGACTGGAAAACTTTATTAATATGGGAATAATGAAGAATTCTCCATAGACGGATAATAATTAATTGAATTCTATTTTTATGACTATATGCTACTTTAAGGGTATGTTAATTAGTGTTAAAGTAGATTTCCAAACTAATAAAGTTAATTTAAAAAGCCTAGTGATATTATTTAATTAAGATAGAGATTGATTAATGATAAATATCTATCAGAAATAGCAACTTTATTAAATTTATAAAATCTAGTCAGTGTTGGAAACTAAAAATCATTAAAGTATTACTAATTATAATTATAATAGAAATAATCCAAAAGTATTGTCTGATTGTCTTAAATCGGTCATAGGAGCCCATTACTATGACAAACAAAATGATCTTGAGGTACTGAGAGATCTTATTCACCCAATTATTGCGCAATTATTAAATAAGTATAAAAATAAAATATTTCTAGAGGCCAGGAAATAGGTCTAAAAAAATGGAAATATAACCCCAAATCATCCTTTTTAGAATTCTTAAATTAGTACAAAGGATAATTAGGCATAAACCCTAAATTAACAATAGAATGGAAAAAGGATGATACTATTTTAAATTAAAATAATTCCTATTACTAAATAACATTAGAATTAAATAGTAACTTTTAAATTTAAAAAATCGGAATTAATAAAAGAGAAACAGAATAAAATGTATACTAAGAAGCTTTGGTTTATCTGAGAAAGTTAAATATAAAGAAAAACGAAAGATAGAAAACGTTTCAAAAATAAACAGACATAAAATAAATCTAAGTTGAATCTGAACTTTCAACATCCCTCAATTCAACAATAAATAATCAAAATTTATCTTTATATAGTTTTACTGAGTACAATGACGATAAATAAAACTTGGATTTTGATTAATAAATTAACCTTATTTTGGAGAAGTTGGCATTTGAGTGAAGTATTATAATCCAAATTCTGATTGATTCGTTTTAGATCTATTATCCATTATTTAATCTTTAAATATTGTTAGTAATTCCAAATTGTAAAAATGATTTTTAATCACAGATATATTACTTCGGCTGTTTGAGAAGCCAAAATCGCTATATGTTTTTTTATATTTAATATCAAAAAATTTCAAAAATTTCCTCTTTTAATTTTAATTAAAATTTATTTCATCTTTTATTGTTCATTTGTTTAATAAATTTGTGATACTAATCTCTCCGTTTCTTAATTAACTCAATTATATGTGATAATAAGTTTCTCCTCAACTTCTTGGTATTTGAAAATTTACAAAACAAATCGTTGAGGTGAATCTTTAGTATAGAATAACCTCTCTACAATATTTTTGGTATATTTGAATTTCATTTTATTTTTTCTATTACTTGTTTATCTCTAACAATTTACTCTTAATCCTAATTATCTTCTTTGATTTAGGTCACCTCCGAAATTTATTTTCATTTTGAACTACTCTAAATAAAGTAAAATTAAACAATTGTTCATTTATCAAAATGATAAAGAAGAATTATCATTATCAAAACTAATACATCGCTCATCCAAAATTTGATGATTCTATTTAAAACATAGAAATACTAATTATAAATTTAAATAATTATAATGTTTAAAGGGTCTTCAATAAAAATCTTAATAATAGGGCCACTTTAATCAGGGAAATCAAGACTTGCAAATTATATAGCTGATAGAGAAGATATTTCATAAAATGGATATAGACCTACTGCAGGAGTGAGAATTTTAGAATTTGAAAAAGAAGCACCAAAAAATCCTAAAAGACCAGGTTCAGAAAAAGTCATTGTTGAGCTTTGGGATATGAGTGGAGATGCCAAGTTTGTAATTTTAAATAAAATAGATTTGACTCTTGTTGGCCTGCAATAATTAAAGATGCATAAGGAGTTATTTGTGTATATAATGCGGAAAATCCTAAACATGAATAAGAATTGGAATAATGGATTAATCAAATATCTAAGAAAGCTGGCATTCCTGCCGCTTTAAATGTAGTATTTGCTCATCATTTGACAGGCAAAGCAATAAAAGGATAATCAAAATTACGTATAATTTAAATCTCTAAATATTTCAGCCAAATCATTAAGTAGTTTAACAGTTCATGATACTTCCATTGAAGAAGGAAATTAAACCATCCATCCAGCATTTGAAAAATTTTTTAATTCTTTAATGTTGAGTATTTATGAAAAATAAGAAAAAGAAGAAAATAGACTAATGAATTGATTTATATGAATTTAACTATCTTGAAAAAAAATATTGTAAAATTTTTCTCAATCAAATATCTGTGTTTTTATTATTTTTGAAGAATTTCGTGTGACAATAATGTATAAATAACAACTATTAAAAATATAAATAATATAATATTATCAAAATATGGCATGATATCTTTAAGCAATATTGTTTATTGCTTGTTATTGATTTAACTAAAGCTCCTAATAGTTTTATCACCTTGAACTGTTAGTAGATATAAGAAGTTCAAAACAAGAAATGAAAGCATTCTATACTTTCAAAATATAAATATAAATGAGAGTTTTCAATTTAATTAATTCCTAATTGATTCTATGCACTTATTATGTTTTTAATTCTCTTAATAAATTAAGTAGTAATCTTAGATTTAAGTTTAAATAATAAAATTGCATCAATTAAATTAAATTATTTGATGCATTTTTACAAGTTTAATTAGAATTTTGCTTATTAGAATTAGTCTTATTAGAATTTTAACACATATCTTCGACCTAATTAATAATTCATAACAACAAGTCACTAAATATTATTTCACTTAAACGTAGAACAAGAAACATTTAGTTCTGGTTGATAAAATATTCAATCATTTTGATCAAAGAAGATTAATCAATTTGCAACTACTTGAAATTATAAAATTAAGCTCAAAATGTATATTATATCAAAAAAAATTTACACTTAGAAGTAACATCTAATACATTACTAAGAAAATTATCTAATTATAAAAATGAAATGGAAACAAATAGAATAAAGAATGAATGAATTTAATAAAATCCAAATTAAATTCAATTAAAAAATTGATTTACTAACACTTATTAAATTTGATATTATTTTATTACACAAATAGATTTGACTTAATGTCTTTGTTCTTTCTCCATAATTCACTCGAATTTCCCCTAAAAATATCCAAGATTATAATTTGAACATCAATGATACAAAATCAAATTTGATAATATCTTGTTGAAAATAGAAAAACTAAGCCTTAAAATACACTTGGAACTCCTAATTCTTGATTGTGTCAAGGGTTTTTATTATTTGTTTAATTATAATAATTAAATGGATTGAAAGAATAGGAGGGAGTGATTAAAATAAAAATGTTGAGCAAAAGGAATACACTTCTGATTATATTTCGAATGAAACAATAATTATCATTAAATAAATGGAAACATTGATTAAATTAAATTATAAAGCTTTAAAATACATAAATATATAAATGCTTAATATAGAATAAGATTTATATAATGGTTTCAAAATTAAAATCTCACAGTTCTTTTGTAATACATAGATTTAGCTTTTCCTTTTTTTTATTTTAAGATTCCATGATTTGATTGTTATTAATTCAAAGGTTTCATAGATCTTACAGATTTAATTTCATCTCTAATAGAGTCATATGTATGATTCTATTATTTTAGAGAAAACTACAGTGGAGACTGGCTGTTATCCATACTTTTATTTGATGAAAATGTGCCACATCTTTTTGGATCTCTTGTAGTTTAAACTAAACGAGTACTATATTCCAAAGCTCTGCTCTCACGATCAGATCGTACTAATTTTTATTTTTTGGGATTAAATATTTATGAAACATCTGCACCAAGTGATTTCAACTAACTTTTGATCAATTACTTTTATTATTTAACACCTAAAGAGAAATTGGATTTAGAATTATAAACACTTTTCACTTTTTATTTTTAAGGCTTCCTGGTTTCTAAATCTAAATCATAAACTTCATCATTTGTTTCTTCTCTCCCTTGTATATAACAAATTTCATATATAGGTCTTTTAATTTAATTACTTTGACATATTGGTTATATAATGTTTAATTAGCATTCTAATTCTCTTTCATTTTCTATTTTCTATTTTTTTATACAACTCTAACCCATAAATATTATAATTAAAAATAGAAAATACATTCTTTTTTCTTTTAATTTTGAAATAACTTTATATTCAGTAGATATTTCAAAGGCATCTAGATAAATATAATATTTTATAGGGAATCATTTATAATGCAGCTCATATTTTTAGATTGAAAATAATAAGTTAAAGAATAGGGGTCAATATATGTTCATTCAATCAGTTCTTAGAATTAAATTTTAAAACAATCTAGCTTGTATGAAATATTTTAGTTAAATTTTGTTTTTTAAAAGATCCTCTTTTAAAAGGGGGAAATTCAGCAATTGAAATGTTAAAACTCAAATTTAAAGGTTCTGAATAGATTGATCTTCTCTTATTTTTGTATTTAAGATAAAAATAATCATTACTCTTGACTATAAAAAAGTTTTGACTATGTAAATTCTTAACTTCTCAGTAAAAATTTATCAATAATAAGTAAATATAATTTTTTCTGCTGTTTATCAATACTCTACTAGGTTTTATATCGAACACGCTGATGTAGCTCAGTCGGCAGAGCGGTTGGCTGTTAACCAACAGGTCGAAGGTTCAAACCCTTCCATTAGCGCTTTTTTCTTTTTTCTGTAAAATATAATTTAAATTAAAATTAAAAATGAATATATGTGTCGTTTTTTAAAAGAGACCCATTTATTTATTCATAGAATTTCAACATTCATAATTAGAATATTTAATATGTAGAATTTGAGGTTATTTAGCTCAGAAATTATTTAAATTTTAAATGATGAGAATTTGGGACATCCTAACTATATACTATTAATTCAACTTATTTGAAATTGATTTTGTTATCTTTATAGGAGGCCCATAAATAAAATTGCAGTTTTAACAATAAAAATAAATTTGCAAATTAAAGTAGTTTTTGAATTCCTAAAATTCAGATAGTATTTTTAATTAATAACTAATAGAAAAAACCCATTTAAATATTGAATTGTTTTTATTACTAAATTCATTTGATAAAGTAATTGTTAGAGCTAACACAAGGTTGATATTATTTTATCTGATTGCCAAGAATTATAGGATAAGGATATTTGATGAATGTTACATAAAATCAAAAAAAAGAAAATATTGCCATAATAAACTGATATTTAAAGGCTCTTTTTAATTGAATCAAGTTGATTGTAAACTATTTGCAATCCATATGACATCAGATTTAAGGTTTGAAATGAATAGAGCTTGTATGTTTTAATATCACATCCAAATTCTCAATTAAATAAAAAATCCTTGATTGTTAGGCAAGCAACCATCTACCAATTATTAGTATTTGGTTATCTACTTTGGATTTGATAAATTATTGTTTTTATTTACTTATAATTTTTTATAATTTATGAACCTTAAAATTTCTCCTAATCATATACTTCATACTGATACTAATTGCAATATATCTCCACCTCAATAAGATTTCACGAAAAAATAAGATCTATAACTTTAGCAAATAACACCTTCATATTTATTTGCTAATCATTCATTTTAACCAACTCTTAAAATATTAGTTCCTCAAAAAGAATCAATTTTTGGTCAGAGAAAAGAAACCTTTATAAATTCAAGTTATCGTGATTATTCTCAAAGAGAATTATATGGAAGCTTATAAAAATATAAAATAGAAAAACCAGATGATGGTCTAGCTCATTTTCGTGGAAGAATGAAATCAATAAAGCAGCATTAATCGCCTTACAAATTAAATTAATAATCACCTACATCCATTTAAAATATTGAAAGCAAAAAGAAAATCCTTGATCACGTAATTGATGATGTTAGGTTGAATAATATCAAATTGAAAAAGCTCGAGAAATCTCCTTAAGGATAAAACTGTCCTGTGCACAATTTCTACTACCTCAAAAATATGAAATAACTCTAACCTTTCTAAATTGAAAAATCTGTAAAAGATTTAATGAGGCCATTCCATTAATAAAGAGAGAATTTGCTTTCTCCAATTTAAACAGAAAGAAGTTTGATATATCCTTAAAGACCTTAAATATAAAGACCAAAAGAGTTTTTGAACAAATTGAAAAACAGATTGTTGAAAAGAAAAAAAACAATCTTTTTGCAGCAATCTCAGAATTATGAAGATCCAATTCAAAGAAAACTTAAGCATTTTTAAAAAAGCTTATTTGAAAATCAATGTCTGCATACTATATACATTCGTCCTTCAGCAATAAGAATATAAAAGTATAGGATTGAAGACCCTAACAATGAAAGTATTTTGAAAAGATGTTTGAGTTTTAGATGGTGGTGGTAAGAAGCAGAAGAAACTGATGAGGAAGTGCAGTTTTTATGGACTAAGGAAGTCTCGATTTCTTTTTTAAATAAATAAAGATAAAGGCACATAAGTGATAAAATTGAATTTTAGCCTTTTGAATAGATTCTAAAGACATGTGAAGGCGTTGAAGATTAAATGAAATTTGCAATAGAATAAAAACTTTGTTTATTATCTCCAAACATAAAGATACACAATCATATAGATGCAAATAATCCGTTATGGACAAAAAAGAATTTGATTTCTAGATATTAAAAGTACTGTACTTTAACAAATCAATATTACGGTGATTTCCTTCCATTTTCAATAATTGTGAATAATTTGGGGGAAGAATCATTTTATGATTTTGTTAGAAACTATAAAACTTCTACAGATATTTGGATAGTTTTGAAATGTCAGAATGAAGGAGAGTAGATTTAGTTATGTGAAAATACAAAAAGTGTATTTAACTGTATTTTAAAAGAGTACTAGACTCCAAGTAGAAATCAACAAAGCTTTATTGTCTAATAATATATAAGATCGTTTGTATATCAATAAATAAAATTAGATTTATGCTATTATTTACTGATAACTTAAATAAATGGGATTGTGAGAGCATATCTATTTGAATAATTTTATGGTGAAGAATCATAAATAAATTTCTCTCCATTTGAAAAAGTTTAGTAGTCTAAATCTATCACTCGATTAAATCCAGATTATTGTTCAAATAAGATTTCAATGAAAACCATTTTAGAATATTTTGATGATTGTAGAGTGGATTACGATTATAAAATACTCCCTGATATAAAAACAAATTTATGTGAATATATAAGATCAGTTTTTATTCAAATGCCAGTCAAGGATCATAATTTTGAAGTAATCATTAAATAAGACTTAGTTACTTTAAGTTAAAATAGTGATTGATAATCAATATAAACCATGGTTAATCGACATCAAACCTACAACATAATTTGATTAAAGTTAAGATTTCATGAAAGAATTTGCTTAGTAGCTATATGATAATGCAATACAGCTTTCAGTAGATATTCTATTTCCTTCTCCATCCATTTGGCCAAAAGAAAAAAGAAGATTAATTGATATATACTCTGAATAAAACGATTTTGCTATTGTATTTGACTCTAGAATGGATGGATAAGGTTTAAAATCATTATTTGAAGATAAATAGCCTGAAAGCCATAATGATAATGATAATGATGATGAATTTTGATTTTTACAATTTTCTTATATTGAGATATATAAACTAAAAGTAATTTAATCATTTTGCAAACATCATTAGTTATATAAGATTATCATTGGGTAGATTAAATCTAACGCTTTTTCCTGAATGTACACTTACACTTCTTTTTTGCCTCTTATTCAACTCAACATGTGAACTTTGATTTTTTAGAATTCCTTTCATAACAAAGCTGCTGGTTTCTTTTCTTAAAGTAGTTTGAGAAGATTATGTTTCTCCAGAATTTAATTTAGTTTGAGTGCATTCTTTGATTTTAATTTATTTTTCAGGAATTGATCTCAACTAAGAGTCAATCTTAAGTTCTTATGGAAGGTGGTCAATTGTTCTTGATCTTTAATTTCTTTCTTCTTCTAGAACCAATGATTTATTATTGGTTTTGCTAGCTGCCAGTATTGATTGAGTATGAATAGAAGATTTTTCTAGCTTTTAATAAAACACATTATCTAAGTAATTCTTGGTTTTTATTAAAATTTCATAATTTATAAGTCTTGATTGAATAGGAGGTGTTTCTAATTAATTTAAATCTTTTTCAAAACAGTTTAAAAGCCTAAGTGAGTTTTTCATTAATTTTTATATAAATTTAACATATTATAATGAAAATAAATTTGTCAACTAATAAATTATCCAAATTTAGCAGGTAAACTACTATTATTCTTTTTAAAAATTTTGCAATTCTTCATCATTAATTATTATTTTTTACCTATATACACCTAAATTTATATCATTGGTTGTTTAGTTATCTTTATTCGCTTAATACTAAATTAAATCCTACTTACAATCAAATAAATATTGCATATTATTTCATTTTTCATCTGATTATTAAGTGTTTTTTCTAATAATTATTAATATTTAGCGTTTATATCAAGCTGATTATCAACAAAAATAGGAACTTATATTTTTCAAAAATGATTTTTAAAGACTGTAGTCATTTTCTTAAAATTGAAATCTATTTTTTCTGATTAATTAATTTTTTCCTACCTATTTACATAAGCAAAATATTCTCATTTGTAAATAGTTAGATTAAAATCAGTAATTGAAAATGCCTTAGAATCTTGGTATAAGGATTTATAAATAATACCAAAAAAAAAGCTACTACGATCTAATTTTAAAAATACCAATCGATTAGAAGGATTTAGTAAATAGTATTTGAATTTAATTTATGGATTATAAACTTAATAATTTATATACTAGTTATATATAGGAATTTTATTCTTGAAATTAAATAAATTGTTTAGCCTTAAATATGATATAGATTTTATTCAAAGTTGTAAGTTATTGGGTTTACTCTAATTATACCTTGTACTTATTTGATTTTTTAAGAACCCTTCGATAATCATATTTAGAATGTATAAAAATTAATAATACATATCATATAACATTAATTAGACTCTATAAATAACTTTATTTATTTGAAAAATTTTCTAATTTATTCCATTCATCATATTCAATATCAATTATGTGGTAGTTTCCCGATTTCAGATGCCTATTAATGTGTTTCATTAATACCTTAAAACCGTTTGATGGTTTGGGCTATGTCCGATATGTTACAATTAAGGATTCATGATAAAATGCAAAGGACCATTGCAATTTATTATTGTATTATTTGGCAAAAAAAAATCTACATCATAAATAAGAATTCTTTCTTGAGAATTAAATTAGATATTTAATGTTTTGAGGACATTAAGTACATTATTTTCCAATTTTGTTAATATGTCTTAATTTTTCTCGATTGGTATGTTCAAGAAATTGACATTTTAGTATTCATAATAATCTGCTTTTTTATATCCAGTTCTTTTATCAATAACTCTTCTAGCAATTTTATAAATCCTTTCTAATTTTTGAAAATGCGGATAAAATTAATTTTATTCCGAAGGTTTTGCATCTTAATAGTTTTAACCAATTATTTCAGGAAATATATTGAACATTAATTAACAATAGTGAGAATTGAATGAGGCAAAGTAATTTTGGATTACCTCATTTTTTTGATCCATAAATTTTTTTAAAAGATCTTCAATTATTTACGATGAAACAATATTGTCATGATAAAGCCTAGTTTGTATTAGTAGATGGATGATTTAATCATAATGATCCATAAATTCAAATTGATTATTGAGTTGATCTGAAATTAGTGCGAATATTGGATGATTTTCCATTCTCAATTTTTAAAGACTATGTAAAATTATTAATCTTTCTCTTAAGTTTATAGATGCCAGATTTGATTGAATCACTTTGCAGATTGATTCTAAAAGTGTTTCATCATAAATGAGTAAATTGCTTAATCCAGCTAATAAGGCGATCTATTATTCTATATTCATGGAATTTAGGAAATTGTTTTTTTGATTGAGTAATTCTATTACTCTAAACTTAGCAGAATCTCCAAAGGCTTTTCTTTAATGGCTTAGAGATAAGAAATAAATGTAATGAATCATGTCAGTTTTATTGCAAATAGGAAATTTGAATTTTTTACCCAAATAGAAGTAAAGTTATTGTTCTGTAGGGATTGAAAACTTTTTCATCAAATAAGCCTTGCTAGCAAGAAATTATGAATTCATTTTAAATATAATATTGATAAAATTCTTATTATTGAGAATCTCTCCTTTATAATCTCCTAGTGATTTTCTAAAATGAATTGCTCTAATCTATCTTATTTAATGATATCAACGACATCATAAAAAACCAGACTATGAGATGCTTTATGACAGTAAATTATTCTCTCTTGGAGGCAAATAACTAATCAATATATTGATGATAACGATACCTATTATCTATATCCTTCAATTCCTTCAACATTCTCTTAGATACGACTTTAGATATTTCCTTTGATGATATATCTTCCGGACATAAAAATTTATTGTTGAATGTATATCAAACTTTTTGAACTATGTCTTTGATCTCAATATAAATTCTAATCTCTTATCCATTTATGCTAATACTCTTGTTTAAGATTCAAAAAATCTGAATTAAATATTCTATCAAATAAGACAAAATAGTAACCAAATAAAATTTATGTATATCATTTGCATTTGCCATCTCCTAATAAATTAGCATATGAAAAGCAAAGAACCCAATCCCTTTTCATAATATGAGAACCGACTTCATCATCACAGAACCTTTTTAAAACTATGTATATGTTTTAGCAAGTCATGCCTTTTTCATACAATATTTCATCTTCTAATAGTATTTTATTCACCTCTCTCAAAGTGAGTCCTTAAAGTATGACCTGAAGTAAGCCAGTATGCCACATAGCAACTCTTCCAGTTCTCTTCATCTCTTAAAAGGGAGTCTTGATGGATAGCAATTTTCCCTTCAGAATTAGTCTAATTAATGTGAGGAGATCCACTATATCTTCCGCTCCCATTAATAATAGATACTAATTAGGTTAATTAAAAAATAATTATATGAATGTACGAATCATTTGATTTTTAACAGTTTTCTGATTTCTTCAGCTGACAAAGTCTCCTTCTTGACTAATTCGGTTGCCAAATCTTTGAGTTTGCCTTCATTTGTTTTCAATAGAGTCTTGACTCGGTTATAAGATTCCTTTTCTATACTAATAAAATACTTCCAAAATCTTCTTGACTTCCATATCCACCATGTAATCGAATTGATCACTCGTTTTAACTCTGTCACTCTGGATAGAAATCAAGGAAATCTTATCATCCATTCCTAATTACTTCACAAACATATAAGCCAAATCTGTTGCTTTGGCCAAATCGTTGCTACATCCACTGGTAATGTCATCCTTTCCAAGAAAGAGATCTTCTGCAGCTCTCCCTCCCATAGCCACATCAATCGATGCAATTATTCCTCTCCTTGTATAATTCAACTAATCCTTCTCTGGCAACATGGCTGTCTATTAGCAAAGTCAAACAAAATATATACAAATCCTAAGGCTCCTCCTCTTGGCAATATCGTTACTTTGTGTAATGGCATGGCTCCATCTGTTAATAAACTAGTGAGTGCATGTCCTCCCTCATGATACGCTGTCATTAACTTCTCCTTATCACTCACATGCATATTCTTTCTTCCTATTCCCATAGATATTCTATCAATAGCAAACTCAAAGTCTTCAGTTGTGGCTATTTGTCTGTCATATTTTATAGCATTCAAAATAGCAACATTGACCATATTCTGAATATCAGCACCACTGAACCCACTTGTTTGTCTGGCCAAATTGTTAGCCAAGACTTTCTTTTCATCGAACTTTATCTTCTATAAATAGTAAGAAAAGATTTATTCTCTTCCTTTTACATCAGGCAATGGCACATGAATCATCTTATCAAATCTCCCTGGTCGTTTTAAGGCTGGATCCAAGACCTATCACTATAAGAATCCTGATTACTTATTCAAAGTTTGTGGCTCCAATCACAATAACACTCTCTGTCTATTTGAATCCATCCATCTCTGTAAGAATTTAGTTAATGGTATCTCTAGAATACCCTGGATCTTAGGCTCTTCTTCTTCCTCCTATACTGTCTATCTCATCTATAAAGATAATTGAAGGAGCCTTTGCTCTGGCAGCTTTAAAGATGTCTCTCACTCTTGAGGCACCAACACCGACAAACATTTCATCGAATTCAGATCCTGATTTGTAAAAAAATGCACATCCAGCTTCACCAGCCAATGCTCTTGCCAATAGAGTTTTCCCTGTTCCAGGAGGGCCTACCAATAGAATTCCTTTTGGTAGTTTTGCTCCTGAATCAGTGTACTTTTTGGGATTCTTCAAGAATTCCACTATTTCTTCCAACTCTTCTTTGAATTCATCAATTCCCAACACATCATTAAAACGAGTAGGAATGTTTCTCTCCTCTTAAACGCTTTGATTATTTCTCAATATGTTATAAAATCTATCCATTCTACCCACTCCCTATTCAGGAGTGTCCTTTTATGTATTTTCATTCTTGGGTTTGGATTGATTAGGTTAAAAATAGTAAAATAATTGATATATTATTGCAGCTGTGATAAGCAATTGGATTACCCCTGGCAATATCATTGATTTGCGTTTATCAGAATACAAATTGGATTTCAGATTGGTAATGGCAATGCCATATTACTCTTATAATTGTTAATGCTGTTTAGGGGTTGCACTTTCCCTGAAGTCATCTAGAGGTCAATCGATATATGATACCTGTTTACTTGAATATTTGAAGTGCTTCCTCATACATTTACATGCGGTTTAATTATCTCACATATTTGTAAGCTTTTTCAGGATTCTAAGGATCTGAGGAAAAATCCTTTTATAGTAATCGCAAGGTCTATATATTTTGCTGATTGACTAGGAAGGTGGAGTCTGCATGGATAAAAGGGGAGAAGTCGAATTTATGATCTGGGATGTTCACAGACTTCTTGATGAGATCATCTTTATTCAATTGAAATGGGCTTTGCAGAAACTTCATCGTAGGCTCTTAAGTTATTTGCAAAATGATTACTTCTAAATCTAAAAAGTGATTTATACACAAATCCCCAAAGAATCTACTTTCAGAATGAATATATTTACCGGTCCTTTCATTTAATATAAAGCACAAATAAAATATAATTAATGAATCTCGACAGTGCAGCTGACTTTTGTCCACAATGCCATTTCATGCTAGAACTCCCAGAAGTCATGGATATCATGGAGTGCAATCGTTGTGGATATAAGGTATCCAATCCACCCTATCAACCAAGTGCTCTATCACTGATTATCAACCAAAATACATCATCTCAACCATCAAAATGGAACCAAAGTCCTGGCTATCCAATCAACAAGACTCTAAACTATCTGATCAATCGCACAGAGCTGTTATTCAACAAGCCTGTCCTAAATGTAGCAAGAAGCTTACTTTTCAACTGCGCAATTGAGATCAGCAGATGAAGGATCCACTGTATTCTATGAATGCGTTAAATGCCAGTTCCGCTATCAATTAAATAATTGAATTCAAAGTGTTTATTATATGTATATATACAATTCACATAAGAAACTTAAACAATAATATGTCCAGAATAATTAACACACCCTCTATTCTCTTCTAAATCCTAATAATATCAATGAAGTTGTTTTGAGGTCTGGGATTTCTTTAATTTCTGTCATTTCTGTGAACCAGGTTATCAATTCTCGATCAAAATGATCATCTGAGATTTTGGTTATTGTGGCTATTAAAATGATATCACTTCTTATATCTTATTGGAGATATGTAGATTGAGTAGTATTGCTTCAAATTCAAAATTTAGCTTCCATTTGTGAAAATCAATAATTCAAAAAGAATCGGCAATATTTTAATTATCTTTGTAATTGAGAAGTTATAGCATATTAATATAACAAATCTAATTTTGGAATCATATTTAAAATATCTAAATTCAAAGAGGTGCCTGCTAATAAATATGCAAAATAATTGAAATTATAAAATGGGCATTTTCTGACTAGGGTTCATGAATTGATTTCTACCTCTCCGTTAATAATCAATTTGAATGAAACCTTATTTGGATGCAATCTGAAATATGAATGTGAATAAATAACAAAATTAAAATTAATATTAACAAATACTTGTTAATTAAATTGCTTTGATGTTTTATAATAATATAAAATTAGAACTATTTCATTCTTATTATTCAGGGGGTTATGGAATTTTAACCATCTCTTTGTTCTTTAAACAATACATGGCGATGAATTCAAGAGGATCTTTAGGTCTCTCAATGTCTACTAATTATAAGGCAGGCATCAACAATGGCAGGATTGTCTTACGTAGATAATCAGCATCAGAGCATTCTTCCAACAATTCCCAATCACTCTTCTTGGGTATCTCAGCTTATTCTTCAGGGATTCCTTTTTCTATTCTTTCAATTTCATCATTTCTGTTTCTTTCACATATTTCAATTTGTTTTATGAAGTAATCAGGATCTTTGATAACATCCAAAATGTCCACATGTACTAAGTACTTATTCAAACACTTCTTTCTGCTTAGATCTTCCAATGTCACACAGTCTGTAACTTAAACTAAGTTATTTTCATTTCTATGTTTTATTAAATAAGAATTACTCTTGAATTCCATCATCAAAAAATATGTGAAGTGTATCAGGATCTTATTAATCAACATACAATTATTTAGCATTCTATTCACTTGGTTATGCTTAATAAAACTGATAATCATCAACATAACACAAAGCACAACTCTCCTTCAATGATTCTGTAATCTTTAAGAGCATTTGAGTTTCATTGTATATTTAGACTTATTCTTCTTCCAATTCCTTTTCATATCCATCTTCCAATTGTTATTTATCTGTTCTTCTCAAAGTTCCTGTCACTAATTATTTCTATAGTCTATAAACTAAGGCACATTGTTTATCCAATATAATATAATTCTTAGTTCCTTTTGATCCATCAAATTTAACTATGGGAGTATTGTTTCTACCACTGAAGCATGGATGTTCTCCTAAACAAAATTTATTAAATTCTCTCAAAATGTTTTTTGGATCTGTTCCAAATGGTCGAAATACTATTGCAAATTCTCTCTTTTATTTCTTCAAATTGATTATTGTCTTATAAAATGTAGGCAACAATTGATATTTATTATCTGAAAATAAATTATTGAGCATATCCTTGTCCGATAACAATTAAGTTAGATTTCGTTACTTGACCTCATCCTCATTCAGGAATCCAAATTCTTCAGCTTATTACTTTAACTCTTCAATCACAGCCTTTGGCAAAGTCTAATACATGTTAATAATGCAAACTGTACAATCAATTTGACAATCCTGTCATATTCCGGTTTCAACTTCATACATGGTTATCCTAATTTAACAAACTGAAAATATAATTGCTTGCGTTATTCTCTAGTATAAATTATTAATCTATCTTACATGGCACTGTTATTATATTCTGTAATATCATCTGGATCTCCTTCAGTTTTGAGTGGAAATTATTAACATATGTATTCCTTATAAGAGATCATATCTTCACTGGGTCTGATTGGAGTGAAGTTGTTTGTTAATAATTTCCATAGGACTGGGGATTTCTCATCCCTCTATTCTAATTTACCCCATGCATATCCAACCAGGATTTCTTACAACTAAAACTAAAGATGTCTTTTCATACACATTCTTCTTTGGTTTGAGTTGTATATTTGGAATCCGCCAACAGTATAGTTTTATTCAAATCGAAATGAAGCACTAACTTTTTTTGCTGTTTCATAATTTATTATATATTATTTAATTATATTTCATTTGAGTTGTTTGAAACACAGACATTTTTTATTATTTCTTCTTAAAAGAAAATTAATCGAGCACGCTTTTCTTCTTCGTGTTAACCAAGCCTTTGGTTGAATTCATTTTGTTCTACTCTTCTTCATATTGAGCAATCAATCCCAAATAATATTGAGTACTATTTTGTAGTTCCTACATAGATGTTGATGAATACTTCTTTTGGATCTGATCCAGAGTTTCGTTTTCTCTGCAATTCAATCATGTAGAGACAAGTTTTATATTTGGATTTCCTTTTATCATAAATTATTTTAACTTCCGAAGCCACAGTGGGGAATTCCTTAAGGAGATTCCTAAAAATATCGTAAGAACAGAAGAATCTATAGATTATTGATAATACAAATTACAAATTGGTTGGTTCTTTGGCAATGGCAAAATATTCTCTGTTGATGTCTTCAAATGCTTCGATTTCCCCAAAGAATGATGCTTCCAAAAGGGTAATCAATGTGTATTTGTCATGAGTAACAAAATTGACTTTCCCCTTTTCAATAAAGTATATGTCTGTTGGAGGGTCGTCCTGTCTATATATGATCTCTCCAGGATGGACTTCTAAGAAATTGAGATGAGGTAGTATGGTGGCTGTGAAATTCTTATCTATCTTGAGTAAGGAGACACTGTCAATCAAATACTTATAGCAAATCATCAACAATTCATTACGAATTTAAGATGGGAGTTCCTAAATCAATTTTTTAGGATCGAGAGAAGAGTACACATTTTTCAAGTAGTTATTTCTATAATACTTGTGTACTTTGCATTTCAAAGCATATGGCAATTTCACTCTCACTGAGAAATCATTAAACAAATGCATTCTTCTCTCAAAATCTACCCACTTTTTGTCCACGTTCTCCAAAATAGATGACAATTTTCCCAAAGTATATGAAAAGAACCCAGTTCCAAAGATCATCCAAATTATAGCAAATACTCGTTCTTCAATAGTAGTAGCCTTGATATCGCCATAACCCACAGTAGTGAGAGTCTGCAAACTCCATTCAAAGGCAGCAATGTATTTGTTATATAGAGTTGCATCTTCAAGGTTCGCTTAGGCAACCCAAGTGTCAGGATCGAATTCATTGAATTTTGCTATGAAATACCAAAAGCAGGCAATGAGATGATTGATCAATATAGATTTTGCCCAAGAGAATAAGTCCCTTGATGATGCCTTCATTGATTCCCAGATAAGATAGGATTCTGGCAGCCTATGTTTTGTTTTTGATGTTCAAGTTAGCTTTGGAGATCTTGAGTAAACGAACCAATCTATAGAGTCGAGGCAATCGAATCAGTCTCAGCAATTTATTGTATCTAAGGGCTGCGGTATCAGTATTGTCATCTAGAAAATAGGTAATTGGCAAGACTGCAATGACATCGACTGAAAACCATCCATACAAATATTATTTGGCTATCAATCTATAATTGTCGACAATTTTCTGTTCCTCATCATAGAATGCACTCAAAAAGTTGATGATTATATCGGCAAAGAACAAAACATCAAATATAACATCCACCCAAAACCAAAAACCTTCGTTTCCAGAATCAATCTATTAATAGTTATGTAAATTCATACGAAACAAACTTTAAATGGAGTTATGACTGCAGTGGCCAATAATAAAAATATCAACAACATATTCCAAACAGTTTTAAATTGTTCATCTGGGTAAAATACGTATACCTTCTTTTCTTCTTAGTTTGATTTAAAAACTTCGTCCTCTATCAAATCCATGTGATCATCTTATCTGATTGCTCCATAAATCTTCACTCTATTTTAAAAAGATCTCATTATTCCTATAAAATAAGAAGCCAGAAACACTCTTCTCCAAATTGAAACTAATCTTTGTCTCTTCTCTGGATTGAGCTTCCTATAAAATGAGAAATTCTAAAGAAAATCTAATTTCCGAAAGAACACATTAAATACTGTGATCTAAGGATTAATCATAATTATTCGATTAAAATATAACCACCACTATTCTAACTAAAATCGATAATATGTCAATATATATAATCAATTCTAATATGAACTCTATCTGACTCTCTATGCCATCTCTGGAGGTAACTTATTTGGTGGCCCTTGTTTTGATCCGAATTCTTTCTAATGAGTTTAGTAATCATTTCTACAATATCCTAATTAAAAGTGATGAGTTCTCAAATCCTATGTATGAACAATAAACTTACTTTTTTCATTTCTGCATCCATCTTACTTGGCTATCCATGAGGATTCTTGAATTATGCCTTTGCCACTGATTCTGTAGTGTCTTCATCAGTTCCAAATTTAAAGTGATGTTTCCTCAACTCAGCCTAGACTTCTTCCTACAATTTTCCTGGTTTCGAATGGAAATCTCTGAACCTTGCTTAAGCCTCACTCTAATAACTCAATTTATCATTTCCGATCATGATATTCTTAGAATTATCCACTATTGGATTAACTTTCTCAGCCTTTTATCCATCAAATTATTGATTATATGTGCTTTTATAATGTTCTTAAACTGTAGGTCTCACAACTTCATCTTTAAGATCAAAATGATTTGATTGTAATTAAGGATTCCTAACCTATTCTTATTGTCCTTTTCTATCTGAGAACTAGGATCTATAAGCTGATTGATAGTTGACAGCTTATTCATTTCCTACTTAAAAATGAGTTGCTCTTAAATCCTTTAATTGTGCCTCATTTAATATGGATCTATCTCCTTAATTGCCTACATGAGATGCCTTAGCCTAACTTGTGTATTCGACTCTGTCTGTGCCCATAGTTATATGCGTGTTTCTAACTAGTTGTTAGGTTTTGTCTTGGAAATTGTTGACTTGCACTTATGGTTTCCCATATATAGCTTAATTCTGGGTTGTGTAACCATTGTCATCTCTTCCCATAACCAGATGAGTTTTCCTTAATTGCACATTCATTTCTGCCATTCTTTCTTTTGAGTATCCCTAGCCTAATAAAGCCTTGTCATATTGTTTGTTGTGCACTGTATCATACATCGACGAGTAGTAATTATTTGTATCCCCAAAGTCGTGATGATGTTTAACGTAAATCTGCATTATCAGCCTTCTTAAAATTGTTTTTGCCTTAATTCCCAAAATTCTATTCATATTCAGTTGGCTTATTGGTATCATGGTAACCTAATTAGAAATGATGAGATCGTAAATCCTTCTTGGTTTCATCACTTAATTTCGCAATAGCTGCACTCTAAGGTCTTTAAAAGTCAGATTTTTAAATGGACTCTAATTTCGGTTTGTCATCTCCCAAATGAAAATGATTTTGTTGCAATTTCGGAGCCTATATTGGCTACTGGGGCTACTGTTGTTCCAACTTTTAATCCTTCTCCACAACAGATGTCATAGGTCTCACTTTAGCTGTCTTCTACATTGGCATAGGTTGCTTTGCCACAGATTGATGATTTGTGTCTTCATCAAATCCAAAGTGAAAGTGAGCCTTCCTCAACTCTTAAACATGCTTTAATCTCTCAGCAGTTGCATTTGAACTCATGTTATTTTTTTATTTAATCTGTTATTCAAACTATATTAAATTATATTAACTCTAATCTAATATTACACCATTAGGTTCAGAATGTATTATTCATTAGAATTACATTCAATTAACCATAACAATATAACTATTTTATATATATATAATAATCTTAGTTAATATAAGACATCTCAAAAAAAGACAGATAAGAAGGGATCAACACTTGGAACTATCGCTTCTGATGAATGAGACTAAATACATGACAAATTGATTTTAGACATTGTTCTCAAAATAATTGATACTTGCATTCTTTTCATCGATCAACCACTCAATTTTACAACTTTTCTTGAGGTAAAAAGTGTATGATTTTAAAGAAATATCCACGTTGAATAAAAAACTGTATAAATAAATGATTCTGATTCTTTTTTTGAGTGTCTTTAATTTAGCGATTTCTATTTCCTTACCATTTTATACAAATTTAAATATAAACTATAACCAACTTAGATTTGGTTAATGATAATAAATGATATTTATTTAATGTAATTAAGTTAATATAAAATAATTATATATTGTTCAATGATAATATTAATCAATAAATTAAATAAAAATTTAAGTTTGAAAGAACTACTTCCAAATTACTTTATCTGCATTGATTGTACCCATATTTTATAATGTTTTTGCTGCGATTTTCTCATAATCTAGAATTGATTTATTAGGTTTCTTAGATGATGAGTTTGTATGTTGTCTAATTGGTTCTATTGGGATATTTCTTATAACTCTGGCGTGAAACAACTAATTAAAAATTTACAGACATTAACTGTAATTGCTATGATTTGACTGTACTATTTAAAAGTAGGAATCCAATCTTCCCAATAGATATGTCATTAATTCTGCTGATAATAGAGGAATGGCATCTGTGTTTCCAAATTATATTTATAGCTTGCTATCCAAGTTAATAAAAATAGTATTCTAAAACTTATCTATTAGTCCTTGACTCTAAAGAGTTGAAAAATTCTAGGTTTATCAATCATAATTACACATTCTAAACCTGCGATTATTGGCACTGGACTTCCTAAGTACACTATGTTTTCCAAGGGCAAGTTACTTATGATAGGATGGATCCAAGCAAATGGTTTAAGCAAATACTTTTAGCACAATAAACAAGCGGCAGTGGACAATTAGGGTGATTTACTAACAAATACAATTGATTTTTCGATTAAACAACTTACAAATATTTTGATCAGACTTTATGAATTCAATTTCTTAAATAATTGTGGAATTCCCTAATATTTCAAATATTAATACCCATAGGATATTATCATTTTCACATATTTTTAGTTCTTGATTATTAATGGTAATGAAATTGGGAGGGTTCTTCTAAGTAAGCTAAGACAAGATCCTAAAACTTATTTAAGCAATGTTCTTATCAAAGAAATTGGTGTCTGCTTAGGTAATGTTTTTTGTTCTTAAATACAAGTTAGTCCTCATGCATTTCAACTAAGACAATATTACAATTAGTATTTGTTAATAGAAGTCAATTAGATATCTGCTAGTTGAAAAACAGATGGCTCTTTTGCTGAATCTGACTGATTCTGGGTTTATAATGGTAAAGTCAGTGTAACGATAACAAATATGGTACTTCAACTGTTGTTGCTCCGTTTACTTAGTGAGAATAACAAAGCAATTAGAAGAATCAATTGAATAGTTTTGGTTCATCATTAGATTGATATCTTCTAGGCTGAAGGACAATGGTATGACTTTGGGCTTGCATCCATCTGGGAATATGAATTTTGATATTTGGAGTATGTATTATTGGTTTTCTAGTTTGATGATGAATAATTACTAACTTAATTGTATGAGTAAATCACTTATGGGTCATTGGACAATTCTAGTCCCAATCCGAGAATGAACAAATCATCGAATAATTAATCATTGTTTCTTAGGAGCTTTAAATTGTCAGTGGTGACATTTTAGATATCAAATGAGTCCAAGACTTTCTGTTTTAAGTATTGAGTGGATTGTCTAAATTAGGACACATTAAAATTATTGCTTTCCTAGAGAGGAGCCTTTAATTTAATCTTCTTGCCTGAACTTTAAAACTATTCCACTCGACTATCACTAATCGCAGGTTCTGAATTCTCGTCCAGATTGCAATCTTCATCAGAGGAAAGATTTTGAATAATTATTGATTATTTTTGGCTTTTGAGTATTGAGACCTCTTGTCTACTAAATTCCAATTGCTATTCAAGTGCTTATATATAACAATCCTTTTCATACAGTAATTGTAGTAATTGTCTTTGAGATAAGTGATCCATAATAAAAAAACAAATATTTATTAAAATTACTCAAATTTAAATTGAAATACCATTAGTCGTTGGTTAATTATTTTCAAACTAGCCTTATAATATTATATAATTCTTACCTATAAAAAAATTCTTATTCTTTTTGAGATGACCCAGACCACTTCTGACTCCATCCTTAAAACCACCTCTATAAACTTCATTCTTGGTGATTTCAATACCATAGCCTTGTTTTTTGTCATTAGAGAAATACCCAATAAATTTGTATTCGCCTTTTTTTAAGCACAACCCAAGGCCTTGTTTGCCGTTGTTTGAGTACTGCCCATAATAGAGCGAGTCCTGGATTTGAACGGGTTGGAGCTGCATAATGGTAAATAATAGAAGTACATTAAGTAAATCAGAATAAGAGAGCGTAGGATCTTTGGTAAGATTGGGAGATATGTCTGTTCCGAGGAATTTATCGTCGAACCATTCTCCAATTAGGGGTTGCTAATTCAATTAAATGAAAATTCCCATGTGGTGTTTTCGACCAAGCAGCCAGAATCCTTCATAATAGTCTTTATTTTTGTAATACATACGGCCAAAACCGCATTATTTCCCAGCAAACCATTATCCCTAATATGTTCCGTCTTCCACTTCAATTGGTCTCTCAATCCGACATTTATTATAAATGATATAGAGCGTTTTGGAGAGGGGATGTGAGTTTAAATTATTTTAGGTAGTCTAAATTGGTAAATCTGCATCAAAATCTTTCTTGGACTAACTGACGGTAACCTAATTTTCCTGCCGAGTAAATTCATCAGTAAATTCTTATTATAAATTGGGAAGAGGTATTGATTAAAATTCTTCAGAGCATATACGTGTATCTTGAGATTCGCAATTACCCATGATAGATTTTAGAAAAATAGTAAATATTAAATAAAATATATTTTTTATCATTATCTTTGATCATGTTTGAGTAACTTACGTAAATAGCTTTAATTATATAAAATGGAAAATTGTTGGGCTTGATGAAGGTATTTCATTGGATCCTTTTAAATTTCAGAAAACAATCTTATTGAATATAAATATTCTAATACAAAGGATATGTAGAAGGTGATGGAGACACTTTCTGAGAAATAACTTAAGGCTGTGATTTTTCAATGTTAGTTCTTTTGGTGACAAATTGATTGATTGGTTTATTTGATAAAATGTCATTTAATAAATATTGCTAAGATTTTCTGACATTCTGAGGAAATTTGGTAAGCACAGTTTTCTTTTGCAGCATCAAAGAATGTTTTGGAGAAGGAATCTTCGGAGGAGAATACAGCAATTATGAATTGTTCTTTGAAAACAACTTATTCTTAGTATCCACTTTCTCATTTTACCTAATCGCAGAATACGATCTTATTAATCTCCTATTGGTCTTAATGCATATTTTCCCATCATTCTCCATCTGGAATTATAAAATCGAGTAAGATTTCTGTTTAACTAGATGCTGATTCGCCTCTCTTTGCTTCTGAATTCTCGAAATTCTCTACTGGGCTTTTATTAAACTCTGATTAGAATTCGATCTCTTCTAATACAATAAATTCATTTTAAATATTATTGATTTAATAATAAATTCATGTCTGAAACTAAATTTGTTGACGAAAATTCATTACTTGGAATTGCAGCTTCATTTTGGCAATAATATTCAACTAAGACTCCATAAAAATTGAAAATCATGGATGCTTTTTCTTTGTATTGCTTCATATTAGTGATAATTCAATTGTTTTATTGTGCATTGGTAGGTGACTTTCCAAGAAACTCATTTCTATCTGGAATATTTGCAGCAGCTGGAGCCATGATAATAAATAGTATGCATTTCAATATTCATCATTAGTATGTTTGAGGAAATAATTGAATCCCGAAACCAAATACATGGAAATTTCGAATGAGAGAGCCTTTTGGGAATATTTGGCAGCAATGGTTGTGCTTTTTTTGACTGTGATTAATTTCTTGGGTTGAATGATATTACATATATAATAGATATATATCACAAATCTATATGGCTTTTATTTGGAATTAGATAATTAGGAACATTAGCAAAATAAGGTGGAATGTTATATGTTCCAGGTCCTGGTCCAACATCATTTCTATCAGTTACTCTCGATTCTGATCCGAATCTAAACAAAATAATTATTTCTAGATATACGGGAATTTCGGTCCTGGATTTGCTTAATTGAATTGATAATGATTTGGAGCAGGATTGTCATTCATTTTGCTCTTCTCCCTCGCCTCAGTTCCAACTCTGCATGACAAAGGTCTCGATTTTGTCTATGAAACATTAGGATGATAATCCAAAGGGCCTGGCGTACCATCTGGCAATCTATCTGTGTATTTGGGTCTCAGAGTATAACCTTTGCTTCCCCCATCTCTACTAATATCGTATGTTCCAGGACCTGGCACTTCCTACTAATTTACAAGTCTCCTTTATTCTGAACCTATCTTATAACTGGGAGGTCTTCTCTTAGTAGCACTCTGAGATTAATAATGTCCAGGTCCTGGAGTGTAATGTGCATCAAAGACCTATCTCTACTTTGCAGTTCCAACCCTACCCCCAGGAACAGTTCGCTTTGTAAAATCAGTGGAAGGATCATAATGTCCAGGACCTGGAGCTGAATCAGTTGCTGTAGGTATTCGCTTGGAACTGATGGTTGTTGCTTTGAGATTCAAGTGCGATTGATGCATATATTGGCCAGGTCCTGGAGTCTATACTCTTTCAGTAAAGGTTGAATCTCTTAAGGCATTTCCAAATCTATGATAGGGTCCCGACGTTGAAGGACGCACATTATACTTACCAACTCCAGGAATAAAGGGTTTGGTATCATAGAAGCCTCCTCTATTTTGATTCCCAATTCTGGATGCAGGTCTGCTTAGGACAGTCGAATAATTAGTCTCATATGCAGCAGGGCCAGGCCCATTCTTTAGCTCTCTTAAATTGTCATCAATTCCTCCCAATTATGGCTTATTTCTCATGCTATAACTGGAAGCGCACTTTTGCAGAGGTTTAAAGTCTGGATTGTATGCACCAGGTCCAGCTAAATCTTAATTACTATTTTACGGGTGATTCCCTTGCCCACTTCTGTGTGGTTTTAAAATTTAGCTCCCATTGAGAATTCAGGCTTTTTCCTTTTCTACTAATAAGATATATAATTTTACTATGGCTTTTTGCAGTTGCTCATATTAGCCTGGCCCAGGTTGAAAAGCTATCTGCAATCCAATTCTATTGGCAGTTCCAATTCTAAGTTTAACTGATTATTGTTTACTTCCAAGAAGGAGGTCTTTAATGAGGATATCGATCAGGGTTGTAGTTCTAATGATAACACTATTCATACCCCTACTCCTGGAGCTTATTCAACCTTAGGAGGTGGTCGTTGATTAGATGTTCCAAAAGAATAAGCAGCCATAATAAATAATAAAATTAAATTATAAGGATTATTTCCTTTACCAAGAATAGTATCCAAAGAGGATTACTCATAAGTAAATATAAGAGAGATGTGATACCTTAAGGACTTCCATTCGCCATACAGCATATATAATAGATTAAGAAAAATAAATTACTATTTCAAAAGGATTCATTTTGTTTACTTCCAAAATCATTATGATTTTTGATATTTAAAAATAGTATGAATAGTATTAATTAGAAGAAAGTCTATTTTTATAATATATCAAATTATCTTACACATAAAAGTATTCTTATTTAACATTAAATTCAACCTTTATTATTCCTTAAGCATGGTATCATTATCTTTAATTAAGTTATAAATTATATATTTATGTTATTGTCACTAATAAGAATACAAAAAAAACATATTTTTAAGGAGAATTCTTTATCAAAATCTTAACAATGTCTCTTTGACTTGTAAAACCTAATTGAAATCAAGATATTTATATATTAACTAATTTTCCATAAAATTATCTAGAGATAATATGGCTATGAATGTTTCTATTATCATTTCTATATTCTCTCTATTTTTTAATACAAAAAAGTGAACAACATAAAAATAATATGGATTAATAATACTTCAGTACTAAGAGTTACCTTAATTGTAAACTCAAATATGTGAGATAAGCATTTATCCTTTTTATTTATAAAACTTTTGAGCAATCAAAAATTAATATATTAAATAGATAATAAATTCATCAAAATTTGATCATTATGTATAAGCAACCTTAATAACCTACGCCTAGAAATGTTATTAAATAAACTCCGCTTAATACTTAAGAAATTCTGTAAAGGCTTATGAAAAAGTCTTCTAAATCAAAACTCTAATTGGTGGATATAGCTGATGATAGTAAGATTGTTAAAAACGAGAAATTTGTTTCTAAATCTCCTTGTTCAGGATGGCAGAGCTTTAGAAATTAAAGTTCTGAGAGAGGGATTCATAAAATAAGACATTAATCGAATGAGGATTTATAAAAAACTCTAAAAAAACCATGTCATTTAAATCATGTAAGTTCGATGATTGGATTTCAATAAAAGGATTTTATTTAGAATGCGAATGCCTTTTTAAGAGAAAAAAATCTTGAAAACAAATTAGATACTTTGACTCAATAGATCTCTAAATTAAGGGAAAAATCGGAATAATTGGAATTACAGAACAAATTATTATTTGATAACTTACAGAAGTATAAATGTGAAGGCAATCAAGTAATTTTTGGGTTATCATGAAGGAAAGAAGTGCTTTGCTTGAGAGGTTGGATCACATGATTGAAATGCAGTAGAAACAAGAGGAGAATCTATAGCATATTAAGACGTTGTTTGGTGACAATTCCAGGAGAATAAAGACCCAATAATCCTAACCGAAGCAGAGGAGTTTTGGAAAATCTGCTTATATGGGATTCAATGTGTGAAAATGTTTATATTTAAATTATCTGTTAATAATTCATGAAACAATCGCAAATGCAACACAAGAGTTGGTTATAATTGTAGAGATTTGAAGAGTATGAGATAAATAAAAAAAAGTACCTGGAGAAGGAACAAGAATTGAAATTCAAGAGTTAAGATTAATATGCTCAATAAAAGCAAATTAATTGGATTGGAGACATACATGAAAGATAGACCTAATTGCAGAAGGCCAAATGGAAGTGGATAGAGGAATAGAAGAAGCGGTTAGATTAGAAGAGAGAGATGGATCAATTGGAAGGAGCTACATTCCATCCGTAAATATTAAATAAGGATCAAAAAATACGTACTCCCGACCAATTCTATAAGGATAATCTGGACTATAAAAATAAAACTGTATAATTCATACATATAAAATGTAGGAAAAACAAGTATAGCAATTAATCAAGTAAAAAGAAGACTAAATTAATAACAGAAGTTGTTCTCCTAAGATAAACAAGAAATCTATATAGATGGTAGTGCAACCTTTTTATGACAGATTGAAGGATAAATAGTTAGAGAAGGAATAGAATTTACTAAAAATAAAAAAAAGCATAACACCTTCCTTCAGTCCATAGATATATTCTCGCAATTTTCAGAGTCGTCAAACCTATCAAACTGTATAACAATTTGTGAATTTGAATTCAACCAAAAATAAAACATTTGAAATTGATTTGGAAAATGTCAAAAATGATTATAAAACATTCACATTCTTTGAAGACATCAGAAGATCTTAGCACTCACCTTCTGAAAACAATCAATAAAATGAAATTAATATCACCAAAAATTTGCTATTGCTAACTGAAAACAGCTAGATCTTGAATGCCCAATCGAGTCCACAATAATGCACAGCCAAAAAGTAATAGAGATCTGTGAGTCCTTTAAAATCCATCATGTCCAAGACTACCTAAAAGAATTACTTTAAAAAATGATTTGTATATTCTAATTATTCATACTAACGATTTTATCTCTTCTCTCTCTCCATAAGATTAGGGATATTCTATTCAAAAAATTGCATTATATATTCTACTAGTCTTTAATTAATTAGATTTATAAATAAATTTAATCCATAAAGTTTAAAACGAAAATTGAAAATGGGAGCTTGTCACACCAAAAGGTCAAGAAGATAGAGCAAAGAATGGAGGTTCTGTGAAAGACTCACCTCGTAAAGATTAGATTTCATTTTTTAACGGTTGTCCCTATATTTGGAACTCGTTGGAGATACTCATTCATTGGGAGGATACTTGTAGGAAAAAATAAATGAGTTGTTTTAAATAAAATAAAAACTTACTCTAGTTAAAGATCACATACAGAAAATAGAATTACTCTATCAAGCATCTGATGTGATCGAATACTTGTACGATGATAAACACTTCAGCTAAGCTTTCCCTATTTTGAGGGAAAGTTTATATGAAATCACACAACTGACATTAGTCACATAGTGATTTATACTAAGCGTTTTTCAAATGATAATTTTTGTCATTCAATATTTTTATTCATAAATACAATACATAAAGCATTTTAGTCTTCTGGATGTAGAAAATAGTATTATTTGTCTGAAAGATGGAGTTACGGATTTTTGAGTTATTTATTTTCAATATTATTCTATAAAATTAAAGAACCAAAAGTGTTGAGAGTTATTAGGTATAAAAGAACAAAAACCAAATGCTTTTAGCATATGCTCTAAGTTTCTAATTGAATAATGTTGATGTTCCTGAAATTTGGAACACGTTTTATAATCCAATTAAGAAATGTATTTCAAATAAATTGATTAATTAGTATTTTATTGAATTATAATGTCTCAACCCGAAAATAAGTAACCGAAACCATTGAAGGAAGTCTTGGGATTAAAATATGTCTTCGGTTTTAGAGGTGACATCAAAAACTCAATTCTCTAAGGGACATAGACAAATGTGTAGGAGAAATCAACTAAAACTAAATTCATATACCCTGCAGCAAATAATATAGTGATTTTTGATCCCATAGCTGATAAGAATAAGTCTTAGGAAATTATTCAAACAGTACTAGGGAGCAAGGGTGTTACATGTTTAACTATTTCATAATCCAGGAGGTAGATTCAAAATGTAATTTAGGTATATTGCATGGTCAGAGGAAAGTGATGCAGGAATAATAGTAATATTGGACTTAAACACTCGAAAAACTAAAATATTGAGTACAACAGATTGCAAATCTCGTTATTATGTGAGTCTTGATTTTTCAAGGACAGAAGAATCAAAATATTTAGTAGCATTGAGTGCCCCTCCAGAATAAATGCTGATACATTGGGCATGGGACAAATCAAAGTGTCTAGGAAGCACAATAATAAATGCAAAAGGGGATTCCATCAAATTCCATTAAGTGTTTTATCATCCAAAAGAAGATGATTTTGTATGTGTAATGGGTAATGGAGCTATCAAACCTTACAAATTGATACCAGACAATCCTCCAAAACCAAAAGATTCTCCTTTTCAAAAGAAGAAGGAAGTAAGCATTTTACATTATTTTATTAGGAAACCCATTCTACTAACTTCCTTTCTTATTGTATCTTAGGTGATTCTAAGACAATGGTAGTAGGAACAGATAGAGGAGAGGTGTTGTATTTTAATGAGAATTGCGAATTCAAATTAGTACTTTCACCACTTTAAAATTCGAATTAACAATCAATTGAGGGATTTCCAATAGAATGCATAGTCAAATATTCAAATGGGTTTATTGTTGGAGGAAGTGATTGCATGATCTACATTTATAGAAAACACGAAGGTGATCTTAAAAATCCATATGTTCGAATTGATAAAAGAATATAAAACAAACAAATAATAGCCAAAATCACAAGTTTATGTCTGACAAATCAAGAAGATAATCTAATCTTTGGAGTTGAATCTGGTTAAGTGTTCAGCATTCCTTTTAGTGCAGATAGAGAAGTAGCAAATGAAGATGAAATAAAATTTGATCATTTAATAGCACCTTTCCACAGTGGACCAATTACAGGCTTGGATGTTTGTACTAGAAAGTCATTGGTAGTTACTGTCTCAGATGATCGAAGCATTAGAATATGGAATTTCAATGAATTGATATTGGAGGTCATGAAGGAATGCGAGGATACACCTTTGGCTGTGGCTATTCATCCTTCTGGATTTCATTTGATTGTTTCCTTTTCTGATAAAATCGTACTTTACAATCTATTTGAAAAAGATTTAAATTCATTTAAAGAAATTCATATCAAGAATTGCTAATAAATTAAATTTGCCCATGGAGGTCATTTATTTGCAGTCGCCAATCAGAACTTAGTTTAAATCTATCAATTCTACACAGGTGAGAATCCATAGAATTACATATTCAAATAATCCACAGGAAACATCTCCACTATTGAATGGGATATTGATGATTTAGGATTCTATACTGGAAGTGACAATGGTTTTGTACTCTACTGGAGATTGGAGGATAATTAAAATAAACTATAATTGGCTATGATTCAATCTCAACCTATTGAATGCATTTGTACTCCTAAAACATATGCCAATATTGAACTTTAAAAAGTGTATATAGCAGGTCCATATGATGGATAATACTGTATCTACGAATCTCAACATCATACCAAGATCCACAAGGAAGCAACTGAAGGTACAAAGAAGGAAATTCCTCTCTATCCTATTCAAACTGGATGTAGAGTAAGCAAAATGGCAATTTTTAATAGTGAAAAGATCATGTTGTTCGCTACTTGTTAATTGGCTAACTCATCTGAATTCACTCAAAAGTAGAACATTAAAAACATGAAATTTGAACCAGGGGGTCTCAGATTTGCCAAATATCCTCTTGCACCGGAGGAAATCATAGAAATATAACCACATATTAAAGGAATTACATAGATGAAAGTATCATATGATGATTCCTATGTCTTTACTGCTTCTTATGATAATTCCTTGATTATTTATGATGTTAAAGATTAGAGTTCCAAAATAGAGTTCAAAGATGGAGGATAGGCTTATGGTGTTTAGGCTTACGCTGATGAATTCTTGATGCAAAGGGATTAGTATAAAAAGAAGATTGCTAAGATAGAGGACTTAAAATAAAAAATTAAAGAACATGATATCAATTAAAAGATTAAGTAGAATATGTACACAAAAGAGAAGGATGAATTGATTAGAAAATTGGAAGAATAAATTGATTAATTGGAAAAAAGAGAAAAAGCCAAAATACAAGAATTAGAGAATGATATCAATAAATTAGATAGTGATTTCAAAGAAGAAAAGAAATAATTATATGAAAATCATGAAAAGAATAAAAAAACTACTGAAAATGATTTCAAATAGAAAATGGCATTGGAATCACAAAGATTGGAGGAATTAACTAAAGAGAAACAACTGAAACTTTAGGAATTCCAAAGGTATATTAAGGAATAAAAGGATAAGAGCACAGAAACTAAAAATGAGAAGAAAAGAGAATATGAAAAATAATTAAAAAAAGAACAAGAATTGTATGAATAATTATAAAAGGATAAGGAGGAAAATCAAAGAAGATTCATAGAAGAGAGAAATAAGTTAGAAGATGATGCAGAGAAGGAAATAGATAAAAAGAAAGAGATTAATGAGGCTGAAATGAAGAAACTATCAGATGAATTGGATAAGGCTGAATTGGAAAAGAGAACTAAGAAAACTGAATTTGATAATGTGCAATCTACTTTAGAATAGGCTAATTCCAAAGTCAAGGAAATTATGGAAGATATTGCATAAAATCAAGAATTAAATAGGTAATATCAAAAGGAGAAGGAGAGTCATGACAAGGAAATAAAAGAAAGAGATAAAACAATATAGGATAAATAGAAGCGTATTTATGAATTAAAGAAAAAAACATAAGAACTTGAAAAGTTTAAATTTGTGTTGGATTACAAAATTAAAGAATTAAAAAGAGACATTGGACCAAGAGAGGAGGAGATTACAAAAATGAAAGAATAAATCACCAATATGAATACGGAAATATTGCATTTCAAAAAAGTTAATGCAAATCTTGGATTGATTGTAACTGACTTAAACTTGAGATAAGCAGGTATGAAACAAGAAATAGAAAATCAATAGCAAGTAATAGAAAGCAATTCTTAATATATCAAGGCATTTGAATATGATATTTCAGAAACTCATCCACATTTAAATGTAATATTATTATTAATCATTTAGGATTTTAAGAGACTAAAGTCCGATATGCTTAAGTTGTTTAATAAATATGTCTAAAGTGTTGTTTCAAAGAAGAAATTCGAGAATGTAGATGTCTAAAAGGAGTTCATTAAAGAGAGAGCTCATTTAGAAACTACCAATAAAGGATTGAAGGAGAAGTTTTCCAAGAAATTGAGAGTTCATAAATAAGATAACAATAGAATTATGAGTTAAAATGTAGATCTCATTAGTGAGATTAATGATTTGAGGAGGGAGATTAAATTGTTGCAAGACGAAGAGGATTTGAAAAGTCGTTAAATTGAATAAATGAATGACCAACCCGAAGAGAGGGAACTTGATTAAATGATTGAGGAATAAGAAATTGAAATAAATCAATATAGAGAGAAATTACAATTCCTTAAAGAGGCAGTTCAATAGAGAAGATTATAGTAGAATATTAACTCTGATAGTGATCATTAAGAAAATGAATAAGAGTGAAGAATTATATTTAGATATAAAATTGTAATTAATTACAAGCTAATAAGAATTTTACATAAATTAATATTATGATTATTTTCAAAGGTCTGAATTTCTTACGTTTTTCAAAAGAAGCATTTAAATAAATACATGATAGAAAGTATATCTATGGCTTTTGGTATTTGAAATCAAAGTATTTCAACTATATCATTATTTTCCAGAAACACTCAGCCTATTAATAATATAGAAATATAAATAAAAAACTGATTTTATGAGTAACTTTATATAAAAGAAACACTTGATTATTATTATGAAGTGTCTAAGGGTAGAATGGATAGAAGAATTCATGATTTCCATATGGTGATTGATAAGTATGAATATATAGAATGATTTGCATATTTTGATTCAGGCAATGATTATTAGATAATTGAAAGATATTTAAAAGGAGGTTAAATAGAGGTAGCGTTAGATTTAAAAATTATATTTTGAAACAATATCAGGAACTTTGAATTTAACATGTGTTAAGGATTTCTGATGATCATAAAATTGATAGCGTTCGGAGTTGATTTGAGAATCCTAACTCTTGTTTTCAAGAAAGGATAATGCGATAAATTTAGTTCATCATCATGAGGAACATGGATTACATATGGTAACGAGTAAAAAACTCCAATGATTATGAAGTATTAAAACAAGAAGGGTAAAAGTTTATAGACTTCTATTGAAATACTTTTAGAAATAGACTTATTTCATAAGCATTTGGTGTTATACTTCACAAAGGAATACGGAGCAACTACTTTGGGTGCAACTATAAATATGAGACTTGATCTTTATCCTGTAATCTATATTCTGTGCAGGTACTGAAAATTTGAGAACTCCTTTATGTAAGGTATTGAATTACTCAAAAAGCTGATATAGTGTTATGTCTAAAAAGGTTGAAACTATTGGAGAACATCTTTTATTATTGATACATATTATGGTTGGCATATAGGAGAGGCTGGAGTAATTATCTTTATCCTATAAAGGCTTAATTAATAAATGAGGAGCGAGAAGATGTATGACATTTCTGGATTATTATGTTGGCATTGTTATTAGGGAGGGAAATACGATGTAGAGTCTTACTTAAGATATCGATGAGAAGAACAGGATTTAGAAATAATGAAAAAAATTTTTTTTATTTCTTTTAACTTAAATTAAATGAAAGTTTCATTGTAAGATTTTGGTTTTCATCAACCAAATGCTCCAGAAATCAATACACCACGGTCTCTTGAGGCTTGTAGAAGAGAAGGAATATAACCAAGCGAAATAGTTAAGATTCCGTTTGAGGAATTTCAAAAGAGATACAAAATGAAAAATCTAGATCACAAGGGAATAGAACAATTTTACAAGCATTATGAGGAGAGAAGAGAAAAGAAATTCGAAGAACTCATTAAATAGAGACATATTGTTCTTGAAGATGAAAAAACTGGTAAATCATATTATTCTTACCTCAAGGGACATGGAGTTCTGAAGGATTATCTAAAAGTAAAGTGATATCAAAATATGGTTAATAAGAAACATCCTCTTTGGTTGAGAAGGAAAAGCAATAATTGGAGAAAATGAAAAAGAAGCAGCAAAAAGAAATAGAAGGTATGCTTGAATATGAATTGAAAATGCAAGAAATAAGATTAGAAAATGAAAAGAAGTAGGCTGAAGAAATAGCCAAATAATAGCAAAGAGATCTTGAATTGCAACGGAAAAGAGCTGAACAAGAGGAATAAAGAAAATAAAAGGAATTGGAGAAATAATAAAAGAGAGAGTAGGAAGAAGAGTTACAAAGGTAAAAATTAAAGGAAATGGAATTGAAAGAAAAGGAACGACTTAAATTAGAAGAGCTGAAATAAAAAGAAAGAGAAGAGGAAGCAAAGAAAAAAGATGAAGAACGAAAAGCTATTTAAGAAAAATTAAGGAAATAAAATGAGGAAAATTAACGAATTTAATCAGAATTATTAGAAAAGAGAAAATAGGAAATGGAACTCAAAGCAGAATAAAGAAGAAAAGCATTAGAAGAATAAAAATTAAAAAAGAAACAAGAAGCAGAATTAGCAAGATTATAAAATGAAGAAAGAATTTAATAAGCAAAATAAAGGAATGAAGCTGAACTTTAAAAATTAAAAGAAGTATATTTAATATCTAGATATAGGATTTTGAAAGAAAGATAAAATTAAGCGAAGTGAAATAAAAATAATATGAAGAAGAAAAAAGAAGGAAATTTGAACAGTAAAGAAAGGAGGCTGAAAAGCATTCTGAATTATTTTAAAAGGTTATTGAGTAAAATAATCAATTGGAATAAGAAAAGAAGAATTTATATTTGAAGAAAATATAAGAAGTAGAAGAAAGAAGAAAATATATTGAAGAAGAATTAGAAAAAGAAAAAGAATTAAAAAAATAACTTGAAAAAGAAAAAGAGTAATAAAGAAAATAAGTGTTATTATTAAATGAAGAAAACAATAAATAGAAAATAGAAGAATTGGTTAAGAAGATAAATGAAAAAGAAGAAATATTGTAAAAAATACAAGAAGAAAGGAATGAGTAACTTTAAGACAGAAAAACTATGGATATGTTGAAGCGTTTTGATAAAAGGGAGAATGTAGAAAGAATTATGAGAAAATAAGAGTATGATAAATAAAAATTATAAGAAAAAATTGTAGAAAAAATGCAAAGAGCAGATAAGTTATCAGAGGATCTTGATCAACTACTATCTTAAAGACATAATCTTAGAAGAGAAATTGAAAAATAGAAAAGAGAAATCATGATCAAATTTGAAAAGGTTAGAGAAGGCAAACTACCACCTTCTGAAATTTAGAAACAATTAGGTATGACTGAGCCAGATGCCAAATTTTCTAATTAAACTAATCCTTATCGTACTTTCTCATCCACTAGACCTAAAACAAATTAAGCAAAAGAAAGGCCTGATAAGGTACAATCTGTTAGACCAAATAAGATTTAATCTGCTAAGCCTGAATAAAGTAAAGTTTAAGAGAAATTAGATATTAAACAAACTTTACCTATTTTTGAGTAGTAAGGTATTTTAATCTATCAAATTTAGCTCATAAGACTACTCCTAAATTCCATAAAAAAATTGATGCTAAGAAGAAATCGGAACCTGTTAGAGCAGAACCTCCTAGTCCTTAAATTCTTATTTAATTAAATAAAATGGTTTAAAAGCATAATTAAGATATGATGAGATTATTAATGGAAGAACATGCAAATGAAAATTTAAGAGATGAAAAACTAAATTAAGCCAAAGGAGAAGAAAAAGCTAAACTTGAAAAAGATTATGCTTTAGAAAGAGTAAAAGCATAACTTAAAATCGAAAAACTGAAATCAAATTAGGAAGAAGAATAAAAAAAATATAAATATACTCATAACATTTTTGAAAATGATATTATTAAGTGAATTAACTTGTTTTATATTCTAAATTTATATCTTTATGCTATTTTATTTAACTTACATTAGTTGGTACTTATAAGAAGGAAAGTTCATAGTAAAAGTAATATTTGATTATAGCATAATTATATCTGCTTTGTCATTTCTGATTGTTACAAATACATCCATTTTTAGTCACAAGCAAAGAAAACTCTAGTTAGGGTATGATGATGAATATTTACATTTAAATGTCTTTTTGAACTCACTTATTTGAGTGAAATAATATATTCTAAAAGAATAATTAATAAACTTTATTAAAATTTTTAAGACGGAAAATGCCTCAGGTAAGATTATTTTTTTGGATTTTAATATATAAATATGCAATTTTAAATTATAATATTAAAAATTATATAAATAAAATTAATATAAATGAATAAATTGTAAATAATGAATTTTGATTTTAGTTTTGTAAATATTCTCTAGAATGAACTTTAAATTTGGCAATTTTACAATACAAAAAAGATATGAATTGAAAACGATTCTAATAGAATTAATTTATATATAAGTTTACTTAAAACAAATAATATCAAATCATATTTGGTTGTTCAAAGATTAAAAACTTAAAGTCATCAATATCTTATGATTTTTTTTATTCATTAGCTATGACTTTCCTTATCATTTTCTTTTTCTTTTGATGTAGCAAGTTAATTTTCTCTTCAATTGTATTTGCACACAGAAATCTAATCACGTTGACTTACTTCTTTTATCCAATTCGATCAGCCCTTCCGATAGCTTGATCTTCAATGGCCGGCTAATAATAATATTAAATGAAATACATTCCACCATGGATCCACTAAGAACACATGATTAGCCATAGTTAAATTCAACCCTGTTGATGTAGCCCTCAAAGATAATATTAAAGCAGTGATGGAAGGATGTTGTTCAAATGATTGAATAACTTTGTTTCTTTGTTCTACAGACATAGCACCTGTAACTACTTAACACCATATCTGTTCTTCTTGGAATTTTTCTTCAAGTAATCTAATCATTTATATCCATTAGGTGAAGATTAGACACTTTTCTCTTTTAAGTTGTACTTTTTTAGTTTCATTAACAACTGCAAGTATTTTACTACTAGGCCCCCACTTTGTTTCCTTGATTTCTTAAACTTCTATAGAGTTGCTCTGGACACTCATAATGTCTTTCAAGCTTAATCTTTTAGAACAAGTTGGACATTCTCCAATGGTTTCTATAACTTCTTTGAAACAACTAAAAATTAATAGGTTATAATACTTATGACAATAGACATGGCCACAAATAGAGATATCAAAAGTAGTAATTCCATCTTCAGAACAGAGAGTACAATCATTTAAGTTACCTCTTTATATTAGATCGATCAATTATTATCTCTGCTTCTCTGATATCTCTTGGTCTCCTGACTTTTACTTAGCAAAAAAGTTTTCTATACAATATTTAATTTCATCTATGGAATTGGTATCTAAATTAATTCCCTTTAGAGCAATAGAAGGATGATCACAGGTCATTCTTAATTTATTAATGATCTGAAAGATGTGAACAAACTATCTGCTCTTTTCAGAATTCAAATAGACTTTGAATAATTATTAAGTTCCCTCAAAGAATTTATCATAAAGGGCTCTTTCCTTATGCTCTAATTTAACCCAACAGATTGATTCATTTATTAGTAATTAACTTTGATTACTCAATTACTATTTGGTTCTTCTGAGAATGATTGGTTTGATTATCTCTCCCAGAATGCATTGCTATTCTTCCTCATTTTCCTCCTTGTTGATATATGCATTCCACCAATAACTATGTTTATAAATAAATATTATACTATTCACCAAAGGTTTCGACTCTTAAAAATGATAATAAACTGAATAAATCGTCATGTTTGTTCTAGATTGGAGTACCAGTCAGACACCATCGGCATTCACTCTTTAATGCCATAGCACTTCTAGTTTATAGTGTACTTTTGGTTTTGATATTATGAGCTTCATCTAAAATAACTCTATAATAAGTATAGTCAAATAGATTAGTGACTTTTCCTACATTATTTTTCTTTGGTTTAGTTCCGCATTCATAATCATTTTAACTTATTTCGATTGGTTCTCCAAAGTATTAGGACTTTTCAGTTTTATTTGATTTTAAGTCAAAGATTGATTTGAATTCTTCACTTTGATCATTATTTTAACAGAAATCTTAGGAATCTAATTCAATTTCAAAACTATCATTTAAGATTTATGTATCATTACTAATTTTAGATTCTTTAGACTCTTTATATTCTTTATATTCCTTAGATTCATTATCAGGTTTATTCCTTACTCTCTATTGTATTTCATTGTCTTCTAATCCATTCTCTTTAAGCCAATTAGAATAATTCTAAGCCAATACTGTGTATGTTGTCAAAATAACATCATAATTAGAAAAAACGACTTTCTTATTTCTATTTGAGATCTTATAGAATATCAAAACTTGAAGACTATTAGGTAAAGAATGCTTTTTAATTTCAGCCTCCCATTATAATAAAACTGATTTTGGAACAATGATTAATGTAACTCTTCCTTTTTTTTAAGTTTACAAAATCAAAGCCAAGGTCATAATAGTTTTTCCTAATCCCATTTCATCTGCAAGGATTCCTCCTTTTGTAGTATTATAAGATTGAAATTCATCTGTTATTTTACCAGTAAATGTATTCATATACAATTTTTTGCCATTCTCTAACAGAACTTCCTCCCATAACGGAGACAATTGCCATTAACCTTTTTCTTTAGTTTCTTAATTTTTTGGATTGGGTATTATGCCTTCTCTCCATAACATCCAAGTCAATGCTTATTTCTAATGTTATTTTAATTCACAAGCCATAGTTTTAGGTTTAGGATGTTCATATAATTCTTAATCTTTACTATTTAAGAATGAATTAATTTCATTCTCATTGATTTCTTCAGACAATTTTAATTTACCTGTACAAAAATCTATCATCATTTAAACTTGTTCTCTTCTGTTGATGTCTAACTATTTTAATTTTTGCTAATATTTTAAACAATCACATAAATTCCCTGAAGAAATCTATAATTCAAAGTATTCTTTGTCTTTCTTATGGGTTATCCCTCCCACAATAACCTAGATGAATGGATTTTAAACCTCTTTATATAAGGATGAATTCTCAGCATTTAGTGATAGAAATGTCTTTACACTCAATTATTCAATATTATCAACCTTATATCTCAACTCATTAAGCTTATCAATACTCGGTTGATGAGTATGAAATCCCTAACATAATGATTGATAAGTGCAACTCAGTTTGAGGAACAACAACTCAAAACAATACTTCTAATAGTTCTGCTATTTGTGTTCAGGTACATGTTTGGTAGATGTGGATATAAACTTCTATATTTCAAGCAATAGAGTATTCATGTACTTTTTAAAGTAAACATTTTAGTAAATCAGTACTTCCTATTGGATCGGAGTGAATTAGGATTCTTCATTAGTGTAATATTTATTTTTTGATAAAAACAAGCAGGAACTCTTAAAATCCTTTAGAGAATATAATTTATTGGAAAATGCTGAATTTTACAATGAATTCCTATAGTACTCATTATTTGTAATGATTACTCTTGCAAAATCTTTAAAAGTTAGATCAAGTCTGAGAGGTTATCCCATTTGAAGGGAATGAAATTTCTCCAATTGAGTAAAAAATATCTTAACGTACTTGTCTGATTTGATCATTGCTGGTATTGTTCTTTAGAGATTTAGCAAATCGAATAGGAGTAGAAGGGATAAGCGAGCGAAGTATTGCAAGTCTACATTGAGATCCTCCTCTGATTCTGCATATGAAAATCTTTCTCTACTCACAAAGCCGTCTTAGAATGCTTTTTGATTGAATTTAGATAGATCAAATTAATCGTTTAGAGCATTCTACTTCAAATAGACATCCAATCTAATTTATCTTAAATTGTCTGGATATTTGAAATTCACTTATCTTGCAATTACCTTAACATAATCTACTGTCAATAAAAACCACCAGATTTCATCATAACAATGAGAAATTCTTCCGTGAATTTATAATGGTTTGTAGTGAACCTGTTTACCAATCTTCTTTTATTTCAGAACCAAATTTGATTGTTTGAAATACTTGGTTTTAGTTACAATGTATGTTGATATATTTTCATTTTTTAATGAGCCAATAGGAGTACTGAAATCAATCAATTGAGGACAAAGAAATGCTTTGTCATTAGGATCTAATTCAATAAAGGAATTAGGTTCATAAAAGTATGGTGCTAGTAAACTTCCTAAATAATACTTGGATTCTTTCTTCATCTATTAATAAAATTTAAGGAGGGTAACGTGAATTGTTTAGTATAAACATCATAATCCTGTTATTTTTTTTCTGTTTTACACTAAAATAAAATATCAACTATAATCGTAAGCTCTAAATTAAGTAATTTAAATTAAAATAATATTAATATTAATCATTCTGGTTCTTCTTCTTCAGATTCTTCTTCAATTAATCCAATATCGTCTAAGCTTGTTATAAATGATTGATACAATTAGGTTGGGATTGAGTAATGAGTGGTCCATCTGTCATTTCATCAAAAACCAATTCAAATTTGTTGTCAAGATAATTTTCACAAATAATCTTTTTGGGATTATAGAAGTTTGGAGGTGGAAAGATTGGATCCAATGCAATTCTTTAATTATGTATGATAAATACTTGAAGGCATTGTCCAGCATCTATGGTATCAATTTAGATAGTAAAGGACAGCAAATTTCAATTGAAGGATTTGTATTAGCCTCGATCATTTTAACGTTGAAAGTATCATCAATCATAAAATCTAATCCAAATATTTCAAAAGTATTCTCCCTCTTATTCTAATCTATTTTACCATAAACTGCCTTAAATTATTCAGTTGCCATTTACTAGATAAGTTATAAGTGAGATATAAATACCTTCATTTTTGCATAGATCTTATTAAAATCACCTCCGAGATTCTCAACATAAACCGAAAATTCTTCAAAACTAACTTTATTACCTTTCTCATATTTCCCATAATCTTCTCCTTTTTTCTATACTGCATCATTGGTTAAATGAACCATTTTATTAGTAAGATTTTTCATTGTGAATTCTTTACTGGAAGTTCTGACATATCCCTCAGTGTACCAGTAACCTTTTTAATTTCCATTGATTGATACATACATACTATAGCATCTTATATCGAATTTGCGTTTATTATAAAGCAAGGGTCTATCAATATATAGTTGCACAATAAATGTTTTATAGCTTCCATTCTTATGCATTTCTCTTGAGTTTAAAATAGATTGAATTTCGTTGATGTCTTCAGATACCTTGATCCCATTTCCTCTGTTTGTGATTTCCCCAGGCTTTATAATCCAAATATTTCTGCGTTTGTTCTTTTCATCAGTTTCCTAATTAATCATTTATTATCTTTCTTTATAAGCCTCCATAAATTGATGATATTCTGGACCATCCAGACTTTTGATATGATAAGTGACAGGTAGATTTTCAAACACATTCAAATTTTATGATTCATAATATGCCTTCATATTATAAAATAAAGCTTTCTTATTTCCTAAATGAAAATTGTTCTCTAAGTGATTATGTGCTTTAACAGGTTCATTATATACAGAGAGTTTAGGTTTTACTGCTTGAGCCTACTCCAAAGTTAATAATTTTGATTATCGACCTTATCCATTAAGAATTGTACTAAATTATCTTAATTCTGCATTTACAAGGAACTTACTCCATTAACTATTAATTTTTTGTATTGCATCAACTTTTATCAATTCACTTTCACTCTGTTCATCCTACTTCGAGAAGCCCAAACTAACAGAACCTATTGTTGTTAGAGATGATGAGGCACTTTGACAACTCATCGATTCATTTGGATTTCGATTTAAAGCCTTCATATTTTCATGTATTGAGTTCACTTTCAATTGAGTCCAAACAAAATGAGAAGACTCTTGCTCATCCTAAATACTCCACCACCATCTAGTTTTTAAAATCTATCTTACTAACATTCCATTATTACCTTTTCCAACATATGCTTTGTAAATATTTTAATTTGGTTAAACGAAAAGACAATTAGATAAATTCATTACATTGAAATAGTGTCTCATAGAGGCATATCTTTCTTAAAATATCAAATCCTACGGGTATTTTGGATCAAAATAATAGATTCCATCAAATTTCTTTAATTTTTTCTTTTTAATACTTGGTAATTAAGTTGTTGTTGAATTTGCATTCGCCACTTACATTACATTTGGTACATTTCCCATGGGCTCAATTTTTATATTCCTTGAAGTTTTCATGAATTATGAATTTTTTCTAACTTACTTTGCTGTTCTGACTGTTTCAGTTTCAATTTGAGTAGAGTGCTTTTCCATTTGCAATCTAATTTTTTAAACTATTTCTTTTTCTAATTTGTTATCCATTGAGTTATTCAAAAAGGAATCCTAAAATTTATTTCTTTCTACCATAAATAATTGATAGTACAGATAATGTGAATTGGCTTAGATGAAATGTTCAAAGTGGATATGCCATCTGTCTATGGGAATATTTACATGAACCTCCCTTATTAATATTTTAAATGATTGGATTTCTTTGATTTTGGAGAGTTTACTTAGTTTTTTGCTATAAGTTTTAATTACAAATCCTTACGTTTCTTCTTCTTCAGATGCTATATTTATTTAAGAACATGAATATTATTATTGATTTTCTCTATTTTAGGTAAAATTTATTAAGCTGGGCTTTCAGATCTCTCCAATTGATCATATTTATATTATGTAAAAAGTTTTGGACTAAAATCCTTCTTTTTTATAACTGCTTTTATAGAATCCTTTATTAGTTCCTACACTCCTGGCGATTTCAATAGTTGTTCCATTGAACGATGCTTTGATGGAGTCAAGAATTCAGTTGTCGACGACTACTATTATTTAAGTGTCGCCTAATTGATCATTTGACATATGCTGAAGTTCAAATTAGGCATAGAGAATTGCTCTGTTTTATCTTAGATTAACAAATTCATAATAATTATTATTATGTAAATAAAATCTAAAATGTGCTTTCCCCATACTTCATTCTCAAACTGAATTTTGCACTTCTAGTTATATTTCTATAATGTAAACTTAAATATTTTAATCTACAGGTAAATGAGAATTGTAACTTTTATGACTTTATATTATTTGATATTTTTAATATGAGATATAAATAATATAAAATTAGTTTATATTAAATTTCTAACTCATTTTTAATACAATAAGACTATCAATTTATTGATTGAATAAAATATGAATTAAACAAGTAATTTAATAATATGAAAATAAAAGCTTTATTAGTTTGTAATTTATAAGAATAATAATCTGAAAGAAGAAATCAACAACTTTTGCATATTAAATTTAGATTTCTTAAATCTAAACTATATTCTTGGATCATTTTTATTTAAGTAGCGAACTATATGATTGATTATAAAAAGAATATACCTTATTTAACTAAAGAATGAATTTGAATTACTATTTATAAAAGGTTCTTTTCATTTAATGACCCAAAAGGTAATTAAAATTTCTAGTTTTCTAGAAAACATACTATGCTACTAAACGTATATCCAGCCATTAGAAGTTTAAGTTAACTAAACATACATTCATGTCAAATAATATTGTATTTTGAAATTTATGCAATTTATCATACAACATAGTGACATTATCATTAAGGACTAATAATTAAACAGATCCATGTTATGTCAACTCTTCAGTTGATGATATAATGATTTATTATAAATAATGAAAATTAATTTATGAAACAATTATTGAAACCTTCGATAAATTTTGATTTCAACGACGCCATATTTGAAAATATTCCTCCATAAGCTTAGAAAACAGGTGCATAATCAAAGAATTCTTAGCTAAATCATTAATAGGGAAAAGATGATGATAAGAAAAATTAGAAAAGCATTGTCAGACCATGGAGTTCTTAGAGATAGATGACGGATTAAGGTCAAAGGGAATAGAGTTAGTAGCTTATTGGATTGAATTCTAAACAATATACACAGAAACAACTCCTTCCTTAAAATACTTCTGCTAAATCTGTGAAATTTGATAAAAATCAAGGATTTGCAACAGCAGCTCCGAGCATTCAATCGAATTGCTATTTTCCTTAATAACAGCAAACCATTCTTAAAAAATCTGGAAACCATTCATAATAATAAATTACAAAATAACAGATGGATATTCCAAATAACAATAATTTAAAGTAATAAAACCAGGACTTTATTAAAAATGCAGGTATTTTTGATTGGGATGAAGCTGATTTAGATAATTAGTTCATTATTAATAATAAAAAATATGAATCTATTGAAAAATAGAATTTAGAAAGGTTTCTATCAAGGTAATAAAAGTCTGATGTCATTTAAACTTCCATCAAGTAAAACCAAATTATATTAAAACAACAACAGAAGGAGATCTAATAAAAACTCGATAATATTGAATAATTAAGGATGAATGAAATTCTATAAAACAATTTAGTTATATCATAATCCTTTTTGAATAAGATTGAATAATAAGAGGAGGATCCCAAAAAAGAAGTGTAAATTTAATAGAAGATCAAAAATAATGAAAAAGATAATAATTATGAATTGGAATATGAACAAGAAAATTTTGAAATGGATGAAGACAATAAAGTAGAAGATAAATAAAATGAAATTCCTAAAGTCTAGAAACAACTATAAGAGAATTAATCGAAATAATCTGAAATTAAATTAGATAAAGTTTAAGAGAGTAGTAAAAAAGTTAAGTCAAATGAAAGTTTATTAAAGGCATCCAAAACTAAAAAATAAGTAGTTTATAAAGCTAAAAATGCAAAGGAACGAAAGTAAGAATTAAATAACATGAGAAATGATCTAGAGAAGTATTTGCTGTAAAATAACCAAACCATTTCTAAAATGTTTCAAGATTTACAAGATACTAAAGAGAAGGAGAAAATTATGATTGAGGTCAATACTAAAAGATAAGAAGAATTGTCTTAGGCAAAACTCACATTAAAGTAACTGTAAGAAAAATTTAGTCGATAATAACAGATTATTGAGGTAATAATAAAATCAATATATTTAAGGATTTAAATAATAAAGAGCAGCATGCAAACTAAATAATTCAAAAGTTGACTGAGAACAAGCAAAAGTATAACAATTAGTGGGAGCTTTAAGTGGAGAAATATATGGCTTGTAAAGTTATTGCTAGATTTTTGAAAGGAAGAAAAGATAGAAAATTATTTAAAGAATTTAGAAGACAAAGCTTTATTAATAGATTAAAATAATGATTATAAATTTAATTAAAAATGTCATAATTTATCGAATACTTTTTCAAGTAATGTTTATTAATCTATTTACAAATGACATCTGCTTTCAGATGTTTTAATGACCAAATTGAGTATTTCAAATTTATTTGATATGGCAGATCATCAAAAAATCGAATAATTAAAGCAAAATTATAGGCTCGTACTGTTAATAAGGTTCTTATTAGAAAATTTATTAATCTTTAAACAGCCCCTCTTAATTTAAACGTTCATAACTCACCTAGTTAATTACAATAATTTAATACCAATCTATTCATCATATTGAGATAGTATGCATTAGAAAAAAACTAAAAGTTTGCTTGAACAAACTATTTTGATCAAAATCTATTATATTTTGATGATCTATAAGATAACTAATCTATATATATAGTATATAAAGAGTAATAAAATAAAAGTATAATAATTAAATCATATTTAATGAATAACAATTTAGAATAGTCTAAAAACCATTATTAATTTTAATAAAAATATTAATGATAAATAGGTTGTAAGTTGGATACTTATTAATTGGATTTACAGCAGGATTTTATTTTGCAATAAACTTAGATCAAGCATATTACTTCTCGTTGCATCATAAGCTGTTCTTGCCTTTAAGAGATGAATATTATAAAACTGATAGAACAATTTCAACATTATTTAATACTTTCAAACAGGGGATCAAGAATGCTTATGATGATATTTGAGTTAATATAAATATTAATGAATTTAAATTATATTGAAAACTATTGTTAAGCTTTAGAAGTCCCATCATAATAATAAAAGCCATAGAGTATACATCATTCAAATAGAGAATACACTTTTGCTTCATCTGGTTAAAATTAAGTAGTTAACATGAACAAAAAGTAATCGCAACAAGATTCAAATTTTATTAATAAATATCACAATAGTGGCCTGCCTCCCAATAATTACACTAAGAAGAAATCCCCCAGTCAACCTACTTCATATTGGAATAAATTGAAGTAATAATATGTTCCATTACAATCAACTCAATCGACGCATCATAGTAATCATAATCAATCAGTAGAAAGTGATCACTAGAGTTATGAATAATTGGTGATTTACAATAACTTATTGAAGTTGGAGTTGGAAAAACATTTGTTTAATTGTGGAGTTTTTGTTATCAAATAAAATAATGGAAACTGCGTTGACTTTTACATGGAATTAAAAAAACAGAAAGAACAATATGAAAAATAGATCTAAGATTTGTAGGGAATTATTTAGAGCTATAATGCCAATCTTAATGAATAAATTGACTTTTCTGAATATTAACGATAGAATCAAGAATTAAGTGCAACAATACAACAAGCAATTTCAAAACTCACACTAGCCAACTAAAGTATCAATTAGTTAGAGCAAGAAAAAGAATCATTGTTAGATTATGTTGACAAGTAGAAAGATATTGCTGAACAATTAAAGTAATAAAATGACCACTAAGATGCTAAATAAAAAGAGATGAAAGTAATGATATTACAATTGTAAAAATAAATTGAATAATACAACCTTGAAGTGATGGAGAAAGAGGACTTCATCAAAGAAATAAGTGAGATGTAAAATAAGAGCAAAAGTCTATTGTAGGATGAAATTATGACATATCAATAATAGATTACTACACTTTAACGATAATTATAAGATTATGAATAATAAAATAAGGATTTGAGTAGAAAATTTAATGATAGTGCATCTTAAATACAAATGGTAATTAGACAGTCTGATGATAAGCAAAGTTAACTTCAATTTACACAGATTTAAGATAATCATAGTGTTTGTGAGTTTGATAGCAATTTAAAATCATCAAGAAATACCAACCTCATTCAGAAGTAATAATAGGGTTTAGATTAGATGATTCGAATCAATAAATAAACTCTCTAAGATTTTTAGTAGTAATTGATGTTGCATCAGAAATTAGGGGAGTATCAAGAGAAATAAAGTAATTAATTATAGCAGATTGAATCATATAGTAAATAACTAATAACAATCACATAATAGAACTAAGCACTACTCTAATAAAACTCCTGTCTTATAGAGAAGGAAGTTCATCTGAATCAGCAAGTTTAAGAATTAAGTTAAAATCTTGATAAACTTTAATAGGAAAGACAAGAATATACTGAATAAATGGAATTATTGCAGTAGTAAATCATTGATTAAAATGAAATCAACTAAGATTTAAATGATTAATATTTGAGATAAACAAATCAGTTGCAAAATATAATTCAAATTGAATAAAAATATAACACATTATAACTTAGGGTTTAAGTAGATGTGGAATACTATGAGAAGTAAATCATCTTCTTTATTTAGCATAATATCTGATTTTAATTCCTAATTAATTAAAATTTTGAAGAAGATTGAAGACATAGTAGTGAAATTATCAGTTTCTAATTTAAGTAAGATTTAAGTGAATGAGATCTCGACCAATACAATATTGATATCTCTTGATCATCTAGAAAATTTGGTCATTAGAAATCTGAGTTGTATTAAAACTCAAGTCAACAATTCGAATCAAATCAACAATAATACTTAGTTAAATTTCTCAACCATCCAAACTCCCACTAATAATATGGTGCAGCATAGTAAATACTTTTCAAATGAAGGTTTTGACAGCTATCAAAAAAACAGTGTGTTGAGCAACAGTCATAATAAACCATATTTAGTGAAGAGGAATTACTATTTGTGAATTTATTTATTTATATGCTGAAATCAAATAAACTAACTTCTGAGTCAGCTTTAACTACTAACAGACCCACTAGTCGCATAGATTCGTCTTATTTAAACAGAGGAACTTCTCAGCACACTTAAAGACAAAGTACAAATAAAAAATATTGGATTCAAATCAATAAAGCTCATGAGGAAATTATTGACACTTAACCCTACATTGCGATTGAAAAGTTTAGAAAAACAAATTCATGTCACATCAGAGTTAGTTTAACATTAATTTTACTTAGCCATCCCTAAATAGGAAGACAAGTTCCGACATAAAAAATTAATTAGATTTAAATGAGATTAAACAATATATTCAAGAAGTTGATAACAACTATGAGGATGAACCATTTTGTAAAAAGGATAATCCAAAATAAATACAATAATATTAAAATGAGAAGAGACTCAACCATTTAAATTTAATATTTACATAATTCAGAGAAGAAATAAAAAGTAGAAATATATCAAATGACATAGAATCTTAAAATTAATAAAGTATTTATATCATTTGATGAATACAAGAATTCAACAATAAAATTAAGATAAGAGCAAAACAGATTGCAATTATTAAGTACTTTATTCAATAATCTTAGATAAAAGTCAGACAACCAAATAGGCTTTAAACTATCCAGACTCAAACAATAGAATATATAACCATAGCTGATTTACAGCAACCACCTTAAAGTACTAAATGATTTAAATTTAATGAATCTAGTCCTTTAGAGCCTCTTCAGATTATATTTTGAATTAAATGCCACTATTACCTACTTAATAGATATCAAAATTGACTGAAAAATTAGGGAATTTAGACAATTATAAGTAAGAAAAAGTGATTATCAATCATTTATTAGTTTAGCTAGTGAAAGAGTTGGTAAGCCTAAAGAGTATTGTGGGAGACCCTAAACATCTATGAAAAGGATTCTTAGAAGGAATAAAAAGTTTCCTGATGAATAAGATAATCAGTTATTCATGGATGAATCAGTTATTAGTGAGACTGAAGGTATGTCAGTTGTTCCTATTAATCTTAGCCAAATTAAATTCATTATATGGAGAAAGCATTTCTCTTTAAAAGAATTTAATTTAAAGTCAAAAAAGCAATCCTATTAAAGCAATTTAAGCAATAAAGAAGATGGATCAAATTAAGTCCATTATCAATAATGTTAACGCAAATAAATTAATGAATAAGTTTATAATATGAATAAAAACATACACTCATTTTTTACATATTTTGCAACTATATTGTTCCATCTGATTTGCTTATTCCTATGTTAATCCCATACATGATAAGTGAAACCACTTGTTGCATTGATCGCATTAGATGTACAATAAATCCTGATTATAATAATAAAATAATTTACAGGATTTTGAGGCTATTCACAAATACAAACTTTTTTCCATTAAGAAATTGGTGGCTCTAATTGTTTAGTCAAAGTGTTGTATTTGGATCTAGTAAAATAGGCATTCTAAGTTCCAGTGTTTTCAAATTCATCAATATTCATTACAAAACATTTTGCCTAGATGCAATCTATGAATATGATAGTGGTCTGCTCAGTTAAGAACAATTCACATTCAGAAAAGGAGTCTTTATCAATTGAATCTGCAAGGTCTTAATAAGTACAATACCTAAAATCACAAAATTACATTTACCATTAAACTTCAACTAAAGGAACTATTGTCTTATCGTCTTGGTGATATCCATAAAAGTTTAGAATCAAGCCAATCTGTTCAATTTGATTAGTTGTTTTTATTAATACACTATCGCCAACTTGATATCTCTTTTTATAAATCATAATGTCTTAATGTTTAGTGCACTTAAGTAAGAATTATTCTTTTTTTGACAGTTAATGCTCAGCAGCATTTCCATTTCGACACTCTTATTATGTAGTAGAAAAATCGGCACTGTTTTCTTTGGCACTTATTTCCTATTGTTAATTCATTAAATTAATTATTAGGATCATAGAAAGAGTTTGAATTCAACTCTCCTTTACTTTTAGAAATACCCTTTAATTTTTTAGGCAAGAGATATTTGCGAATAATTAATATAATCGATTAAAATCATCATTCATCAAAATTTTATGCAAGTCCTTATATCATTTATATCAAAATTTGACCTAAATCCATAACTAACTCTATACATAATATTAATGCCAAATATTTAATTTAATTCTTTAGATATTATATATTAAATAGACTCCTATAATCTTTAGCGTTTAAACTAGATAATACAAGAATAAATATAATAAAAAATCCCTGAAATATTTATGATTATCTTAATCGTATACATTAAACTTATTTTAATACAATAAGCTTGATATTTCTAATCTTAAGAAAAGAAAATTAAGTTATATTAAAATCATTTGTTTTCAAATTAGTCAAAATTAATTTATATTCTACACTTAACATTTTTATATTTGTTTAATAAATATCTATAATTTTATATCATTAGGTCCCTATTAAATTACAATTGTTAATCTATTGATGCATGTGTTTAATTTTTGAGTTTAAATTTTATAATAATAATAATTGAAAAAAAGTAAAGGTATTAGACTAGTAACTATTATAATGATTATCAATGAAATTAAGATAAGGATATAATTGCAATTTTATATTTAATAGTGGTTATATATTATTTAATTCAGTCCATGCTTATGATAGTCTCACAACTGTCTTCATCTTATGATTAATTGAACTCTTATTGAAATTGTTTTTAAAGGATTTATTAATTTTTTTCTTATTGAATTAGCATTGAATTAATAGTCGATATTCTATTTTTAACACTTTAAGCCAAATCATATATTCGATTGAATTTTTTATGTTCAATTTGGATATATTAATTCTAATATAATTCTTTAATGGCTTTATCATAAGTATCAACCATAGGTCTATGAGTTTTGGCATAATCATAAGGTAGTTTATTTGTATTTTTGGGTTATTCTCCCTAGCTTTATGCTAGTCTAAAGGGAGATGTTTATGAAACGCTTCCTTAACTGCCTGATCTCATTAATTGGCTTTTGATTACACTTTAGGTTGATTATAGCATATTAAAAAATTATTAAGGACTTCCACATAATTCGGGTGATTCTCTAAGATCAACAGACTTTTTATCATGACTTTTGTTATGTAGAATGGTATTCTAAGAATGATTACTTTTATCATTTACTTTGATTCTGATGTCAATATCTAAATTGAAAATAAAATACATACTTGAATCTCCACGTTAGGTTTTACTTCCGTTATTGCTTCTTTGGGCCAAATAGCTTTTATAAATTTCATTGTGTGTTTTGTTCAACTTTTCAATAATTTCAATATGTTGCGTGGGTCTCTTTTTTAATGCTTTGTTTAGTTATTAATTGACACTGGAAGAATGTGAACTGAGAGGTAAGTCTCTAGCTTTATCTCTCTAAGTAATTGATTTCTGATGCAAAAGGTCTTTGACATTAATTTGCAATTGTATTTTCTTTTAATCACTAAAGTAATTATTGATTTCAATTTTCTTTTCATTGTGCTCAATTTTATTCTACCATTTTGGTTATTGATAATCACCAATGTCATTACCTATCTTTTTATATTATTAAACTTACTTTTTTCTTGATTTTCTAACTCAATAGACGAAAACTTTGTTAATTTTACTTTTCATTATCTTTCGAATACTACTCTAAGATCTTATTGATTCTATCTGACTTAAGATGTGACCTACTGGAATATAGATTTCCTTTATTATTCTTGGATACATTTTCAGCTTCTAAATTTTGAATTTTTGATTTGGTCAAAATGTAATAAGGGGATTTGGTGTTTGTTTGTAAAATGTCAAGCACTTTTTTCCAAGCTTAGAGAGCATTGCTAGATTATCCTAATTCATAAAATGTCAATCCACTATAAAAGAGTAAGATGGCTTCCAATGATTGCAAGGTCATAATGGAGGAATGATCTCCCAAGAATAACCTAATTTTGGGGTTGAGTTATTGATCTTGCAATTAATTCAATTCAGTAAAGCTTTATTCAATGTATCTGCTAGCTTCTTAATATTTTTCATTTTTGATAAAGAGAATAACTAAGTTAATTAAAGTGATAAGCAAGGTTTCATCTGGAATGGATAATTGTAAGTATTCGATCGATTATTTGAGATATTTCTCAGCTGCTTGAAATTTGTCAACCCTGTTACTAAAATGAATGAAATTTACATATAATAAAAACAACCAATGTTGTTGGTTACCACAGAGAGAAGATGATTAATTTATGATAATGGAATAGTAGGAGCTTCCTTTTCTTGTTTCAAAGTAGTTTCAATTCTCCTCAATATTTAATACCCTTAATTGTACTTTTCTATTTTTTATTTTATTCTTGTTTACCTTCTTGTAGCAATTAAGTAGCTGAAATGTTGGCATCCATGATACTTTGATACGCTTTTTGAGACATTTTACGAAGAGTAAATTTTGAAAATTAAACAATTAATTATGTATAATTTAGATATCTAATGTAATTATTAGTATTTACACATAAATTAATGTATCGAATTGATTTCTATAATAATCATCATTTATTTTCATATAGTCATCTGAATTCATAAATATATATATATTTATCATGAAATAAAGAAATATTAAATTTCATACAACCATCTTTTTTAATGATTTATAAAATAATCAATAAATTTAGTGTCTATATTGATCCATCCAAATTTCCTAATGGAGACTTGTTAAGTATCTACAAATCAACTGAAGGAAGAAACATCAAACTTTTCAATGCATTTTACTTAGGACTGATTGGATATAATGCATATTCTTATATGCAAGACAAAGAAAATTCATAATATGCATTAAATGGTATTTCTACTTTTAATGTATATATAAGATTTGACTGCTGCTTCCTATAGGTCTGGAATGGAAAATTCGATAATCATGATGGCAGTTCTTGGCATAGGAATGGTATTTTTTTATTGGAAAACAAATAAAACTCTTTTTAATTTGTGGTTGTCACCGAATGGAAAATCAATCGTGATGGATTCATATTCACTCTTTGGATTGAATAGTAGAACATTCTCCATTGATATTGAACATTTTAGAGGCTTTGCCTATTTCATTCATCCTTCATTGAGAATACCGATGTTCAAGTACAAATTAGGTAGTACCACCAAAACCATGTTTTTCAAACATCAATATGTCTTGGATGAATAAATTATGAAAAGTGTTTTATAGGGGCAAGATATTCTAGTAAGGCCGAAAGGAATGGAGAAGGAATTATCAAGCAATTAAAAAAAAAAATACAATCTATGATATTACATAAAAATTATTGTATTACATAATTAATGATTCCTAAAGTTATATTGCTCACTTAAAGGCTTTTTGAGAATGTTGATCAATAATAACAACAATCCAAAACTCCTCCATGTGATTATCAACATGATATCGATGTATCATCTACTAATTCATGTTTAGTTAATTGTCGATCAAATAAAATATGAAATTGGAAATGTCGATCCCAAAATCATTAGAAACTACTCCTACAAAATTATGGAAGTATTCAATTACAATATCTTTAAGTTACAATCGATTAGTAATGCTCTGTAGGACCTTAAGCTTTAATTGGACATCTTTTTCCAAATTCCTTCAAATCTAAAAAAAAAGTAAGCCCCCTTAATTTATCAAGAAAGCAAGCAGTAACTATTTCTTACGATTTTAGTAATATTAAGCGAATCAAATAACTGATTCTATAGTAATTAAATGATTTATCAGAACTCAACGATGTTTAGGATGTTGAGAACTATACAGAAAATGAATTCGAAAAAATTTACATTTTCAGATTATCTCAGATTTTATCAAATGAGATAGAGAATCTGCAATATTAGTTTCAATAATCACAAATTAACAATAATGACCACTTTAATCAATTGAATGAGAAATTTTTAGGTATTATTAATGATTAAACATTTATTAAAATATCATGCTAAATTCATAAATACATAATCTTGTTGAACTTAATTGACGAGTATAGAGACAATTTATTTGATATCATTAAGAGTAAATCCCTCTCAACTGAAAGTATGATCTGCTAGTAGAGTAAATAAAAAGCAAAATCCCTTTAGTATGAATCAATGGCCTCCTTGGATTTGGTTGATGATTAAAATAAAATTAATAAAAGATAACATCCCTTATTCAAATAAGAGGAAATTAAAAATAACAGATACGACAACTAACCTGAGGCTTGTGTGAAATGCCAAATATTTTGATAAATCAATTTCTAAACTAAACAAAAATTAACTTGAATTGTTTAATACATATCTATAGATATTGTTAATCAATTTATTTTATCCTCTTTTAGTTACTATGATTATTAGACAATCCTATAAAATGTTTATGTTTTTAATTTGCTATCTAATTCTATCTTCTTAAATAATAAATTTCTGATATGTATTTTGGCTATAAATTTATGAAAGTTGTAAATATTACAAAACTATTTTTTATTTTAGAATAGAAATTACATGATGATATATTTGACGTCATAATCAGAGTTGCTAATACAATATCTTTCATTATTAAAACAAAACTATTTATGATATGTATGTAAAAGATCCTCAAAGATAATATCAATTTCTGATTCTATTTATAGATATTATATAACTTTTTAATTTTTAAGGTTAGATTAATTTAAAAGGGAATTATTCTTTTGATTTCATAAAAGAATTTAATTTTTCAATAAGTAAATTCAACAATTGATATAATATAGTAATATTGACATAAAAAGTTTGATATGAAGATCTTATTATTTTAGATTGTTTTTTGTAGTATCAAAATTATCAGTGAATAGCATAATTAATTTTAATATAAAATTATACTTCTTAGATCAGATATGGACCTAAAAAACAAGGATCAAGGCTAAAAAATAATATTAAAAAAAAAGGCTGGACTTAAATTAAAAAAGACTCATCAATTGCCTGGTATGATGATTTTTGCTTATTTTAGACAGAATATTGACAGATGCCCTAGTTACACCATCAACAAATGTTAGGGAATCTCGAGAAAATAATCTCTTATAAGGTTTGATATCGCCGTGTGAAGATGAAACAAAAAATCGATTCAACTTCTTCAACAGCAGTTCACAAAAATAATTAGTTACTATTAAAAAAGTAGATCCGATTGAATAGATCAAGAGGATAATCTCTGAGAATGAAAGACTTCGATTAACAATAAATTAGAAACAGAAAATAATTGATACGAGGATGAGACAAAGAAAAGAGATACCTGAGCTGATTTTATCTCAAAGAAATTCACGTAGTTTATTGCAGACTCATGAGAAATAGAATACTGCAGATGATTACGGATACTTTTTAGATAAACAATCAATCTCTCAAAATTACAAACGTTCTATGCTGCCTCAAATTGAATCTAAGCAAAGTTCACCAAGTACTCGAGATGAGTGTGCATTCACATTTGCGAATAACTTCTTTATAAAGGAACAAAAAGTTTCGCCTAAAAAAATTAACATGATGCAAGCCTTTCCTTAATTGCATTTGTAGAGAAAATTTTTTACTTGATTTAAGTATAAAAATCAATATTACTATCATTTTTTTGGCTTTAAGAACTCAAGTGCTTCTTAATACAAAGCTTTTCGCAAGGCTTGCTCCTTAAGTTCAATATCATCGAAGGACCAATCGAAGGATTCGTGACAAACTTGAGGTGGATGGTCGATATAATGTTGCTTGAAATAGGGATGCTCGATGCACTATTAGATTGTATATCTCTTATTCGGATTGTAGACCTGAATTAAGGTTAATAGAATTTAATTACTAACATATGTTCGAGCAAATCCAGAGCTAAAGGAGAGGCGAAGGGAAAAAAGTCAGCCCATTTGATGGCTTCTCTTTCTGGTAATTGCTACAGAAATTCAGTAGATTATTCGTCAATTTCATATGGCAAATCTTCCTACTTGGGTTTCCCTAGGACAGCAACGATTTTTTCAATTTGTTCTTAGTGATGCATGCCTTTGAACAAAATGGTTCTTCCTAAAAGCTCTCCCAAAATGCAGCCCAGAGACCAGATGTCTATGGCTTTGGTGTACTCGCTGGAAGAGAGCAAAACCTCTGGTGCTCTGTACCATCTTTGAACAACATAATCGGTTTGAATGGAGGCGTTTTCTACTTCCTATTTTCTTGCTAAATTCAAATCGCCAATTTTTATATGGCAATTCGCATTTATAAATATATTATTTGGTTTGAGATCTCTGTGGATGATGTTGGCTGAATGCATATAATATAAGCCACTGATGATTTGATACATGCACCAATTGATCTTCTTGTCTGTCAGAGGTTGAGGAGATTGGATGACTTTCTCTAAATCCAGATGCATGAGTTGAAACACCAAATACAAATCCTTGTAGGTGTCCTAATCGTCGGGAACAATGATGTCCAATAATTTAACTATATTGGGATTATCGAAGAACCCTAAGTTTAAAGGTTACAAATACTCAATAGTTTGATTTCTCGGAGCACCTTTTTGGCATCCAGCAAATCTCTGAAAACCATTGCAATCTACACGTAATTGAGAGTGATACCTTCTTAATGGCCACGTCTATGTTGTTCAATTTGTCCTTCCCTGAACAAACAAAGCCAAAGGCTCCATTTCCAATATTACGCTATAACTCATAATGAGTGTAAATTTCAAATGTGCCTCCACCACATTGGACTTTGTGTTTCAAAGGGATGGGCAGTCTAATCTAAGGGGGCAACTTTTATATGGTGGTTTCCTCATTCTCAGCAATTTTCTTGAGAATAATGTCCTTCTTTTAATCCATTATTATTTTATTAATGAATAATTAACAAACAATTTCAAATAACTCCAAGTAAGAACAATAGCCAGAAGAGGAATCTTACGATGAAGAAGATGATGAAGACTTATAAGAGTACACTCAATCGACTAATCTAAAATAATTGTTCAATAACTAAGGTAATTTCAAAATGATCCAAATCCTAGATTCCTTCATGCAGCAAATTAATCTTCTGAATGAATAGGCCACTGCTAAAATTAAGCAATAAAAACACAAGGAGGCATTGAAATTACTGCAACAATCCGAACAGATGCTTGAAGTATCACCAATTTACATACTTTTAGTTTGCAGCCAGCTGTGGTAGAGTAATCGATAGGAACTTAATCATTATTATCTTGTACAACCAAGCATGTGCATATTAGTGGTATCCTTCGCTTTCTCATTATTAGTCAATGGATCCTTGATAAATGTTCTAAGTACCTGGATGGAGTGATCTACAATATGGAAATTGGCATCAAAGAAGATGAGCAGGACTTGCAAACTCTCGCCAATGTGCAGGAGAAACAAGCCCAACTCATCAAGAGATAGGCCTTTTTGGTTAAAGCCTATTTACAATATACTGCAATACTGAGTCAATTAGGAAAGTAATTTAGAATTTATACATAGACATAAGTAAGCTTTGATTAATTCTCAAAAAGCAGCTCAAACTATGAGAGAGCTATTTAAGATAGCCAATTCTTTTTATCAATAGTGGCTGTAGGTCAATGGTTCCCAAGAAACTGCTACAACCTCATAATCTATAGTTTCAATGAGAAGTATGCCACATATCTCTATTTTCTTAGATGACTCATCTCACAATCTGGATAAAAAGAAGAAGGGCTAAACTTATCAACTCAAAGATGAAATTGAATTTGGTAGACTTGTCATTGACAGCGCCTCAGATGTTCTGAAGGATATGATTAAGCAAGAAGACTTATCCTCTATTCGAATCGATTAGAAATAATTACTCAGAGAAACAAAACGATAACTGTACAATTGGAGAAACAACCCAGAAAATAATGAAAAATCAGTCAGAAAAGAATTAAAGTTAGTCACTTAGAATGAAGAATATCGATCTTTGTTGGGTATTCAAAACTTGGCTGATTGGATTAAGAACTTTAATATTGGGTCTATTATGCACATGGCTCCTTAAATTTACGAGGATTTCACTTCATTTGGGGAAATGATATTTGAATTGGCTAAAAGATAACTATTGGAAAAGGTCATCTATCTATCAATCTCGTATTTCACTATTGCAACTGAATTGAGGTTTGTTGAATTAGAAAAGGCTAAGCAACATGGACTTAAGGATGATAAAATAGACACTGAAGAATTCAAACTCAGTGAACTATACCATCTTAAATCAATTGAAATTGCATGTAGACACATCGCTTTTCAATCACCATACATCTCTCATTTAATTACAAGCTATCATAAACATTACAATATTAATCTAGATGTTATCAGAGAAGAATCATTGTAATCAAATGCCTCTGAAAAAATAATAGAAGAGTAAGAGCAATCGAAAGTTAAAGGCAAGATGTTGCAAATTTAAATTAATAGAGAACTTCCAAATTCGAAATTTGAAAAACAAGATCAATCTCCAAAACTCACTGGCAATTTCATTAAGTCCTTTCTTAATTCTAGATCCCCTCCCAAATAGTCACAACAATAATCAGTCAAAAATCTTATTAGTGATACAGTCAAAATTCAGACCAATCTCTTAGAATAAATGATTAATAAAAAAAGAGGTTCCGACTCCTCTCCCACCAATTAGAGAAACCCAGCAAAATAGTAGAACTAAGCTGATTTTGATTTCAGTGTCTATTTAAAAAAACAATCTAACCCTTGCAACACCAGTAATCTAAATACTGATGCTACCTCAGACATCATCAACAGTGTCATGACTTTTCAATTATAGCCATACAAGAACAACACTATCAAATGCAATCTAACTAATATGCTTAAACAACAAAGCCCAACCAATAATAACAACACATAATTGAAGTCCTTACTTTCAGATGCCTGCAGAACTGAGAGATAAGTAATGACTGAATAATAGAACTCTTACACTCCCATTAGTTATAGAGTTAATAATAGATCTCCTGATTCATCCTATCTCAATGCCTAAAAGTAGCGATAGTAGCAATTGCATCAAAACAAAACACCACAAAATAGACCAAGAACGAACACTGAACAACAATATCCATAGCCATGTAATTATTTATATAAGTAATATAGCTTTTCCATTAAAATTAGAAACCATTCAGTAGTTATTAAAAAGCAAAGCAATTAATAATCAGAAAATCAAATGAAGATAATTTTTTTTTTCTTAATTTTATAATTGTGCATCATACTTCTCAAATATTAAATATATTAAATAATCAACTTTTTTTAAACTAATTGAAGAAATTATGTGAAGATTTTGATCCAGCTTATTAATTCAAGAATTTTTGTCTGATACTCTAATCAACCTAATATGTTGGATCAAAATTGGTTGTATCTTCTTGAGTCAAATGTGTGTATTTAGAGTTTCCTTTCTTTCCAAATTCTCCTCTTCTCTTCTGTAAGATCTATGGTAGATTATCCTTTCTCTAGAAATAATAGAAATATCATTATACCCATAAATCTTCGCCCACAGGTAAATTGTAATCTCTCTGGAATATGGGATCATCCATGTCCTTATAAAAAGCTCCTGTATTATAATATTTCTACATGAAAACATACTTTGTTTTATCCTCCATTTTGGTTTTGTCAGAACCTAATTTGAAATCTTCTTGAATTCTCTGCATATCTGTTAAGTTTCTTCTTCTATCTATTTCAGCCTTCTCTATCTCATATTTATTTTTCTCATCATTAAATTACTTGATTCGTTTTAGTTCTCGTATTTTCCATAATGCATATTCAGTTTCATCCAAAGTATCCTCATCATTTAATTTTTATTTTCCATCATCACTCTCCTCATTGACTGCCTTTGCAGCATCAGCTTTGACAGAGTTTAAAATTAAAATTTTGTTTTCTAATCTCATTCTCTCAAGGTTCTTAGCTTTTTCCTCCTTTAATCTAATCTCCTCCTCCTCTATCTTGTCTAATTAGTCTCTTTACACTCTGGAAACGAATACTGGCTTCAGCAATTCAACCTCCTTTTATTATTCTTAAAAGTCTTCTTCTTCCTATTGATCATCTTAATCATTCTTGTAAATGATGTCATCCTTTTTCTTCTTGTGCTTTTTCTCTTTTTTTCTCTCCTTTTGCTTTTTCTCCTTCTTCTATTCTTGATTTTATTATTACTCTTATTACAACAATTATTATTCTTCTGCTAATCTTGATTAAATTACTCTTCTTCTTCTCATCATAGCTGCTTCTTCATCAACAACTTCTATTTAATAATTGTCATTTTCAACTTTTTGAAATGTTTAAACAATTTCTTCAGGATTCCTTTAAACCTCTGACTCAGCCTCTTTAATCTCGACCTTCTCTTACTTTTTAGCTAAATCAAATATGTCATCATCCGAATTATCTTATTATTAAGGCACAGGCTTCCCAGCCCAAAGTCTCTGCTTTCTTTATTTTACTTAATCTTCATAACATCCATCAAATTCATTTTTTGGTTTTTAATACACTTAAAAATTATTACTTAGCATCTAAATTTAATATACTTTAATTATTAGATTATTTACTAATCAATGTTAATTCGTATGAATTATATAATTTAAGATCTTGTACATGTTATTTGCTCTTAGAATCTAATAAATTCAGAAGAAAGAAATAATTCTACTCTTAAGAATTGTTTAAAACTAATTAGAATAAAAAGGATTGGATGTTGCTTAATAGTGATTTTAATAGAGTTGAAAATTAATATTATTTACTTTGAAATTTTTATTAATAAATGAGAAAAAATAATAAAGTTTAGCCTGCCAATTAAGTTCAGGTGGTTACTTCAAGCCCAGAGATTTCATAGAAGGCTTTCACAACAATACCAGATCAATAAGAGAATTAGAAATAAATAGATCCTAGACTTATTGCTGGACCTTTGGCAGATAGAGGCTGTACTGATATACTTTGTTTACTACTTTTTATAGCTGGGATGGCTATTTTGATGTGATATGATATATTGAAAGTAGATTCATCTCTAAAGAAGCTTATTCAAAAGGAGAACCAAAAAGACTTCTTGCAATGTATGATCCAAATGGTAACGAATGTGAAATATTTAATGAAAGGTGTTGCCTGTGGATTTGACACAAATGTGGATTACCCTTACTTGTATTTCGCAATACCTTTTGGAGATTACTTCAATAGAACAGTGTGTGTGAAAGATTGTCCTTTGTACGCAGATGAAACTAGCAAACCAACTTCTCTGGATTGTCAACCAAACTCATTGGTTAAGAATTGCAATTAGAAATGCGATGCTGCTACTGCCCTGAAGAGTTATGTATCATCCAATGGCACTGCCATCTTCAAAGACTTCTTGTGTATCTTCAATTCATCAATCCGTAAAATATAATTATAAATTTCAAGTGTTTGATCGTGTTTGTTATCCAGACGCCTTGTTGGCCATTTTCGACAATTACTAGGATTATGGATCTTAATTTGCCATGGATGTCCTTACTGGTTACATAGAGGATTTGACATAAACAAAGGAGGCTATTTACTGTTCATTTGCAGTGGCATTCTTGATGGGGTATACATGTTAAACTATAGAATAGAATCATATATTTGTTCTTCACGAGATTGCTGGCTGGAGTATTGGTTTGGACATCCATATTTCTCTTTTTGGTAGGATTGGGATTTGGAACCTATTGGTGTCATCAACAAGATCTCTATTACTAAGGTATCATGAATGACACAACTGGTAAGTACACAGTTGAATAGACCAATAAGGCCTCAGATAATTAATTAACATTCCAATATTTAACATATGCTATGTATGGTATCTGTGCTTTTGCTGTTATGGGATTGATCTGCATTTTCAACAAGATAAGACTGGCTATAGCTGTTATCAAGACTGCAGCCATGTGCGTGAAGGATCATTTCTTATTGATTTTTGTTCCTTAAGTTACTAGCTCATAGCTCTTGGCAGGCCTCTGGTTTTGGTGGGTCTACACTGCTGCATACGTATATGCAGTGGGTGATATCAAAGGAACAGGCAGCAGTCCATTTGCTGAAGTCACACATACTGAATTACAAGTCTAATATATTTGGTATTTCATATTTGGTGGATTATGGATAAATGCATTCATTTAGGCCATTAATAATTTTGTGATAGCCTCTACTTGTTGTTTTTGGTACTTTGCACAACAAGGTGCTGGAGGTGATGAAAGAGCCATTTCATAATCTCTTTATAGAGCTTTCAGATATCATGCAGGTTCCTTAGCATTTGGTTCTTTGATCTTGGCTATTGTATAACTCATCAGAATCATGTTGGAATATATTAGATATCAAACTGAGAAAGTGGCTGGCTCTGAAAATAAAGCAGTCAAATGTTTATTAAGATGTTTGAGTTGCTGTATGGCATGTTTTGAAAGGTTCATTAGATTTTTGAATAATAATGCTTACATTATGATTGCACTAACTGGCAAAAACTTTTGTTCTGCTGCTAAGGCTGCCTTTGAAACTATATGGGCAAATAGTATGAGATTTTCTTTAGTTAATGGTATTGGAGGGGCATTCATTTTTGTTGGTAAATTTTGCATCTCAATTGTCACTTTAATGATCTTTTATTATGTAATTACAACTATGGATTACTTTAAAGAAAAGATATTCTCGCCAGTTTTCCCTTGCATTGTAATATTATTTATTAACTTGCTTAGGTTGTTTTCATCATAGCGTATGCATTGGCTGTGCTTTTCATGTCAATTTATGGTATGGCATGTGACACTGTGCTTTTATGTTTTATTTTTGATGAGGATTTAAATAAATAAAATGGAGGTTTAAGTGCTTCCAGGTGTCCTGAAACTTTAAAGGAATTTCTTGAACAACCAGAGATGGCAAATCTTAAATAAGCATGATTTAATATAATAAATAATGATTTAAAATTCTACAACAAGTCCTCCAAACGAGGATTCTCTATGCAAACCTATTATTCAGCTCATGTCAACTATGAATTAGCAATAAATGAGAGTGCGCAAGCCTTCTGAAGAGAGTCGAAATAAAAAACAATCTGAAACTCAACAAGCGAAAAATACTCATCCAAAATCACCCACGTTAACACAAGTGAGTGTATAGATAGCATCAGATAGAGCATCACCTCATAATCAATAAGATTTGCTTCTCATTAATGAGGAACCCAGTAACAAGGAAGATTCCCAATAATTAAGCATGATTAAAAAAAGAAACGATTCAGATCAATTATTTAAAAAGTCTGTCTTTAATAAGAATAGAAGTTCCCATTCCTCCTTTTCCTTACTTTACAAAGAAAAAGCCACACTTATATAGAATATAATTATTACAAAAAAGCAATTTAAGTTGATTAATGATTTGTCAGCCCAATACTTTGTCCCATTAAAAGATAAATTAGAAAAAGTCTTTCATCATGAATGGACCCCGAAACTTTTCATCCTATGTGTTTACATCATTTTTCTGTTATTTTATCTCACCATATTACTAATCGAGATTGGGTGCAATCATTTGGAAATATCGAATTTGGCTATATTCTAATACATCATGCTGATTACTTAAATAATTGAGTTAACATAATAAATAATATACTACAAGGGAGACATTATGAATATCATTATTGATAATTTAGGACTTATATCATTTATTTCGTATTAGATTCACAATTTGCAATCTCAGAAGTTAATGTATTTATTATATTTGATCAGAATTAAGAGAATTAATAATTGTATTTAGAATTTAAACTTTTACTCCAATCAATAAGATTACATCTTTGTAATTCAAGTGACCATTTAATTACATTTTTCCACCTGTCTTGCCTAAACCATCATATTCATGTTCTCTCTGAGTGAATAGGACTACATCGTTTACATCCAAAACATATTCACCTTAATATTTGTTACTCCACAAATAATTGCCCAATATTACTTTGTAATCTACTTGATTAAAATACTATTGATAATATTTTACTTTTATAAGTTCAAGCAAATACTCAATTACCAGTCCCTTAATCTTGATTAATAATTCAATTACGAGCCAAATACATAAAAGTTGATATATGAATACAGTCATCAAAAACAAAGATAAATCTTTGACATCAATTTGATGCCGAACTTTTTGTAAAAGAAAATGAAGAGAGAAAAGTATTTTAAGATTTTGTCCAGCATCCCCATCTTGAATTCATCATTCTCAACTTAGACACTCCTCAATATTTGTGATCTCATACATGAACAAATATTGAGGCCAAACGAAATTATTTTACAAAAACCAGCTTTATATATTCACTTACAAGGAGTCATTTAATTATTTTAAAAAGGGGATTCATCCTTATAAGAGTTTAAAATAACTAAAATTAAAAATCCATTTCAAATCTTTAATAATGGAGCCTTCTTTAAAAATCAGATGTAAGGGATTTAATTTGAGAGCTTAGGATACTCAAAAGTGGCTTGCTTGAATTCTCATTAATTCCATTAATTAATAAAACAGTGTCCAAGAGAATTCTAAAAGTATAGAATGCTCATCGACACCATTTTACTTCATAATGATCCTTATCTAACTAGTATTTCTTGTTTTGGGTGTCACTAAGCGCATGAAATAACCTAATGTCCATTTGTAAATTACAAACCCAATAAATATTTGATAATTAATGGTTATAAATTGAACAATCAATAGAGTAGAGTATCTGATTTTAGAAGAGTAATAATCATTAATATTTAATTAGGAAGTTCGTAGAAAAAGAAAAATCATAATAAAATAGGAAAATAATTAAGAAGATTCAGAGTCCTTCGAATCTGAGGAGAAGGATAAAGTGGCATCCTTTAATAAGATTCTCCCCTCCTCCAACTCTTCTTTGAGTTCTAACCCAATCAACCAATTAGAATTGAGTTCTGTTCCTTATGTCAGTTATTCTCACAGTGGATAGACTTTGTATTCTAAAAAAATGGATTCAGAAAACTTCTTCTCAGCTCAAGGATTCAGCAGTAGCAATAGCAGTAAAAAAATAATTTAGAATGAATTCAAAGAAGTAGGGCAATCTAAGTTCTAAAAATATGGCCAGTAGGAAGAATAGCAAGGGTCATCCTTTTAATGCAATCCTTTATAGAAGGTGTAGGATAGTCTATTTCACAATAAGATTAAAATAAAAAAAAGTAGAGTGGAGAAGCAAACACAATTTTAGAAGTATCAGACAGACATTCAATAGAAGTAGTCATAAAGGAATTCAAGGAAAAACTAAACTATGATGAGTAATTACTCTAATGTTGAAAATCAGAAAAAAAGAAGAACTTCAATTGAAGGTAATTTTATGCAATCATTTGAAAAAATTAGTCAATTTGATGACTATTTTCCACATTACAATGTAGATTAATAAATAAATAATTATTAAAGAATTTAATCCATTAATAAAGATAGTAATTAATGAAGGCAAAAGTATATGTTCATGTTTATTCACTCTATTTATTTAACATTAATTTAATGGTTTTAAGATTATCAATTTATGTTTAAAGCACAACTTATTCATCTTAAATTTTATGTAATCCTCTATAAATTACAATAATATCTACTTATTTTGTTCAATAAACTTCCTTTTCCACGAGTTGATTTCCTCAAGTAGGAGTTTCTGCTTATCATCCATCCTTAAGGTTTATTCTTCTAATTAACTATGCAACTCTTAAATGTAATGGTTTTGATCTTCCAACTCTTTATCTTTAGCAATTAACTGTTTGTCATAACCGCCAATTATATTTTATTTTATGTTTAATTTTTCTTATAAATTTTAAATTTCTTCTTGCAATATTTTTATAGTATTCACAAACTGTTAAACTTAACTATAAACCTGAGATAATTCACTCTCATCAGAATCACTTTCCTAATTTTTTTATTATTATTTTAATTATTAAATTTTCTTCTCTAATTCAAATACTTTCTATTTCCATGGTTCTTCTATGTGATTCAAATCCACTAATTTGCATTTCTTATTTGAAGCATCATTAAACAGATTTCTATTCACATTTCCCAAATTATTTTATTATATCGGTTGTCTTTATTAAGAGACAGATTGCTATTATAATAGGGGTGATTAGTATGGTGAGTGATAAGGTGATTATTGGTATAGTTTTATATTGGGAGACGATTAGATTTGTAAAGAGTGTCTTAATCCAAATTAGGTTGTAGGTGCAGAAATTTATTATTATCTCATTATTTTATATATCCAAAAACAATTATTTATCATTACTAAAGATCGAGTAGGAATTAATAATTTCAATCAAATATTTAATTGTAATAAGTTCAAAATAATCTTTGATTGCCAGCCATTCTCTTTATGTAGTACACTTACCAAATTGTAATCAAGACCACTCCCACACTCTCTATAATACTAAACATTAATAATTCTTCATTTGATTTCTGTATTTGGCTTAAATTGCCTTCAAATATTTATCCAGTTATTTTATCAAAATAATAATTATCCTTTTTGCATAATATTATTAAATACTCTCATCGCCATTGATATTCTTTCTATTCTTTACTCTAAGGGGTCTAAGTCTTCAATTTTCATAATTTCCTATTCTGAATCATGTACATCAAGAGTGAATATAATTGTTTGAGTGCCTTTGGTCTATGTTTATAGCGATTTCTCATACTCTTTTATTCTAGAAGATAAATTTGTATTCTCCCTTTTCCAAAATATCAATATTAAATATTCCTTCAATAACCTTTTCCTTCGAATAGATCAAAGTATTATTTGAGGATTTGATATAGAAATCAATCCTTTCCTCTAATGGTAATTAGGAGATAAAGAAAGCCCCTTTGATTTTTGTAGGCTTCAAAATGTCCTCACAAAATACCTAAAGCATATACAAAAAGAGTTGTATACCTCTATAGTACCAGGAGGTAAATCAAATGTTAGTGTTACTTCTGGTTCGAAGTTTCCCAATTGCTCATCCCATATAAAGAGCAATTACTCATTTTCCATGCCTATTGGTGTCCCTTTAGTCATTTAATTTGATTGTCCTTAGTCCTTGGTAATATTTCGGTTCATTACTTATCCATTTTAATCGCGATTTTAATCTGATTTTCTTAACTATCAAAGCTAAGTACAAATTTCATTACACCAAACAAGGGCTTAAGCTAATTTAAATTTTTTAATTATGATTCCTTATAAGTATTTCTTTATTTTGCTTATTCTTCACTTTAATTTTAAGGTGATCTAGCATCATTTTAGATAGGTTCATTGATTTGACTCTTTTTTGTCACTTAATTGTTTATCTCCTTGAAGTCTTGTAACTTATTTTATGGAGTAGCTTTTGCACAAACAAAAATAATGAGTATAAGGTTTAGATAAAATATTAATAATCTCATTATTTTATAAAATATTGTTCATTTCTTAAACAGATTTTTAGTTGATCCAACCAATATGCTATGAATACAATCATTAAAGTAATAAATCTAATTTGAACTTGTAAGAATAATCGAAACAATGGAAGTTTTCATAAATATATTAAGACATTTCAAAATTGAGTAAAAAAGATCTGCATTGCAATTTTTATTTTTAATAAAAGTGGAAAAATCTAATATATTTTAAATTAATTTATGGAAATTAAAAATAAAATGAATTGAAGCATTAATAAATTTGAGACTGCATCAGGAATCATAGAATTAGATTGAATAAAATAAATAAAATTCTTGATTTTTGATGAAAACATTAAATAGTTTTGATTTAATTATATACATTAGTTATTAAATTAAATAATAATATGCAAGCTCAAGCCAATGTTTATTAGTTTGAAGCTGAGCCTCAAGTATCACATCCAAAGTACAGAGATCAAGACCTTTATGAGGAATTGACTGATCTTCCTGATGATGAATCAAGAATCAAACCAGATTATTATATAGATCGACCTGTAATTTTAGCTTAATACTCAAGGCAACTCCTGAATACAAGCCTTTGCCAAAGGGGATTGACAGACAAACATAAATAGAAGCATATGAGCCAGATTTATTTGATTACAAATTGGAAGTGGAGCCTGTGTTATAGGTTTTGGTTGGGAAATCTGTTGAATAGGCTAGAATGGAATTGATTGAGGAGTCAGAAAGAGAGGAATTGCAAATATAAAAGGCTGCTTTTGAAAAAAAACGAAATGCTGAATTAATGGTAACATAGAGGATGGAAGCAGCTTATGTGAGGAGAAAAGAAGAACGAGTACTTAAAATAGACTATTATATTTTAGGAAAGAAGGTTATTGCAGCACAAATTATACCAAGATTAGATGAAACTGTCATAATAGAAATTTATAGCCAGAGCGCTCTCCAAAGGTGTCCTTAAAGGAGTGAATTCAAGAATCCTAAACGATCTCCAGAATTTGGGATTATTAAGGAATGATCATATACTTGAACTCAAAGTAAACACTCTCCCTTGGCTTGTGGAAAGAATCAAATAGAATTGCAATAACATTCAGACTTCATAAAATGGTTTCCAATCATTTTTAGAGGAGATCTAAACTCCCATTCTTCAAGAACATTCATTTTATTATCAAAAAGAATAATAAAAGAGATAGGAACATCTTGATAGGCTAGAGAAGAGGAGAATTGAAATTGAGGAGTAAAAGAAGAGGAAGGCAGAAATTAAAAGAAGAAGAGCATTAAAAGAAAAAAGAGAAGTCTAAAGAAGTGCATTGTATAATCTAACACTTTCTAAGGCTGAAACATCCAATTCCATATTTTAAGTTAATATTTAAGAAGGAACTGCTGAAGTTGGACAGAAAGGAGTTGTATTGCATTTGGATCTCTTTTTACTTTTAGCTGAGGGCATAGATCTAATTACAGGTGATCAACTTGATTAAATTGATGAATCAATCATATAGACAATTTGGTTGGATATATTGATGAATAAATGCAATTAGTTTAATATCACTATCAATTCAGCTATGCAACCTCTCATCTAAGAAGCATTGAATAAAATCGATGAAGACTTGTATGTATTCGAAAAAAATGCAAAACAATTAACTATTGAATTCCTAAGGAGTCAGTCCCCGTTTTGGTCATCTTATGTATCATAACAATTTGTAACTAATATTAGAAAAACCATTTTAAATAAATTGCTTGATGGTTTCTTTGATATTTACTTTAAATCAATAAATTACAAAGAACCCATATAAAAATCTGAAGTTTAAATTAAATAAGATGACCTTGACCCATAATAAAATCCAGAATAATAATCCTAATAGGCAGAAGACTAGTAATAATTACAATAATAGGACTAATAATAAGCTCAAAACTAACAGAAGGAAGAACCTTACTAAAAGCCAGAAATCACTCAACATGATTTAGACATGGTAGAGGCGAAGAAAAAGATTAATATCATCTTTAAATAGCCTTAAAACTAGCTTGAAAATGTCACTGCAATAGTTAATTTGTTGGTTCCTTATTTTGAAGAAGAATAGCCCTAAGATTAAAATCAAGAGTAATAACAATAAACTGGAGAGGTTCAGCAAGAGGAAACTAATTAAATAGCTGAACCTGCTAAACCTGTTGGCAAATGGGATTTTGATCCAAAAACAATTGATATATACGACGGTGAATAACCATTGATCCAAGAAGGTGTTAGATCAACTGTAGATTCCATTTATTAATACTAATTTTAAGAAGTAGTGATTGTAAATGATGAGAGAGCTATTGAATTTGCTAGAATGCAGATTTACAATTTTCTAAAAGAGAAGTAATTTAATTTTTCAATATTAATAGATTGGAATCTTTTATGAATGTTCCAGAATTTTCCAGTTTGTAATTTCACAAAATTAAATAGACTCAAGCAAATGTCCCAATCTTTGATTTTGAATTATGAATGTGTTTAAATATTATTTTTTTTATAAAATTATTGTTAAGTTGATTTTTGATTTATATCTTAGTTGTCTTTTGCATTTAATTAAAAAGAAGATTCAAAATATTTTTATTAATAATTAAATACAAATTAATATTTTTATTAAGAGCAATTTTTACTTTCAGAGAATTGCAATAAATTCAAAGTAACACTAAATTAAATATTAACACAAAGAATGATAAAAAGAAATATTATTTAAATAGTATGAAATTTAAGATAATAGTATATCATTCATATTTATTATGATTTTTTTCTGTAAGGAGCATTTGACATATTAGAATGATATGAATTTTCTCTTTCTCTCTATCTTTATTGCTATTATTATTATTATTGTTATTATTATTTCAGTTGATCATCAGCAAAAGAATACTACATATTTTTGTTTTAAGTATTTCCTCCTCCCTTAACTGAACCATCATCTGATTCCTAAATGTTTCTTCTTGATAGAGCCGGTGAATGTTATGAATGATGAGGAGAAGATGGCTTAATTTATACATATAAATTCATACTTAGATTAATTACTATGGTGCGAGATACACTTGATTCTGTTTTGTTTGTTAAAAGTCTTGAGAAGGTTGTCCTTGTCTCACTCTACTACCAGCTTCACTTGGCTATTTAGGAGGCAGAGGCAATGTGTTCATATTTGGTTATTGATCCTTTAGCTTCTGTAGTTCATTTGCCTTTTCATTAAGCTCTTTTCTAAGTTATTAATTTTCTTCAATGATTTATTTGTCAGCTCTTAATTTCTATTGTTTTTATACAGTAGCATAATTATTAATTTAACCTTGCAATTTTGAAATCTCCTATTTCAATCTTTCATTTTCTTATTCAAATAATTCTTTTTATTCCCTAAAAGTAAAGTTCAATTACTCTAGATGTTCGTTATTCTTTTGATGTTGTTATAGAATCGCACATTTTTCATAATACATTTAAAAATCCCTCTCTAATTCAGCAATGCGATCGTCCTTCTGATTGATGATTTTTTGAATTTGTTTATCCCTTTCTTCGATGTCTGCCTAGACTCCACCTTTGTGTGATACGAATTCTTGTAACAAAGCCTTGTTTTCTTCCAATTAGAGTTTTAATTGTCTATTTTGCAACTAAAGCTATTCAATAATTCTCTTTTATTGTTGATAATCACTAATTTCTTTTTTGCACTATTCATAATCTATCTTAAGTATTTCATGTTCATTCTTGACTGCATTCCATTCCTTTAGGATTGTAGTGTTCTTCTCTTCAAGTTCTTAGATCTCCAATTGTTTATCTTTAAGATCATTCAAGTAATCTTATTTTAACTTCTACATACTTTCATTGAATTTCAACTTCTAAGTTTCCAAATCCCTTTGAGCAGTATCAATCAATTCGCCAATTTGTTCTGATTGCTAATTCAATTCATTGAAATATTCAGCATTTTACAAACTCAACTTTCCGATATGTTCTTAGAGTCTAGCTTCGTTGTCAGATAGTTTCCTCGATTTCTCAATTTCCATTTATAATTTGTTCATAATGTCATCGTTTTGGTCAGCGATTTGATCACAAAGGAATTACTTATCTTTAAGTTCTTCGTGATATTAATCGATTTCTTTAGTTAATTGATTATTGATAATCTGATATTTCGATATTTCATTACTCTAATCATCTAATTTTTGATTCAATTCATAGATCTTAAGATTGCTTTGAGAATGCAAATCATTTTTGTCTGATTGCAATTTCTCAAAATCTGATTAGAATTACAACAATTGTTTATTCAATTTTTCAACTGTGAAGGTCAGTGATGTAATGATACTGTCCTTTTTCTGATTTTCGAATTGATAAGAATTCTTAAGTTCTATTTCCGTTCTGCAGTTCTCCTTGATGATTTGCATTTACTCAGTTTGTGAAATTTCAGATAACTTATATTTTTCAACCTATTATTCAAGTTAGAGACAATATTTTTTTGAATTTTAGAACTGCTTTTCTAATTCATAACCATCTTGTATCTTATCATCTAATTATTATCTTTATTCTTAGACATGCTTTAAGAGGACACAATTTTCATCCTCCAATAATCTTAATTAGTGTCTGAGGTCTTGGATTTCCTCAGCTTCGTTAATCGTCATGGTTTCAACAATGGAATGCATCTCTTAATCCTTTTGTTCGAGTAATAACGAAAGACTTCGATTTTCATCAATCAATGTATTAACCATCTGAGACAAAGCAACAATATCATGCGCTTATTGTCTTAACTCAAAATTGATCTCTTGATTTTGCTTTTACAGACTCTCTATGTAGAGTCTTGTCTTTTCTGGATTAAAGGCTTGTGCTTGATGGGGTTTTATGGCATTCAATGGAGTCAATTCTGGATAAAGTCTATAGAAGGTTTAAGCGTTAAAGTTTTCCTATTGACTGGAGGGGAGGAGTGGAATTTTGAATTCAGCTTAATATTCCTATTGGTTATGGAAAAGAAATACCTAAAATTTTCGATTAGTCTCATCGAACCTGGCTCTGTTCATTTCAGTTAATTAATTTTATTTTTTATTGCAAATATCGATTAATTGATATTTAACAAATTTATGTGATTAATGTTATAAGGGTTTGAAGAGTAATGTAATGACGATGTTAAACTTCGAATGTATTTTTGAATTAAAATGAAAAACTCAAATTTTGTTTCATTAATTTTAGTATTAATTATTATATTCCAAATGGATAATCAGAAGTACAAGGTTACACTCAACATGTATGATTTGTCTTAAGGAATGGCCAGACAATTTTCACCTATGTTTTTAGGGAAATAAATTGAGGCTATATGGCACACTGGAATTGTAGTGTATGGAAAGGAATATTATTTCGGTGGAGGCATTTGTGCTTAGAATCCTAAAACGACTATATACGGATACCCAATAGAGGTTCATTGTTTTATACTAAGAGTTAGGAAAGAGAATTGGGAGAAACAGAAATCCCACAGAGTACATTTGAAGAATTCTTGAGAAACATAAGTTCAAATTATACAATGGAGAAATATGACCTATTTAAAAACAATTGCAATAATTTTACGAATGAATGTGCCGAATTTTTAGTTGGAAAGGGTATTCCTGAAAACATTACAGGTAAATTATAATCTTATTATTCACATTAGGATTGCCATAAGAATTTTTAAATACTTAATTAGGATAAATGATGAAACCCATAATAGAGCAAATCACCAATAAACAGGCTTCGGATTAGACTGAGCATTTTAATTAAGTCTACAATTAAGACTTAGACGTACTTCAAAATTTCCAAAATATAAATCCCTAAATAATAAACTAGCCATAGCCTTAGCCACAGATTGTTCCCTAGAACTAAACAGTTTAGGCAGCCTAATAACAACCACAATAACATTCTTCAACAGATACTAATGTTATACCAATCGAGGATTTAGAGTCCTTTTTTTGTTTGATAGAGAGCAGTCCTCAATGTGTTATAGACTTTTATACAGATTGGTGTGGACCATGCAAGACTATAAAACCAGTGTTTCATAAGTTATCTTTAGACTACCCGCATATCAATTTCTACAATGTGAATATTGAGAAGGTAAACACACAATTTCTTATAAATTAAGGCCAGAGAATTAGCAGATTCATTACAAGTGACTAGCATCCCAACCTTCATTATTTATCAGAATGGACAATAGAAATTTAGATGGACAGGAGGAAACCAAAATACATTAAAAGAATACATAGATAAAATAAAATGAATTAATAATAATTATATTTGCAAATTTACATTCATCATTATTCAAAACATATCATTTAATACATCCTAGTTGATACCACTGCTTTAGATTGAAGAGACTCTCTTAACCAAATAAGCACTTCCATTTTTATCTTCTTCATTCATCTTGATCTTCTTCACAATGCAATCCGAATCATCATACATTCTTGGAGACAATTTTCCCCTTAATTGATCAATATCAGTCACATTGGCAACATAAATCTTCATATTGAATTCCTCCTCATTTTTAAAACTCTATAGTTTTCTCTGATTTAATTCTATTGCAAACTAAGTAATAGGAATCCTTAAGAAGAGAGGCCATGCATCTGGTTTTAATTTCTTGATCCCCAAGAAATATGTGAGAGATTTGGCATAATCTCTTTCAAGATTCTCTTCTCCATCAGGTGTTATTCTCAACTCAAAACTAGTATTATCATAAATTGCTTCATTGTGTCCAATCAACTTTAATAGTTTAGGTAATTGTGCTTCACAAAACCCAGTCCACTTATGAAAGTTCTCAGAGCTCTTAGAAACTATAGATATGGCAACAAAGTATTAAAAACAATCAAAAAAATCTAATGGTCTCAATACTTCATTCCAATCTCCTAATTTCTAAGCTCCGATCTGGAATTCTTGGAAGATGGTTTGAAAAGTGATCTTATTGACTTTGAATGTTGTGTTGAAGAATGGATATGCCGGAGTTATGATCTGCATTATCTTATCATTCCTTTTATCTTCATCTCTCTTCCAACAGAGAGTCTTAAAAGTCTCTATCTCTGGACTAGAAAACAATAACAAATAAAATCTTACTCAGATTCATCAATCACAACTGGTATTTTCCAATTCCATTGAGAGTAAATTTAGAAAAATAGACTAACAGTTTAACACACATCCACTCTTGGAAATAGTTAACAAATCTTTGCCATCAAGATTGCCCAACTTATACCTCCCAAATAACCGATTATGTTGCTTGACACCTTTCTTTTCTTTGCCCATTACTTTATGATTCTCAAAGCCTAAACGAATTGGGAATGGTCAGGCATTGATTTACTAATTAAAATACCATTCTTTCGACCATTCAAAGCATACAATGATTTATCTTCACTTTACAATAGGTTTCTTCGTAATTCATCTAAATTATCGTCTATATTTTCAGGGACTCTATCTGAATTTAACTGAGCAAAGTTAATATCTATATGAAATCCTTTGTAAATCATCTTTATAATGGGATTTGAGGTGCTTTCAATTTTATTTATCTATTCCATTCCTTGCTCATTTGATAACAAGTAAAATAGGCTTTAATACATTTCAATCATAAATACCCATTAAAAAATTACTCCCTTCTGTCTATAAATTCTGGAGCAATGCAAATTAAATCTATATCAGATTTGCTGTCTGCAACACCCAATAACACTGAACCGTATGGCAATAGCACAGCTGAACAATATTTTAAATGATCCTCATTGATTCTTTTTTCCTTGGCACATTATTAAGACCATTTTTTAACTATCTTCTCCTAGATATGCTTAAATCTCTTTGCTTTTCTATTGATTTTCCTCGATCGCTTGAAGAGACTCTGCCTCAATGAAACCAATTAATTAGCTTTTATTGCATTAATGTTGCATTAAGTTTGAATCATAATCAATTCTTCCATGAGCCCTCTTTAATTCATTATTAATATCTTGACTGCTCATTCTCGGAGCCCATTCCTTGATCAAGTTTATCAGCTCATTACTAAAATCCATTTTTATAATTTAATAATTAGATAATCTGTTCTAATTATCAGTTAATCATCCTAATAAATTAATATCTTATGTCTGATTGAGGCAGTTCCACAATTCTTGTCAACATTTTATTTGATAGGATTGTCTCGAATTAAACTTTATTAATAATATAATTATCATAAATTCCATGAGCTTCTAAGTAATTGTTTGAAGGTTATTTCATAGACAACAGATTCCAAGAAAGAAGAATTCAGAAAGTATTTAGAAAAGGCCGGTGTTATAGATCAATTGACTAGAGTTCTGGTGGGATTATATGAAGAACCAGAAAAGCCAAACAATGCCATTGAGTACTATATTTCCATTGATTCTCTAGTTATGTTAAAAAGTACTTAGGATCACCTGTTGATATTGATGTTGACAAACTCAAATTAGAATATGAAAAACTTAAAGATGAGAACATTAGATTGAAGAGGGAAATTGCTGATTTGAAAAAAGAAGTAAAATATTCTCCCTATAAAAGTTATAAGCCGCCCAATAAGAATAGAATTGATATTAGATAAATCAATAAATTTACATTACTAAATAAATATAAAATAATATTCAAATGGAAAGAATAATTAATTTTTTAGAATCTATAATGATAGATATTAGTCCTTTCTTACTAACTTACAGATCTTTGATTGAGTGACACTCAAACTTATTCTGGGTTTCCAAATCCACCGATGAAATATAAGCTGTCAATTACAGTTAATTAAATAATCCCTCATCCTTTTATTAATTGGTTCTTGCCAACTCATTTGACTTTTATTGATTTGTACTCAAAATGATTAGTTTTCCATCAAAATATTATAATTCCTTTATAAATTTGTTATTAAACTAAATCTTATTTGATTTGACGAAACCCTGCTATTAATAAGTGTATTGAATGATGGTATTATCTTTTAAGACTGAAATCAAATAAGATTCTTCAGATTTCTCAGAAAATCTAAGTATTGAACTAGAAAGATCAATGTTGATTTTTGTTCTAAGATGAGGCTTCAAATTAATAGCAATTTTATCTAAATTATTTTGCAATTCTCTAATTAATGAATTGACTGTTTCAAAAGATTCTTCATATTCTATTTAATGTTGTTTCTATTTAACATTGTCCACATAACTATCTTTAAAGACATTTTATAAAATCTTAGTAATGTTTTCAGTTTATTTGAACTCTATATTTTTCTATACAACTACCTTTGTGAAAAATGTCTTTGGTGCTATTCAATCAAATATATCTAATACATATTTTGCCCTAATAGAAGCATTGCAAATTTCTTAACTAAAACAAGTGATTATCCTTCAAGAAATCAAATAATTTTGATAGATCTACTTCTATTTTATTGAGGGGGGAGTTTACATTCTCACATTCTACTTCTTACTCATTTCCTGCCTTTATTGCACATAGATTTAACCAAACGAAAAAGTTTCTTAAATGTAACTTCGTCTAATGACACTCTATCTAAAATCTGCTGAATAACTTTTAAATCTTTTAGACTGTTTATTATAACTCTTCAAAAGGTGTTTTGTGTAGTCCTTAATAAAAGGGCCTAATTTAATATCCATTAAATTTGTTACATATTTTTTGACTGAATAAAGAAATTGAGAATGATTAAAATTCTTGATAAGACATTCATCAACGAATCCTAAATAATTTCCTAAATATTATTGAAACTGTTTGTGATATTCTTAATTTAAATTAAACATATATATTACATCATCCATTTTTTACAAAATTTTAGTATTGTATAGTTCTTTTTGAAAGAATTGAACAAGTTCTTGAGAACAATCCCCTTTTTAGTAAAACTTCAAAATATGGGAATTGATTGATTCCTAAGGTCCAAAAGCTACCAATGGACCTATGATGTTGAGTTGGTAACATTTGAAAATGTCCTATAATTGAGTGTTTATTAAAAGGATTGATGTTTTCAAAAAACAAAATAGTTCATTTAAGTAACTCAATTGCTAAATGTATTTCTAGATAAACTAAATGCTATACTAAAATTTATTGATGTTTCATTAGGCTGATGTCATAAATTTCAACAGTAGAATCTGAAAAACAGTGCAACTCATTTTGCAATTGGTATAATTCAATAATTCCTTTATGTTCAATTTCTCCCAAATGAAGAATCCCATTAAAATTGTAGGCGATCTACCTATTAGTTAAAGAGAATATGATATTATTTATTTGTTGTTGTTTTAAAAAGCAAAGATTCTACCAATTTTTCCTATTTATAAACAATGCAATTACAAGTTTGTTGTGGATAATGGAATTATGGCTGCTTATAATTCCAGCTCTTTAATGATTTTGACATTCACTTAAACCAAAAGCATCTATGTGATTTTATCTGAATTCTTGATTAAAGTAGATTGAATGATTTTTTGATGAGAAGCCAAATGATACAAAAACAATTTATTTCCAACATTATAAGTCAGGAACGTACCTAATTAGAGAGCTTTGAATACTTTCCACAATAATATTGCTGATGGCATCGTCTTCTTAAATCATGAACATCCTTTGCAATTATTCGCTTACTCTGCATATTTCTAATTAGTTATTCACATATAGGATTGCACAAACATCCATAGTTTTACTCCAACTAACAGATTAGATTTCTTGAGCCATAACTCTATCTAACATAGGAGAAAATGATTAGCTTTCCATTTCAAATTTAAAATTATATAATTATTTTACTATTTTAAATTCATTGAAATTCATTTTATCATTACCACTCTGAATATTTATATATTAACTATAAAATTGAAATTAGTTGATGTTGAAAATGTCAATTTATACATTTAAGTAGAGTATGATTTAAAATATAAGATAATTTTTAATTGATATTATTAATAATAATCATAATTTGAAGTATATGAATGAGTTAGTATGTCATTAGGAATTTGCATAATTAATATTTTGTATAAAACATCTTCTCAAAATGGAATCAGAAATTTTACTAATAGAATTTATTATCACCTTATATTTATCTAATTTTAAATGAAGAATAGATTTTGAAAAACTCTTATATTTTAATGTATTCAAAAAGGTCAATTATAAAAGGGATATACAAAGAAGGAAAAGAAGAAGTGATAATGTTAATATCAATCAATTGCTATATCATTAATTGATAAACTAGTAACAGCCTATTTATGTCCCTTTAAAGTTCTAAGCACAGCAGCACTATCAGTTTGCCATATTTTAGTTGTTAAGTCAGATGATGCCGTAATGATATACTCTGAGTCACAAGAGAATGCACAGTCCCATACCCATTTACCATGACCTATAAATATTGTATCGCTATTGATTACCATATAGAGTTGAAAACAATTCCCATTTTGGATATTTGTCATTCCCTAAATTTTTCTCATTCAAAGTCCATAACTTCACTGTTTTATCAGCACTGCAAGTAGCCAAATATCTTAAATCTGCAGAAATTGAAGCCTTGAGTATGTAATCTTGATGAGCCTCGAACTTATACAACAAACTCTGTTCAGTCAGGTCCATGTTATTCATCATATACGTATGACATTGTCCTTAAGAATCAGCAGCTACAATCTGACTAGCATTATAAGCAATAGATATCGATCTAATTCCAACTTCGGGACAGGGAGATAATTTCAATCTTATCTTGTTTTGCTAGAAATCATATATCTTCACATTCCCCATTTAATCTCCAACGATCAATTCAGTCTCATTCGGATGCAAACATATGGTATTCAATGGTTCCTTCTCCTAGTATTCTCTTGATAAATCTAAGTTATTATTGAATTCAATTACTATTTGATCTAAGGTCATGGATTCTAATAAATCCATCTTCAGAACAAGTATAAAAGAAATTGCTATCCTTCAAAAATCCAATTCCCGTTATATTATTCTTGTATCCATCATAAACATAAACAGGCTACTTCTTCTAAGAGATCACATCATAATAAGAAGCAAAAAAGTTGCCACCTGCAGCCAGATGCTTCTTGTCTTGAGAGATGTCAATTCTGTTTACAATCACCTTTTCCCCGTAATTGATCTCCTCTTTCAATTGTCCTGTTGTAGCATCCCAAAATATAAAAGTATGATCATAGGATGATGTTACTAATATAACATCATTTTCAGACATTTAATATATATTTAATATAAATTATAATACACTCTATAATTATGTTATTCAAACTAATATAATAATCATTATTAAAGTATCTAACTCTTCCTATTATCTTTTGATAATAATTCTTCTTTAATCTCTTCATTCTAAATTAATCATAGCTTAATATAATTTTAGATTCTAATTTCATAAAAGATGTTTACCGTACTCAAGATTAAAATATTGTCTAGAATCAAAGCTTATTCAGATTTTAATAACTTTTTAAATGGCATATTAAAATGATATTATAATATGATTTACAGTTACAAAGAACTTAATCATAATATTGCCCCTTTATCTTTGATAAAAATGGATTAATCGGCTACCTATTAGTAGATATTAAATAAAACTACAGCATAGAGTAATAATTATTTCATTTATTATCAAACTCCCTTTCAATCTTAACAAATGATCGATCTGCTATTCCAATCTAACTAACTTAAATTTCGAGGGAGTAGTGAATAATACATTAATAATTTAAATATTCCAATCTATATAATAACATATAAGGTTAACTTTTAGATAGAATAAAGCTTAAAATAATTATGTGGATTAAGATTTCTTAGTTTATTAATTAATTATAAAAGAGTGAGTGATGATAATATTAATTTGCAGAATATCATTTTAAATAAAAATAAATCATGTAGTAAAGGGTATGGTGTCCTAATATGGATGTTAATAATATCAAAATTAATTATTGTTCATCAGTTTCAAGGTAGATACTTCTATAGATAAGTAAAATGTTTTTGAATTTATTTTATTAATTAAAATATTCAAATTAAATCAGCATGAAATTCTCACTTGAATTGTAAGTATTTAAGCGTCATGTAATAGATCGGATAATACGCATAAAGTGATTGGATTTGTTTGCTCAAATGTAGTTGAGATTGTGACGTTGGCCTATTATGCTACTATCGAAACGGACCTACTGTAATTAAACATATTTATAATAGTATAGATATTGATCTTGATAAAGTTAAAATTACTGCTAGTGAGATGATTTAAATTAATGATGCTGAGAATAAAATCAAAGCTTATAAAGGCTTATCTGTAACAGGAAGTATTTTTCTGATGATCACTTGGTGTTTATAGATTTTGCTGATCTACAGATATAATTAAAAAATGTTATACGCAATTTTTGGAATTAATACCTTTTCTATTTTAATATTGTTGGTTGGAATGGGAATTCAAGAATCAGAGGTATTTTACATTAGTTATGATTTCAGATGGAATAAGTAAGCGTAAGCTTTAATGCTCCAGTGGCATTTTGGTTCATCCAATTGACTCTGTACATCATGAGTTTAGTGAATTTGCACAATTTCAGACAATAGGAAGGAAATTAAAATATGGAGGGTAAAAATCAAAAGAAAGAGGAAACTGATGATTCAAAGAAGCAAGCCTAGAACACCTCCACATAAGCAAATTAAAGTTAAGTAGTTATGATGGGTAACAATGAATCTTAATTCACTCAATAACAATAAGTTGTATGAATTTCATAATAAATTATATTATAATATCATTTTTATGGTTGAATTGTAATGAATTCACATATTCTATTATAGGGATGCAAAAAAGCAATTAGCAATTAGCAATCTAGCACTTCTCATGATAGAGATCGTTCTATTAACTGAATATTCTTATATGAATGAACATCCTCATCGAAATCAAAATTTGACTTATGTGAGATTCGCAATTTCCGGATAAGTTTTCATGATGCTAGCCTTTATGGGCTTGGTTGCAACTTACTTTTTCCCACACAAATACATAAAACTTGGAATCTTTGGAAGTCTATGGTTAGGATTTATATTAGTTTTTATCGGTATGATAGTTGGGGCAAAATACGTAATTCATTTTTATTTAAATTTAGTATAAAGATGGTTATGACACTATTGCATCAACTTGGTGGATTGAAGTAGGATTAACTATCTTAGGCTTTTTGAATTTCATCAAAGCCTTTAGTAATGAACCATAACCTAATGAAGAGTATCAGAGATAAGTGTGAAATTATTTTTATACAATCAATTCTACAAATTATACATGTTCTATATTTACTAATGCATTTTTTATAATGTGAATAAAATAAACAAAGAACTAGAACAATAAAATCGTATTATGAAAAATAAGAGAGAATACTATCAAGGATGAACCATCAATATAGATAAGAATCAAGAAATTATATGAAATCAAATATTTGGAAGAAGTATTAGTCGAGACTAAATAACAGTGATACCTTTTAGAAATGAAAGATAACAGCATTGAAAAGATTATCAAATAATCGTGGATAACCCATTATTTTCAAAATAATTATTTTTTGTAAAATTGCATCTAAGGGAGACCATAAGTTTTATTAAAATAAAATCATAAAGTCATAAAAATATGAAATATTGCAGATGATCAAAAGTTGAGTATGGAGAAAATAAATAATTAATACCTATTTAAATTAAGAAAAAAAGGATTCACCAGATTGAAAATTAAGCCAGTTTTAATAATAGTTCCAAAGCTAATTAGCTATGAATCCTTAAAAGAACTTAAATAAATAATATTTATGACAAATAGATCTTAATTATAATTATAATATTATAGTAGTTTTTAGATTTTTACCATTATAAATAAATTACAAATCAATAAATTAATCTCTCTATTATAGAATGGCTTAGTCGATTGTATTATTATTGAAGATTGTGATGTAATCCCGTTTGGATAACTGAGCTACTTAGATTTTATAAAATTATTAGTCTATTATGAATCCTTTCTTAGAATCATAAAAATTAAATCTTGTTTACGTATAGGTTGTGAATATAAGATTAATATTAGCAATATTGAACAAGCAAAAGATCAAAAAGGATTATTATTTTTTCCAAATTGGTCCACTACTTGAATTGCAACCATACTCAAAACAAATAATCAGACTAATTTTGATTTAGGATAAAAGAATATCTTTATAATCAAATATAATTTTGAATGCAATTACAAATCTGAATTTCCTAATAATCATTTCTAATATATTCTTACGATTTATTAAACCATTATCTAAGATTTGAAGCCCTGATATCAACTATATACGAAATTGAGTTTCTCCTGCCTTGATAACAGAATATTAGACCTAAACTATCCATAAAAGAAGCCATCATTATTGCATTTTATTATTTTTTAATATGTTAATTTAATATTATATTTCTGATATATTGGTACTAATATGTAGTATCTATATCATTAAAATTATGGAAATATTCCTACTACTATTTTTCATATTTATTTTCACTCCTACAAATAAGTATTTTTCCAAATTAAACATAACTCTAAGATATTTAAAATAAGATACAAAAATTTTAGATATTATCTAACCAATATGATCTAACAATAAATAAATAAATTCCATTACTATATAAGATATAAATAATTTTCTAGATGCTACTTGATCTTTTATAATAAGTTTTTATTCATTATTAAAGAAAGAAAATCATATATGGAATAATCACATTTTTATCTCTATTTTGTAATCAAAATTTATCATAAATTTTTAATGGGAAACTATTTTAAAACAAAACCTAAACAAAAACTTGATAGAGAAATGATTGAATTTCTCAAATCTCGTAAACTTCAACACATTAATGATGTATAGAGATATTTTTAAGCAGGCTATTGATATTTTAAATACTAAATTCCCAAATTCAAAGTATTTAGAGTATAGTGATTATTGTGATGTATTCAACCCAATATTAGAAATTTGGACATAACCTGTATTCTCTCTCTTGTCTTCTAAATCTACACTAGAAGGGGCTAACGATATTTATGAATCATTAGCTGTTTTGGTAATTAAATGAATTAACTTAAAGACAATATTTAGCGATGAAGAACAAGAACTTAAATTGTAGTTCATATTTCAATTATTTGATACTGATAAGTCAGGTGAAATCGAGAAGGCTGAACTAGTAGTAGCTTTAGAAACATGCATTTGTGGTTTATGTAAGTTAGTTCATTTACCTGCTCCTTCATTAAAAGATATTGATTTCTATGCAGAAAGACTATTTATAGAATTGGATAGAGATTACAGTTATACTATTTCCTTCAATGAGTTTAAATTGTGGATAATTGGAAATTTTGAATTATAAAACTTTTTGTTAAAGTATGCCCTTATCTAAACATATGAAAATGCAAGAAGGAGGTATAAAGAGAAGAGAATTCTTTATGAAAACTTTTTTATAAATGCAGTTGGAAATGGTAAATGTGAGTAATGCGAATTGGAATCAATAAAACAAATATTTTTGAATGAATTCAATAATTAATAGTTAGATATTCTGGAGTTACTTTTTAAAACTTTACAAGATTCCTCTAATGCTTACTTAGATCAAAAACAGGATGGATGGATTTGTAAATAAGCTTATTAAGATGTAATGAACGCTTGGGCAGCCTTTGACGCTTCTGACATCAATTGTGATAACGAAGTCTCTATGTCAGAATTGAAATACTTAATCTATGCATATGAAGGAGATAAGCCAGATTATTACAGATTATAAACTGAAATGGAAATTCTAGATATGGATTAATCAGGGAGAATTACAAGAGATGAATGGATTAAATATCTCTGTGTATTGGAAAAAGGTAAATATGTTTTTAGGGGCACTTTGTAGCATTAATTTAATGAATATGATAAGGATCATAATGGGATGTTATCGATTTAAGATATTAAAGACTTACTGAAAAACTCAATGAAAGATCTAAGAGTCAGTTTTAAGGTAGTTATTTTTTTTGATTTTTCAGAAATTAAAATCTGAGAAAAATTTTGAAGAAATGGTCGATGATTTGATAAATGAAATTGTTATTTCACTACAAAAGGGAAACAAAGGACATTAATCCAATTAGAATTAGATGATTTTTGTATTTTGTTTATCATTAAATTAGCTTACTTGGAATGAATTTAAGTCATTTATGGAGAAAGCAACACTAAAGTAGGATTAACTTCGTTAGTTTCTAGCCAAACTTTGATTTATTAATATATTAAAAATAATTGTAATGAATTCAATTAAAAAAATCCTAAAAAAGAAAAGATTGTTAAAACCTTCAAAAAAAAGAAAATAATCAGCAACTTAGCTTGAATCAGAAACAATTCAATAGATAAAACTCACTCATAAAGAAGTAAAACATTTTCATAAAAATTATAGTAAATTCACATTAGAGGTCAATTTTAATTTGTCGTTGTTAATGGATATTTGGAAATGGATTTGTATGAAGTAAGGAAAACTCAAATTTATGAATTCAGCAGTACAGAGTTTGTCACTGTAATTGCTCACAATGTACCTTAAAAAATTGAAGATTATTTAACAAAATTTTAATCATCATAAGTATAATCTGAAGTATATTTGGAATTCATGAATTACATTCTAAAAAATTAACCTAAGGAATTAACTTTGTTAATTTATGGTCACTATGAAATTAGTGACTTTGGTTATATTTTGACTGATTAAAAATAGGAACTTTTTGACTGCTAAGACAGAAGTGTCATGTTCATTGGTGAAAAATAAGTAGGAAAATCAACAAGTTTGTAATTATATGCAAATAAGTTATTGAATTCCAATCAAGTTTTTATTTTAGATACTGATCTGGGTTAAGCTATCATTTTACCTGGTTTTGTTACCCTTGTAAAATTAGAATTGCCTCTATTTTTATCAAAACCCCAGATTTTATTTTAAGGATTTGTTGGGGAATTCCAAGTCTTTAATTATTTTGATCTCTATTTCCATAAAGTGACCTAGGCATTGGATGTCTACAATTAATCTCAACTGTTGAAGGATTATCCATTATTGATTAACACTGCTGGTTTCATAACGAGTTATGGAATAACTATAATTTAGGAGTTAATTAATATTTTGTAGCCCTCCAAATGCATCCTGCTTTCAAGAGACAATCATAAAAAAATTATGGAGAAATCAAGTTATTTATATGAATAATTATCAAAAAAATCCTTTATTAGTAATTTTGACACATTTAAATCATAATTGCAGATAGTTCATGAAGAAATCGATTTTGAATCATATGGTTAAACTATTCAGGTAGAGACACCTTAGATTAGAAAATAGAATCGAACCTCAAAGATTGCATAAAACCTTGGTGTGGAAAATCTAAATTACTTAACTTTATGTTCCGAAACAGATTTAAAAATTATTGATACAAATCAATGTTAATTCATTGTGATAAATGAAAAGAAGAATTTCTATGATTTGGAAGAAATAGCTTCAGTGTTTATATTTAATTTGGTAGCTGTAGAGTAGGATGGGACATTTTTGGGTTTAGGATTTATTAAAGACATCGATATCATTCATAATAAAATACATGTCATCTCTCAGATTGAATTTGGTAGTGGTTAATACTAATTTATAAAATCAAAGTTCTATAACATATCATAAGATTAGTTGGGAGACATAGGTGTTGAGGATGTTTATTAAATATTGGATAAAGAGTGCATCCAAAATGGAGAGCCTTTGGAATATCTGATTGATTTGCCTTATATTACATTGAAGAGTGAGGCAATAGGGGATTTCAAGCATAAGATTACCGTAAATAAAAAAACCTATTGAGTTATAATGATTTATGTTATTAAAATTATTGTATTTTGAAAAATCAGATAGGTATGGATAAGGGAAATATCTAAAATAAATTGAGTCTATGTCGTTAAACCAATTTAGACTCAAATTCTTTAAATTTGATTAAGATACTCATTATTTCATTATTTAATTTAAATCATGTATGTTTCACAATTCAAAATTATTTTGGCTATCGATAATAGGATTTAAATAAAGAATTGAATAATTATTTTTTTAATAATAAAAATGTCAAATTTTGCTTAATTTCTGGAGGACATCAGTGATTTCAAAGATAGACCTGTTAAATTGAAATAAATCAAAAAAGTTCTGAAGATAAATGAGAAAAGCTTTCCGCCTTGCAAAAATATCCTGAATTATTATTTCTAAGAGTTTTCAAAGTAGATGTTTACAATAAAAGTAGACGTACAAATGAAGAACATCGTACAAAGTGGCACAGGAAAGATAAAATCCTATTTGTCTGGACTGTATTGAAATATTTTGAATTAACAACTAAGACTGATCTAAATCCTGTATTTTTTATTAATAGCATAGTCTGATTAAGATTGGCAATATCTATCTTCTGTTTTAGGAGTCACAGAATAATTGCTCAATTTAAAATGGATTAGTATGTTAAAGACTAATTTAAAAATGGCTCCTTGGAATGCTGAAGAAGATGAAGTTCTACAAAATTTGATTACCGATCCAAGTGAAAATAAGAATTGGACTCAAATAACTATTGATTTTAATAGGGCTAATCCAGCAAAAATAGTTAGACATGCGAAATAGATTCGAGAAAGGTGGAACAATTATTTAAATCCTGACTTAAAAAAGTATTATAAGGACAAGTAATTAGATCTGAATGGTCTTAACCAGAATAATTGCAATTATTGTTGCTCGTGTAGGAGATAGGAAAAAGATGGTCTTTAATTTCTAAACGTATTTAGGGAAGGACTGAAAATTAAGTAAAAAATTAATACAATTCTATGATGAACAATTATAGAAGACAGAATGTATAAATTAAGTCTACATTAGCAATTGGACAATGAAGACATAGCCATTCATAAATTGTTGGCCAATTTATAAGGTAAAGATTATGAAGGTCCTGTTCCATTAACTACCAAGCGTATTAGAAAATAGATCAACAACAATAACAACAATAACATCAACAATAATAACAATAGTAATAACAAGGATACCGTACTCTATAATAATGATTAGCCATATATGTAAATTGAAAATAATGTAATGAATGAGATAAAAGAGGAGCATCAATAAGAATAATCACAATAGTAGTTTTAAATCTAATAGTAATTTTTATAATAATAATAATCCTAATTACAATAGTAATAATAATAACAATAATAATAATAACCTCTTGTACTTGGATTGCCAGTATATTCGCCTATGTTACCGTTTTCACCATTACATTATTTGTTATGTAAAAATGATAGAAACTATCTTTAGAATAAAGTCCCAATAATATTTCATCCCCTTACGAAATAAGGAACAAAAATTATTCTGGACAATTGCAATTGTTTGATGAATATATGAAATCGACAAATAATTTGGATTCCAGTGCTCCCCAGTAGGATGTGCCTTGCTTATTGAGATTATTTAACTCGCCAGCCTTTAGCAACTAAGGATTTCCTTATGCTACCATGCCCTTCTAATAACCTACTTAATAGCAATCAACTTACAACATGAAAAAGATAAATAAGATTTAAAAGGAATTGCTAAAATTCGATACAGGTTTAAATAAAGAAGGCTGATATTATTTATTAATATATTTTCTTAATCACAAATGAAATCTAAAATCGATTCTCAATAAGAAGAATCAAATACGGACAATGACTTTTCCGAAATGTCTGATACTCAAATTAGAAGAAGAGGTCCAGCTCCCAAAAAAGTTGTTACTAAAAATAAACTGCCCAATTTAGAAAGAAATATCCCTATAATTATCAAGAATAATAACTTTGTAGTAAGAACGATTTGGACCATTGTTATGATTTTGGGGTTTATGGCTGTCTTATGGGCAGGCCATATTTATATCATTGGATTGGTTTTGCTAACTAATATTGGAATATTTAAGGAAATTTTGGGATTGAAAAGAAATTATGAGAAAGAGGTGAATGTCAAGTATTCGCCCATAATCAATTGGTACTTCTTTGGAATAGCCACATTTTTTTGTTATGGAAAACTCTTTTAATCTAAATTATCAGAATACGCATTTAGAATGCATATACTGTCATATATTTTGAATTATCATAATATTATAACATTTATGTTATGGGTAGCAGGATTTCTGATGTTCACACTATCACTTAAAAAAGGATATTATAGGTATCAATTTAGAATGTTTGGATGGACTCACATTACTTTAATCCTTGTAGTCGCTCAAAGTTCAGTCATGATCATGAATATATTTGAAGGTATCCATAATAATGTCTATTTCTTAGGCATTGTTTGGTTTATATTGCCATGTTCTTTGGTCATCACAAATGATATATTTGCATACATTTTTGGAGTATCATTTGGAAGGACCCCTTTAATTGAATTATCACCAAAGAAAACATGGGAAGGCTTTATCGGAGGCTGTTTTTCAACATTAGTTGCATCCTTTTGTGTAAGCTCATATTGTTAATATAGTTTGCTTACTTTTTATAAGGCAGTCAGTATTTGACATGTCCATAACACTAGCTGCCCTTTTCTCCCTTCGCCTCATTAACATGTGAAATACCAAGTGTTTTTATAACTACTTAAAGGTTTTTGCCTTTTTCAATATTTGGAATTGATTCAATTTATTATAGTGATTTCTAACTTCATGCAATGGTGTTTAGTTTATTTACAAGTTTGGTTTCACCATTTGGTGGGTTCTTTGCATCTGGTTTTAAGAGAGGTATTAAAATCAAGGACTTTGGTGATACTATCCCAGGACATGGAGGAATTACTGATAGAATGGATTGCTAAATACTAACAGGAATGTTTTCTTATTTATATTTGCATCAAATTGTGTTACCAAAGGCAGTAACGTTAGGGACAGTACTCGGTTATGTTTCCTAATTATCCTCTAATGAGTAACAAGAATTATTTGAGCAGCTCAAATAGACATTATCGATTGTTCAATGAAAAGTTGATTTAAATAATAGAATTAGTGTATTTATTATTTAATATAATAATTATATATCAAGTTGAAAAAAACATATGAAGCAATATACAACATGTAATAAACAACCTAAGTCTAGGTGATTACTTAAACAAAAGTGAAATTATTTGTTCCAAATTTTCCCCACATTAAAATCAATTCATTAGCGTGAATGAAAAAAATCTATTTTTATGGTCAGATTAAATCTATTAACCCCTTATTGTAGTTAGATCATAAATTATTTAGGCTTTAAGTAATTCTGTCTAGATTTCGTGTATTGAATTTAGCAAATAATCTAACTTAATACTAGAAGGGACTTAAGAAGGGAGGATTCTTATTCTATAGTTAGAACAATAAATCTGTAAAATTCTTGATTAATTTTGATTAGAATAAGAAACAAAAGCATTGCATAATGGAGCTATTACAAAATTAACTAATTATGATATTAATACGTTCATAAGTGGGTCTTAAGATTCAGTGATTATGATTCATGACTTGAGATAAAATATGCCAATAGCTTAAATTAAGCAACATAAGCAATAAATAAATGACATTGTTGCAGATTCGGAGAAATTTCAATTTATTTGCGGATCTCAAGATGAAACTATCAGTATTTGGGATTTTAGAAATTATTCCTAATCTTAAGGCTTAATTGATCATCAAGATTCTGTACACAACTTATTGATGATAAAAAATTCCGATACATTATATACAAGTGGAGAAAAATATACGATTTAAGAATGGGATATTATTAAATAAACTCAAGTATTTCCTTTATTTATAGAAGAATCAAATTTCAATAACTTAATAACCTATTTAAAAAATGATATTTGATTATGAAAAGGAGATCTTAATTTGTGCTTAATAAGATGTTCTGGACTTGTTCAATACTGAATTGATATAATTGAATTCAATAGAGATGGATTGGTCAAGAATACAAGACATTAAACTTGAAAATGGTGTTGTCTAAGTATTGGAGCAAAGAGGTGACATTTTAAAGTTGCATACTTTTTAACTTGATTTAAATGCTCAATAAGTAGAAGACAGTTAAGCATAAATATAAGATAGCTAAATTCCCTTCTCATAATTAATGTAATTTGACTAATGCTTTTACCCAACATAATCTGATGAAAAGTTAGACTAAAGTTATGAATAAGAAGCATAGGTTTCTGATGACATAATTACAACTTAAAATCTCTCTCTTAAATTCTCTTAAATACTTTTTTCAAAATCAATTTAAGATAAATACATCCAAGTAGAAATCATAAACGAAATCTCCTTAGACCACAGCAAAGTCAAAATGATCCTAAATGAAAGAATATCAAAGTTAAAGCCAATTATAAATTTGTACGCTCAAAATGATATGAAATAATGCATTTAACAAATTCGTCGGTAAGTTTATTTATTATATTCCAATAGTTGTAATGATAACTCTGCACTTATTGATTTGTTTGCTATGTTAAGATTTGATCCAGCATAGAGAAAACTATAGGCAGAAGATACATTCTTATTGTTGGAAAGTGCAACACTATTACTAAACTCAAAATACTCATATTAAAATATCAAAGGATTGGAATTTATTAAATTTTGTTTCGGCCAAATGAAAGATGTAATCTTGTTTTATTACAAATAGAATATTTTACAATATAAAAATACAAGAAAACAATTGTAAAATAAAGTGTAGGACAAAAATTAGAATCGACAAAAGGCATATGAAACATTGATTCTGTAATTTGATAAAATTGTGAAATTGCCTAATTTTAATAAATTGTTAAAAGCAAAGGATATTAACTTAGTCAATCTAACATCATAAATTAAAAATGAAATATCATAATTTTTGAATAAATTAGAATGATAATTCAACGAAAGAGAATTTTAATTTAATTTTAATGAAATATATCAAAAAACAAAAATAAAAAAAATACTCAAACAGATTCTTCAGCATCACTGCTAAACGAACTGTCTCCAGTGTCAGTTTGTTTTAATTGTGAAACTGGCTATGGAGCATGATTATACGTATTATTAGCAGCATGTACCTAAAATAGTTATCAATTTATACAATTCTATCACTTTTTTCTAAATTTTTATTGTCTTCTGCTGCCTTTTTACTTTATTGTTTTTTCAAATATTCTAATTTTGTGTTCACATATTTCTCCAACTATCTTGTCTTCTTTACTGGCAAAGTATCAATATCAAATTCTAATTCATCATTTTATTCTTAGATCTTGAGCCCATCTGATACTATTTCCCAAACCCCTCTAAGATGCTCTGGAGGCAAACTATTAATATTTGATACTAAAGCTCTTTTTTCTTGCATATTCATAGGCTATTCCATTAAACTTGGTTATTTTCTAATATTATTATTGTATGTTTTACATTGGTTTCTTGTTATTTTAATTATTGTGATTATTATTGCTGTTAGTTTATTAGATGGCAGGAGGCTTTTTCTATTTCTCTTATTTTGGTGGTTGCTCAACAACTTACTTTGGTTGATAAGGTTTGTCTATTTCCTTGTATAACTCGTTGAAATGTTGTTCTAACTCTTGAGTCATAGCATAAAGTTAGGTTCCTTTGTTGTTCATGGCGTAGGACATTTACCAAATTTTCTTAATATCACCCCAAAATTACGTGGCTGTAAGATATTCATCTAATTAATAATTGGAATTGTGTAGTACTGTTTTTGAGATTCTATTCAACAATTTATAAGTCAACGTATTCCAATTCTTAAGGATAATTGACGTTCTCTAATTTCCTTAAAAATGGTGCTGCTAATTAATGTTTCTTTAATTTTTAAAGTAATGTTAAGCATCTTTTCATTTCATCAGTATTTTCAGCTCTATAAGGTGCGACGTATGTCTTTTTTGTAACTTTATTCTCCTCATCTGACGAAATATCCTATTAAAATTTCTAAAATTTTATAATTTGATTAGAAAACTTTAACATCTCTTTTCGATTATCTGCTTAAATTAATGCTAAACCCAGGGGGTAATCTCTTTGCAATCACTCTTGCTTAATCCGAAGTTAAATGGACTTAAAAAACATCATCGATTTGCTAGATTTCAAAAATTATAATTTAGTAATACACAAAAGGTCGTCATGGCTGTAATAACGATTTCTAGAGTATGAGAGATTCTTTTGAAAACAAATTATTTTAATTATTATTTTTTGTTTATTTACCTTAAAAATCCAGATAAAAAAATGACCGGGGGTGCAAAAAAAATGTATGATTAAAAATTAAAATAAGTTTGAGAGGCAATTATATTGTTTGAATAGAAAAGAATAATTATATGATCTCCCTTAAAAAGTTAGAAGTTCTCTGACAACATTAACCTATATGCTCCTTCTTATTTCTTCAATCTATTTAGAAATTCATCATATTACATGTGTTATATATTAAATTCACTATATTGGATTAGTTCAAAAATAGCTTTTCAATTCAGACTTAATTAATTTACTTTCAAAAATCTACTAAGCTTAGTTTGACCATATTGTGATTTTTGAATTATATTCATTATAATGAACAATATATTTTATTTAATTTTAATATAATACTTTTTATATATATCTCAATTACTTCTTATGCATTAATTCAAGATTTCCTTATTTTATATACACATTAATATATCGATTTAATCTAATCCAAAAAATGTGTAAATTTTGATTAATGATTGAAAAAAATCAAATTCACAAACTATAAAACTAATGTTTGCTCTTCGGTAAAAATCTGATCAAAAAAAAAATATCTTGAGGATTTACCTTGTTTTTGCTCTTAATATCTTTGTTCTAAAGAAAGGCAAAATACTAATTTGCCTATCTTAAAATTTAAATAAGCTTATTTAAATCTTATTTTAGATTTCGCGATAAAAGAACACAATAATTTGAGCAATATCCCTCTTCAATTAAATATGGGTTGTTAATAATTTTATTTCCTTCCTCTATCAGCTTAAGGATTTTGGATTGCCTAGAAGATATAGTAATATATGTTTTTCTATCTAATTTTAAAAAAATATGTTCAATCTTAGGAGATGCTTGGGTTTATAACTATTTAAATAACTTTTGAGTAAGATTCTAAAAAATCGATTATTGTAAAATTATATTAAAAATATCAATACATTAAAATTGAAAATTAAATGTAAAAGTTGTCTTCTTGCAAAGGGAATTGAAGAACTATATAATAATATACAAAAGAATACATCAATATAAGTAATAATTTAATTTATTTCAATTAAAAAAATTGAGAAATAAATGATAAGATTATAAGATAATTATTTTGATCTAATTGGATAATTAAATTCTTTGGAGTCAATATAAATTGATACTTGAACTCAGTTTATAGACATTATTGTGCTTGTTGATTAGTTATTTTTATAAATTAATTTAATATTAATGAATAAAACACACCTATCACTTTTACCAAAACTATAGTAATTTATCTAGAGTATTGGGGAAGAAAATTCTTCTGCGGATATTTAAAGTCTCTAAAATACAATTGACATAAAAATACAGTAAACGAGTATTACCTTAAATGAAATAATTCATTTTTATGAATATTGTGAATCACAGTAATCAAATTTGTTATGAAATAGGGAATTTTTGAAAATGCATAGTTCAAGAAATTGGACGGATGAAGAATGGAAAGTCTTAATATGGATTATTTAACAATATTGCGTTGCTAATTAAAAAAATAGTGAAGATTTTGTATTATAATAATTTTACAATAGAAAGCTGAGGATTGGCATGAAATTTCCGAGATCATAGCAATTAAAGATGAATTCAACTGTCAATTTAAATGGTTTTCTCACTTACGCGTAGTGCCTGCAAGCAAGAATTGGACATCAGAAGAGGATCAATTGTTATATAAAATAATGACGAAAGAACCAAATATTAAATGGTTTGAAGTTCAATACGAAATGTTTATTCAATCATCAGGGCTTTATTTTAGGAAGGCTAAGCAATACAGGGAAAGATGGAATAATTATTTAAATCCATAAGTAAATAGGTAAAGATTTGTATTTAATCTTAGAGGTATCTGGACAGAACTTGATGATTTTAATTTATTGTAAATAGCTCTAGCGGAAGGACTTAGATGGTCTAATATTTCAAAGAAACTAAAGAACAGAACAGAAAATTAGGTTAAAAATCGCTTTAAAAGTCTAATTAATAAAGAAAAAAAAATTACATAAATACCTTAAGGAGTCACTGCAGAATAAAGCTAAGATCCCTCTAAAAATGGGATGGATAAAACAACGTAGTTTCTAATTCATTCGATTCTTAACAGATTGAAGCCAGTTTAAAAATTATAATAAACAAAATAAAATCAGTAAGATAATACTTACAGTTAAGAATAGCCTTATTAATAAATCAATCCATACAACTTACTTATGAATCCTTAATAATATTATTTTTAACAATTTTAGCAAGTTCCTCAAATGCCATAATTGCAACCATTATCACAAGTATAGTAAGTAACTTAATTTTCAACAATTCCCTAAATTCCTGCACAAATTAATCCACTCTAATAATAAATGCATTGTCAAACTTAATAATATCCTCCATAATAACCCAATATCAGTATATAAATACCACAGCATCAAAATTTAGTTTCGTAATAGCTATTGCAATAATAACTAATTCAACAATAATAATAATAATAATAAACTATGATTCCCAACTTCTATCAAGGCTAATACTTTCCTTAATAATTTATCTAATAATAATAATAGCAATAATAATTTAAATTTAATGTATACTCTTCATAGCAAAATACACCTACAAATTCAATTGGAACTCTTAGCTCTTAGAGATCAGAAAAAATGATATCCGATTAAATTAAAGAGGAAGAAAATAGTAATTCATCTTCAAATAAAGAACCTAAAGTCTAAAAAATTGTTTGCGTTTCTGCTCAATCCTCTATTAATGGCTCAACTAGTTCAGTAAATTCTATTGATGTCATTAAATAAAATTTTAAGAACATGAATTTGGATTCAGATTAGGTTAGTCCTGAAATTTAAAAAAGAAAACATTAAAGATCGCAATCGGGTGCTTTTGATATTAACAATTAAGCAAAGATGAAGACTAAGAGATCGAGATTTTATTATGCTTCGAATGATGGTTGAGTTATGTTAATTAATAATACATTTTAATAAACTCATATATTAATATAATTATTTATTGATCCAAATTTTATATATATATGCGATTATTTTAAAGAGTAATCATTTTAATTGAAAAAGTAAATTCAACTTTATTTCAAGAATCTGGTTCATAGATGACCAAATCTAATTATCTTCAAATTATTGAATCAGCAAAACGTTTTAAATTATAACTTTGTATAATTATCCTATTATTTTTTTTTTCCTTATGGAAAAAATGATGAAATTTGATTATACAAGCACTTTTTAATCGAATCTATTAGAATCTCTCCTAAGAATCATTAAACCATTAGCAAAATGTGAATAATATAATCACAGAAAATGCATAAAATTGCTTTTTTTTACATTAAGTACTATGATAAATGAAACCATTAATATTTATTTTAAATAGAGTTCCTAGATTTTTTAATCAAATTTGAGATTCATATTTGAAAATAGTTTCATTTTCTATCACCTAATGTTATATATCCACCAATTATGTTTAATCCAAAAAATATAAAATATATAAATTTTATTTATAAATTAGTATATAATATAAGAATTCATTAGATAAATAAAATTTCTTTTATAATTTTCATGTCTTATTTCTAAGTTAATTTAGAGGATGATAATTATTTTATTATTTCATGTTTGCTGAGCCACTAGCTTATGATTCAACAGTAAAATTAACTCTGACTCATAATATATCTACTTGCAAAATGATAGATATAAGATTTGACCTTATGCAAACTATTGGCAGCATTAAAGAATCAATTGAAAAAAGGTATGGCAGTGATCCTAAATTTATGCAATTGCAATTAAAGGATAAATAAGTACTTTACTTAAAATATTTTAGGGCAACTTCATCTCATATATGAATGATGATGTAAAATTTTTGGGAACTTATGGAGCTAAGGATGGATATGAAGTTCATATAATTGACAATAATCCAAATAGTGTTTTAAATGGTTTAGAAGATGTGAATAAAGTTTAAAAGTATACAATAAGTGATGAGGATTATGATAAACTACCTGTAAATATGAGAAAATTCAAATAATAATTTTTGTAATAATAAGCTGCTGGAGGAAATTTAGGATAAAATAAACCTGAAATAGATGATAATTATTAAGAGGCAGAAGCATTGTAAATAGCCATAGGCTCTCGTTGTTAACTTAACTAAGGGGAGAGAAGAGGAACAGTTCGTTATGGTAAAATAATAATTAAATTTTTAAGTTGGATAAGTTCCTTAGATGGGATTAGGCTATTTCGTTGGAATCGAGTTAGATGAACCGACAGGAACAAATAATGGAAACATTTAGGGCTTTCAATATTTCTAATGTCCTCAAAAATTTGGAATATTTGTAAGACCAAATGAATTAACTGTTGGTGATTATCCAGTGCTTGATTTTGATGAAATCTGAAATATTATAATTTTATATAATAATGAGTTATGTGCATTTTATGAAAAACCTTAGAATTTATTGATCAAACCCTTGTAATGATATCATTAGTTAATAATGAGAATGCATTTCATTTATTGGAATAATACTAAAATAATATTAGATAGTTTGATTCATAATCCAATTTAGCGATATTTCGATTAATTTTTAGATTAACTTTATTAAATTAAACAAATAATAATCTAATTAGATAAAAGTTAGATCAGTTTTCTTAACAATAATTAATAATATAAAGTTCTAAATCAATTAACTTTTACAGTATTGTCTGGAGCATCGTTCTTTCTATCACTTGGAGTTTCTGCAAGTTATTATTTAGATATGTCTGGTATTTGATCCTTTTGTTATTGTTCTTTTGATTATTATTCAGGTTGAGGCTTGATTTGATCATATTTTTTTCTATCATCCACCCATTTCACAAAGAAATTAGCTGATAATTGTCCCATAATAAGAGTTAACATAAATAAAACATTGATGTGAATTGTGAATTATGGGAAAAGTGCAAATGCAGGACCAGGACAGAATCCTCCTACTCCCCATCCAAATCCAAATATCGTAGCTCCACATACTAGTTTCCAATCTATAACATTATTGGTTGGAATTTCATATTTTGTATTCAAATAAGGTTTCTCTTTGGCTCTAAAAGCAAAGAAATTAATGACTACTGGAGTGACCATCACAAAGATTAGGGTAGCTAACAATATACACTATAATATTACGATCCCATCTTTCGTTTATTGCGAGGAATCCAATAATCTTGCTTCTTTTCACCATACCAGATATTGCCAAGCCTAATCCAAAAATAAATCCGACTACAGTTGCTATGGCTAAGTCAACCATTAATTCCCGTTTCTTGACGAATTAGAATCCAGCCATAATGAGGATGACTACAAAACCTAAAACCAAAGTTGTTATGGCACTAGTTTCATGATCATAATCTATTGGTTCTGGATATTCCAACGGAACTTAAAATTAGCTTAATATGATTACTAAAGTTTTCTTTAATTGAGGCTGTCAATAATCCCATTCCCATAAAACAACAGACTGCAACAATTGATCTCGGAGCCAATCTTGGTAATCCACATACTCCGTGCCCACTTGTGCATCCATTGCCCATTTTAGTACCGAATCCCACACAAAACCCAGCTACAACTGCTCCTCCCCATCCAATTTAAGTTAGAACTGATAAGTCATCATAGGCAGGAGTGCCTCCATCAATAATTGCTTTTTCTGTTCTAAAAAATATAATTTATTCGTACCCAAATGCTAAGTAAATAATACTTGAGGCGATTACCACTCCCATCATCAAGGAAACCTTCCAAAAAAATGATGGAAGATCATATGTGGCAATGCTGTATAAAATTCCACTGAATCCAGTCACTCTGCCTTTAACTAAGTAGTGGAGCGATGTAGCGATGCCTATAAGAGCACCACCTATGACTGCCAACCCGATATCTGTTCCATTCCAGAAAACCATTAATATTTTAGAGATTAATAAAAATTGTTCAAATCTTGTTTAATTAACTTATGTATTTATACTAAAATTTTAATTAAAATTTTTATACTCTTATTTAATATGTGATTATTTTTTAAAATTGTCATAATATTAAATAATAACAATTGTCTTTATAATACATAAAGGAATGTCAATCTCATTATAGTTGAAAAAAATGTGTTCATTCTTTTATAGAAAACCTTTTAGATTTATTGTTAAATTCATTCAAATCATTGATCAGATATGTTAAATCATCTGATAACTACTTGCTTTAATAACTATCTCTTGCATTAGAGTTACCAGTTCGGATTTATAATTCTTGTTTCTATTTATTATTTTTCTATATATAATTTTCATTTGTAAGTTAATTTTTTTCATTTCTTTATTAATTTTTTGAATTATTTTTTTTATTAATCATTCCATATTATTCCCACTTCTTTGGGGAATCCAATTTTTTTTGATTATATTTTTAATGGCTTTTATTCAACCTTAGGATAGGTGTGTCTTAATTAATTTTGTCTTTATTGATTGGACTGAAGAAATTCTATGAAGAATTAGACTTATTATGAGGTGACCGTTTTAGTCTGCTAATATCCAATTAAATAACATCAGTTTCACCCATTTTCTTTTTTTATGCTTAGCCTATTTAAGATTATTTTTGTTTTATTTCATATAATTACTTTTCTTTTTATTCGTACCATTATTTTTCAATACATTATTTTTGTTATTATTCTTCAGAATTCTGATGCTAAATAACTATAAGCTTCTCTTATTATTGAAGATTATTCAAAAGGGTCATCAATATTTTTTATTATTGTTTTAACGATTCTAATTCCTTTTCTGTTGACAACTATGTTTGTTTAGGTATTTCACTTGAATATTTTCTAGCTGAATCACTCATCGTATAATTCCTGTTTGATTAGCAAAGCTTTAATTAAGAATCATATTTTCTGAGAGTTTATTTAACATCTTTTTGAATATTCTTAATAAGTGTTGATGAATGTCTAGCCAGTTGTTAAGCATGAAACAAATTTTGATTCAGTTTGATATTTTGAATATCAGGTTTAATCGAACTCAATACTTTTTGAGCGTAGTCAACTTCGTGTAGTCTTTTCTTTTTGAATTATTTGTTATTCATAATTTTGTAAATGTATATATAAACTGAAACTATACAATCATATTAATTGAACTTCTCCATATTTAATTTGACTTCACGTATCTCCAATCTGTTTGAATTAATTACATTCTAATTGCCCAGTAAATGGTGTAAACAAATCCATAGGAATTGTTGTTCTTATAGAAATTATCTAGTTTAATCAGACATTCTTCAAAGATAGACACTTGTCAATTCATTAAATAACCAAATTATAGATGTGTGATTAAGTGCTTATAATTAAATCCAGATAGGAATTGCAAGTCAATATATATTTATACTAAATAAATAAATAGAAATGCTCAAATTTGATTTATATCGGAAGTTGCCATAGGATTTAATTGAGCCATCAAAATCAGGTGCATTGATCTCCTTTACATCATTGATTTTGATGTTTATATTATTTATTACAGAATTTTAGGTAATTCAAAGTCATAAGGAAAGGAATATCTGACTCAACAAGTGTAAACTGAGATGTATATCGATTAAAACAAGGACGACACACTTTTAGTGAATATGGATATCTCATTTCCCAACATGCCATGTGATTTCATAAGTATTGATCAACAAGATGTAATTGGCACTCATTAATAAAATGTTAAAGGTGAGTTATTGAAAAAGAGAATACTGAATGGAAGGGTTATTGATACATACGTATAATTAAATAGTAATAAATTTAGTTATCAAACAATGAGACATTGAATTTAGAGAGAGCCTAAAAAGCATATGATTAAAAGGAAGGTTGTGAAATGACAGGATATATCATAATTAGTAGAGTTCCTGGAAATTTCCATATATCTGCTCATTCATATGGAGGATAAGTTAATATAGTATTGCCATTTGTGGAAATGTCAACAATCGATTTGTCGCATACAATTAAACACTTGTCTTTTGGAAATTAAAATGACATATAAAAAATCAGAGAGAAGTTCTAATAAGGGTTGCTCAATCCCCTAGATGGCATAAGCAGAATAAAGACTTAGGAACTTAAGAACGTGGGAGTGACTCATCAATATTATATTTCAATTGTGCCTACAATCTATGTTGACATCGACAATAGGGAATATTTTGTCAACCAATTCACGGCGAATACGAATGAGGCTTAGACTAATTCAATGCCTGCGATATACTTTCGATATGACATCTCTCCTGTTACTGTTCAATTTACTAAATACTATGAGACCTTCAATCATTTCATCGTCCAACTTTGCGCTATTTTGGGAGGAGTATTTACAATAGCTGGGATCATAGATTCTGTATTTTATGCATGTAATATATGGGTTTATCATTTAAGTATAGAAGACGAAGGTAGTGTTGGATTAGTGAGAGTGATAGATAAAATTAAATTATATATTGGCATACATCTATGTGATTATTTTAATAATAATTTATTATATGTCATTGAAGGACTTCCAGATATTGCAAGAATTAGGTATAGTTAATATACAAACTAGGTGAGGGAGCCTATTCTCGAGTATTTAAAATAAAAAGAATCGCAGATCAATAGGAATACGCTCTCAAGAAGGTCAATTTGCAATCTCTATCGGACAAGGAGAAACAAAATGCACTAAACGAAGTAAGAATATTGGCAAGTGTGAGACATGCTAATGTAATTCAATATAAGGAGGCATTTTTGGAAGAATAATCTTAAGCATTATGGTAACTATTTAGATGCATTTATTTAAAGTATCGTAATGGAATACGCAGATGATGGTGATCTCTATTAAAAAATAGTAGAATGCCAGAAGAAGGGAGTTCTTATGTCTGAAAATGATATTTGGAACATCTTCATACAAGTATTTCTTGATCCATATCAACATTACAGATTGTCAAAGGTTTGAAAGCATTGCACGATATGAAAATATACCACAGAGATCTCAAATCAGCAAACGTCTTTATGAATACGGATGGAACTGTTAAATTGGGAGATATGAACGTCTCCAAAGTTGCTCGAAAAATACTACTCTACACACAAACCGGAACGCCTTATTACGCCTCACCAGAAGTTTGGAAAGACCAGCCTTATGATTCCAAATCCGACATTTGGTCATTAGGATGTGTTCTCTACGAAATGACTACACTGAAGCCACCCTTTCGAGCTGAAGATATGAGTGGTTTGTACAAAAAGGTAGTTAAGGGCTTTTATCCTAAAATACCCACCATTTACAGCCAAGATTTAAGCAATGTAATTAGGGCTTTGCTCTAAGTCTAACCACATTTGAGGCCCAGTTGTGATAAGATACTATAATTGTAATCGATAGTAAATAGGTTGGATGATAAAGTCTTGGTTGAGGAGGAAGGAGCCAAGTTCCTATTGTAAACAATCAGAGTTCCCAGGAATATGCACTATTTAACAGATAGATTGCCTAAACCTAATTATAATCCAGTTAGAATGACTAAAATTGATAAATAGTAGTTCATCTAGACTTTGGCTATTTAGAAGTTGAATTAAGAAAATTTAGAGGAGAATCATTCAATGCATATTGATTTCTTGCCTCGTCTTAATAAAAGGAATGAAGAGAGTCTTGATAATTCGGTTGTTTCAAGAAATAATAAAAAAGGAGGCGAGGACAATTAATTAGATAACTAAAAGAACAATCAAATCAATTAAATATATGGGGTTGGCATCCATCCTAGAAAAAAGGATTAAAGAATTTCAAATAAATCTTAGAAGCATGAACCTCTGAAATCAAACAAAAAAAATGAATTAGAAGGAGAACTCAAACCTTTGATAATAAAATCGTAAAATAATAGTCTTTCATTTTAGTTATAGTCCTAAAATCCCCAATGATGATAGACAGCCATTATTGCCACTCTTGCCCAGCATTAAAAAAGAAGCTGCAAAACAAAACGAGGATGAATAATTGAAAAGGATTAGATAAACAGAAGAATTAATTTAACAATTAAGAGAGAGACAACTTAAACACAAGAAAATCTAGAAATTATGAATAACTGATTGATAATAGAATATTATAATATATCAAACTTTTTATACATCTGTGACTTCTAAGATTTCTCCTACTTTTTGGTTTATTTTGAAAGTGTACTTTATGTCTGTTCTGCATAAGAAACATTACTTGGTAGTCTTCATAAGATTTTCAGAACATCCTGTGCAGATACCGCCGTGATTGCATGGATATAAAACAATATCTGGCTCATTTTCAAAGCAAATTAAGCAAATATCACAAGAGTCTTAATCTCTTGGGATTGATTTGATTTATTTTATCATCGTCAAACAAGGAGACTATCTAAAATTAAGAGAGTCAGGCCTTAAAACATCACTACATATTGGAATTGAACTAATATTTCTATTGTTTATTTCATTTGCTGTTTTTCGTGTTATTAATTTATAAAAAGAAGCCGAAACCCTAATAAATAAAATTGGGATTTAGAGCTTAGACCATTTAGCTTTTGGTGACTCTGGTTCAGGAGATTTGGGAGATTTTGGAGATCTAATTTCTGCATGAGTCTACCTACCTTCCAATTGTAAAACAATTCTATTTTAATTATTAAATGTGAAATACATCAATTGTTTCCTGACTTTATTAGTAAAGAATAGAAAGGAGATCATGTAAAGTATTAGGGATATCAAAATAGCTATTCCAGCTATTTTGATGTTAATTTGGATTGTATCTTTTTCATAAAATTAACAGATCTCCTTCAGAAGGAAGAATGGTATTACTGTGAGTCCAAAGATATAATATATCAGCCATAGAATGATTGATCCTTGATTTAATAATGTTGTACCATCCATTTCAGGTATGTCTTTGATGAAACAATTCTCTACTAAAGTGATAAGCAGGAGGACAATTAAAAAAGTGTTCACTCCCAAGGCAGTCCAAGCGATGATGAAGGTTTGGTAATAGGAGTATTAGAAAAAGGAGTTCCACTTCAAGGAGAGTAATAACAATTATAAGATATAGAGGATTCCATAGGAGTGAGCAATCTTAATAGAGTTATATTATACTATATAATGTTTCCTTTTGGATTGATCCTATTGCAGGACCTAATAGAGAAATAATCCGATTATCACAACCATTTACATCGCGGGAATGTAATATAAATTAATCTCCATAACTTCAAAATGAATAACTACTGTGATCATAAAAAATTGTGAAATTTACTTTAAATGAAATACTCAGCACTTTCTCCAAAAAATGAACACAGGAGACTGACTTGGATATGTTTTTGTCGAGCAATACAACAATAAAAGTGATCAAATCCATAAACCAGGCAAACATTATTATATATTTGGAATCGAATAACCAGATGAGCTTTAAACTAAAGATAAGCATGTATAATTAGCACACAAAATTGAACAAACATATTCGATTCACCTCATTGGAATACTAAGTTAAAATTGATGGTACTTAACTTCTAAGCCCGCTTATTAAGTTCGAATTTAGCCTTAGGATTGAATCATAAATATGATAGTTATTAATATAATTTAACTATTTCAATCAGATGCCATAAATAGAACACTGTAGTATTTATAAAATAAGATATTTATTCACTTACAAATTATAAAGACAAAAAATTCATTATAAAAAAGCACTCTATCTAAGTTCTTGAATCGTTGCTCTTTATAATGGATCTTACGAGAAACACATTTGAAGAAACCTCTTCAATTCTTCAGAAACTCCCTCTGGGATTCTAGGCGACTCTTGATTAAATGCAATTGCGAGAAGTGTTGATGCAACATTATCAAAATCAAGTTGTTCAAACCATGGATGTTTCCCAGTTAACATCTCCAAAATCAAACAGCCAAATGACCAAATATCAGCAGGAGTGTCAATCTGTTCTTATCTAACGACCTCAGGGGCCATCCAAGGAACACTCCCTTAAAGTATACTCTAACATAAATTTTGTTTAATGTGTCTGCTACAACCAAAGTCTGAGATTTTAATATCGCCACTTGAGTCTAATAAGATGTTGCTTGATTTTAAATCTAAATGCAATATTCCTTTGTTATGTAAGTACTCTAAGCCATTGAGGATTTAATGAGTATAGGTTTTGATTGTTGACTCTGTCATTGGACCAAATTCATTTAATAATTGAGAAATTGAACCTATGATTAATAAATTGAATCATACCCATTGGCATATATTCTTAATAAATTAATAAACTATCCTTTGTTGACATATGGGATATATATTTGATTATGTTTTGGTGTTATAGGATTTACAGAAATGACAGTTCAATCTAATTAAATTTGTGCATCTTACATCCACTTTTTACTGATTCTTGAATTTGAACAGTACTTTTTTACAAGCCACAACTTCGCCAGTATCCATGTTCATTGCTTGATATACTTGAGCATTTGATCCAGAACCAATCAATTTGCCTAGTTTGTATTGGCAATCCTTATTGGCACAATCTTTAATTTGAATGAATCTGTTTATTGGCGCAAGAGTGACGTGATGGTTGTTTTTTGCAGGAACTTTCAGGAATCTATGCTTCCCATTACTTTATTGATTAGTAAAACTAAGAATACCTTTAACTAGCTGCTCGTATTGTATTATTTACAGACCTCATAATTTTCACTATTCTAACTAAACAATTATCTAAGAAATAAATTATATATATATATTTATTTAACCACATAAATAACCCAATCCCCATATCTTTAATTACAGTTAATAAATGTTAGTCTCAGATTGCTATTTACTCCAAGTTTTTCAAAATGTATTCACAAATATAATCAATTAAAAAGAGATAAACCCATCTAATTAACTTAAACTCAAAGGTCAAAATAACAATATTCCTAAATGTTCAAGAAATTACAATCATAAGCCAAGGAACAAAACAACGAATACCATAAATGACAAATAACATACAACTAATTAGATGTAAATTATTATCATAATATTAAAGAAATTAATTTTAATTAAGAATAAGTTTTCAATTAATCGGAAAGAAAATACATCAATTTTTACTAGGAACTTTATAAATAAATATGTTGTGTTAAGAAATCTTAGATATTCTTACAGTATGCATAAATTGAAAAGCATTTTGATGTGCTACGTTTCTTAACCGTGCCAAGTTGTTAAACTAAAAGTTTGGGAAAATATTATGAATTTGTATCCCAAAAACAAAGGAAGAAAATATATCAAATAAATCTTCATTACTTAAGTGTGTTCCTTATTAAAGCATTTTATAGTGTAAAGTTACTGGTGTTCAATAGTAGGTCAAAGAAATTATTTTATACATTCAAAAGAAATCTCTTCAAAGATGTTCATAACAGATTTTATAGATTTAGTGAGGCTGCAATATAACAGCAAAGTTTGATACAGAGAAGTTTAATTTGAGAAAAGAGACGTTAAAGGTCCTTTAAATTAGTTTAGAAATTTCATCTTATATTCTTTTTATCCTGCTGATCTCACGAGTAATTATCACATAAATAGAATTTCATGCATTAACTATTAATATTTCCTATTATTCCACCTTTAATCCATTAAGAAAACTAATAGATTATTAATTAAGAGAATATTAATTAATTTTATTGGGTAACTAATTTTATTTACAGAAAATGGTACTTTGCATAGATTAGATTCAATTTAAGAAATAATCCTTTAAAAAGTATTCATTTTATAAATTCTTCTGTCTATCTTCTATGGGAATATTTTAATGATCATTATTAGTATATATATGTATAGTTATTGTTTCCTTTGCATAACTAAAATGCGATTTTTTATAATATCATACAATTAACTAATATTTTGCTAAGAATAGGTTTTCCAATTTTCTGCAATATATATATAATATTACCTTACCCTTCTTTTATATAATTATTTGCTAATGCTGCCCCAACTGGTTATGATGGATAGGCTAGCTTTGAATTTTATTAAATTAAAAAGGAGCACATAGACATAGAAGTTAATGAAAACAAATTAGATATCATAAATATATAGAAATAATAAATAGATATGTAAAACTAATTAATAAAGATTTCTTAAATATTTTATAAACATCATTTTTTATGTAATTTATTTGCCTTCTTTTTATTTTATTCCATCTTTAACTTTCTTTATTCTCTTTTAGCTTTTAATTAAGATGGAATTCTAAAGAATTAATCTTATTTCTTTTATATTCCTTTCTTAAATTATTTCATTTTTGCGACTAAAGCGAAATCATCATCCCCAACTTTGGATTTAATCTTTCTGATTTTCTTTCTGATAATTCTTCCACTTGTTCTCATTTCATTCTTTAATTCTAAGTCCTAATTTAATTGATTAGCATTACTAAATTAACTTCAACTTGTGATATTTAGACATTTTCTATTTTATTGTGCTTAAGCTTTTTCTTATCGAGTTACTGTTTTCTAATTTTCATTTGTTTGAATCTATTTTCCATGACATGAATGGGCTATTTCTATAATATTGTTAAAATGTTTTCCTCGAAAATCAAAGTCTTGGCAATGATGGCTTTATCATATGACTCTTTATTTTGAAAGGTCACGTAGCCGACTCCTTTTGATTCACCGTCATCATCCTTCAATATAGTGATGTAAGCAATATCGCCAAATATTGAAAAGGCTTATTGCAATTATTGATTGGTTGTGTGAGGAATGTTAAGTACACTAATAGTGTAGACTTCCTACTCGACTTCATTGACTAGGGTGGCATGAAATTTTTGAGTGTTCAACTGCTGTTATGCTTCTTGGGCTTCCTGAAGAAATGGAAATGATGAATACTTAAGATGTTGCATATAGTATGTATATGCCATGTGAATTTTATATTTGTTGGAGGGATTTTATATTTTTAGGTACATCGGTTGCATTGTCTATTTTAATGGTTCTGGAGTTGATGGATTTGATCTATGCCATTGATAAGGTATCAGTAACAAAGGGATTCATAAATTAATTTCTAATACTAATTAATTATTCAGAAATTAAAATTATAACAATGTGATGAGAAAATTAATAGAAGTAAAAATAATATAATCAAACCTTGTAACTTCTATTTTGACTCTTTGCGTTCCTTCCAACACCCAGCTATTCTAATAAGTGATTATCCATAGTATAATTGAGTATCTTACATTCTTAGGAACTTTCAAGTTTCTTGAATTTTGTTACGTGTTCTCTAACTTTAGATCTTAGATTTAATAATCAGAGCTTACCTTGATTTTGGAATAATTTGAAACTTTTACAAACTTCCCTCAAAATCATCTTATTCTGTTTTAATTCTCATGTTTTCGCCATTTCTTTTTCCATTCAAAAATATATTTTGTGTATTATTAAAAGAGTAACTATTAATTTAGGTAGTTCTTTTATTGAAAGTATTGCTATCACTATTTGCATATTCAATACTTATTAGTAGAATTATTGATTTTGCGTTATTGAGTAAACTTTAAGATTTGCAATATCTTCTTCGATTATTTCTTCTTTTCAGATGATATTGTGGGAGTGGCTCTGAAGTACAAGTTCTTTTACGTTTTATGAGTTACACTATCTCGATTTTGATTGCCATTCTAACTCATTGTGTTCAGATTTATCATGTAATGATCAATGAGTCTGCTTATCGATGTGCTGGATTGATTCTAACAATGAGATTTCGATTGACTATTAATAGAGGAGAATAAGAACTTTGTCTGTTTTGGATTGGCAGTATTGAATTTTTGTATAGTATTTTATTGGGTAGGATCATCGTCGATGGATTCGGCTAATTTCAATAGCTTCTCATTCAAAGCCTTCATAAAATAGGGAGATGTGGCATCAGTCAACCGCTCTATATTGTTGCAGTTAAGATTGTAAATTGTAGTATCTTTAAGAGATTAAAGAGAATTATCAGATGAGGATTCATAATCTTCCTTAGGGAAAATAAATGTGTGATTAATTTGGCAATCCTTATATCTAGTAAATGATTTTGTAAGTACTTAAATTCAATCTCTTGTTTAAAATCCTCAGGTTCCAATTCTTCATCAGGTTAAGTTTTTATTATTATTTATTGCTCAGGAACTAGGGGTTTGTTGATCTTTTATAAAATGTGATATTTCATTAAGTCTTTGTCAGTTTTGCCCTGGTTATTTGGTTGAGGGCACTTTGTTTTTGTAATTCTGTTGGACATTATTATATAAGAAAAATAAATTAATAATTAATCAAAATTATTTGATTCAGGCTAGAGCACATACATGTGTATCACTTAGAGAGATGAACTAATCTATTTCCTTTTAACCTTTACAATTTTTAATAGCAAGTTTGATTGAAAAATCATTCATTAATTGAAATTATAAAATCTTTGACAACTCTTTCATGTCTCCTAATATTTGATAAACATTCTTATTCAATCTAAATGAGTCTCAAAAATTTGATTTATAATACATCACAATATTCTCCTTTTCAGTTGATCAAGAATCAATTCAATAAACTTAAGAATACTTTTTGTAAATGAAATTTTATAAATAGATATTCTATTCATTTTATGTACAAACCAAGTTGATGTAATAGGTAAGTAAGAATTAAATTATTTTAGTTTTATTACTTATTTAAGCATTCTCTTAAACACTATCAGTTTATATCTAAACTATTTATTATCAGAAGCCATAATATTTGGTTGAAAAACACTTATTCAGTTAAATCTAAAATATAAAAAACCTCTATAAATTAGAAACATTATTTTTGATATACTCACCGATATTATTTGATTCTAATCTTATCTCTTCTTCTCTCTGTTTTAGTTGTATATCTACATTTATTGAAAAAACTTAAGAAGGATAAAGAAACATATTGAAACTTCTGAAAATTATCGAAACATATATATCTAATCCATTAAGTGAATTATTTATATCTATTAGGCTAATGGCTAATAATCTCACAAAAACAAACCATGATTTTTTACAAGATAATTAATCTATTCTATTGCTTCGCTAAACTACATCTTTATCATATAATAAATTCAACAATTTTAAATTAATATAATAGGTTTTTCTAAGAGTATTTCTGATTTCCTTTATGATCTTATACTAATCAAATAATTTGGTTAAAATATCATCTTATCTTTATAAAGCAATTCTAGTTTATTAAATTTGAAAGAGTTGATTTAAATTATGATTAAATTATCCTCTATTTGCAAATTTTGAATTCATGTAAGGTCAATTTAGAAATTCTGAAACTATTTATATCTAGATCACTCAGTTTACTCATCAATTTCTTCATAACTTTGAGTTAATTTATATTTTAGATTAAAATTAATGAATTGCAAACTGTGCAAATAGAGTTCACAACAGCTGATATTTGAGAAACTACAAATAAAGTATTTCGAAGCCTTCAACTTCTATTTTGCAAAGCCAATCAATGAAATTCTATCATAAATTGCTAATACTCCTCATGTAATCTATTATAAGGATTATGTGATATTAGATGAATAATAAGAATACATGAAAAGGTAGTAGAACTTCCTTAACATGTAGATATTATAAGAAAGAAGAAGTCAAACCAAGACTTGACATTTTGATTGACTTTTACGTAACAAATTACAAAGAGGCTCACCCTTATTTACTAGTTGTTGAGAGTCATACTTTAATGGCCAAAAGAAACAAGAAAATTGACAAGCTTTATTATTAGAGAATGCAAGAGAGTGAAAATTCCAATAAATCCTAGAATCCTGTTGTTGTAAATAATGTACTCAATTCAAAACTATCATCAAAATCTCAAATCAGTTATGAAACAGTAGAACACGACATCTATTCTTCTGAGGATCAACCATAGAAATAGAGTCGCATCGATTTCAAAGGCATAACTCTCCTCAATAATCCTGAAGAAAGTAACTTATTTCTTGAAATGCTGGACAAGTAATACCAAATTATAAATAAAATAACCAACAAAAATAAGTTACTGCCTCCAAATTTTTACATCAAATCTCCTACCCAAAGTCAATAAAACATACAAACCAATCTCATTAAGGATCTTCATGCAATGAAAAGCGCCAAGAGAAGAACCCATAACATGGACCTCAGGGAGAAAAAGGGTAATTCGATTAAATATCTATTCCATAGCAATTTTTGCTAATTCCAAGAGTGAATCAAAGCATTCCCAATCGAGTTTCAAGATGTCTAGGATCAAGGACTCGGTGGATTAATAAGGTGATCAACTTTGCGATTATGTCTCTGGATAAATTGAACCCTCTGATCTGGAAGGTAAGAATAAGATGTCTCGAATATAGAATGATAATTTCACAGTCTAAAAGATGCTCAAGGAATATTAAGGCAATCAAATCAGACAATTAAGATCAACTATATCATAAGACTTATTAGTTGCAAGTACATCTACTCTTATATAGGGATTTTAAGGTTCTTAAAAAAGCAGTAAATAAGATCAAAATAACAATAATGGTAGTATATAAAATATATCATAAAGACAAGAATAATTAAAGAAAGTATATTAACCAGCTTAAAAAAAGAAAATAAACTAGAATCAATTGGATAAAATTGCAAAGGGGGGATGTCTGACTGATAGAAATATGAAATAGTTGCCCATTTCTGAAGATTTGTTTAACAAATTGCATGACATCAAAATCAAAAGTTCATAGAATGCTGAATCCTAGAAGAAACCTGAATTCAATTACATGATACCATCCTAATATAATGCGATGTCCACTTTCAAAATAGGCAATAACAACAAAGCCAAATCTCAATATGCCAAGAAGAACATGGGACTAGATTTAGCCACCAAATCGTAGCATTAGTAATAGGGAAATCATAGCCAATCTAAAGTGCTGAACATTAACACACAGAAAACTGATGATATTGTTAAAAAGTACATTTAGTTGGCCACACAATCTATACAAAATCATAAAAAATTTGATTTCAAATTGAATCTTTAAAACTTAAATAATAATGAACCTCATTTAGATGAAGAACTCTGTATTTATAACTAATTATATATTAAATAGAAAATAAACGTCTGAATTTTCTTACTGAAAGACACAGTCAATAATAATAAGAGAAAGATTAATTTATTACTCATAGAAAAATTGTGATTAAATGAAATGTGATATTTTAATCAATTAAGTTTATTGGATCTATTACTCTCTCTACAAATGCGCCCAATTTCTAAATCAAACACTGATTTAATGAGGGATAATTTAAATTATGAAGCCAAATTTACATATTTTTATAACATTATAATTATATATATTATTGATTAGTATTTATTAAGATGGAATTTAATGCCCAAAAAAGTGTGTTTGATTTGGTCAGACTATCTTTTCCTTAATAAACGGAAGAAAATACTCTAATAAATTACAAGTCATATTTGTATAGGATTTTGAATCTCAAAACAAAATATTCAGAAATGGATGATATGGTAATAGAGAAGGAAATCAATGAGATTGAGAATGTATATGTAAAATGCTATTAAAATAGAAAGTACTTTAAAGTAGATTGAGAGAATGCATATCCAAATTGAAAAAATCAACAATTCAAAAAAATTAAGAAATTATTCACTTTGTAATCAGAGTAAGTTAGTTGGGAAAATAAGAGATCTTGAATAACAGTTAAGTAAAGCCCATTTTCGAAAATTCAAATCACTTGAAGTAATCAATGGAAATTGAAAATCAATAGACAACAAATCAAACAATCAACAAAATTGAAAACAGTTTAATAAAAAGTGTGATAGTAGAGAGATAACAAGTAAGAAATTATATAAATTTAGAATAGTATTGCTTAAGAAGTGAATGACAGAGATTTGATGAAAGATTTACTATTTTGTCTATAAGGAATAGAGGGCTAATACATTTAATATGATGCATCCACAGACTCATTTTGTCTAAGGAAAGATGTGAATGTGTCAATATCAGTGCGTCAATTAGTAAACTTGATTTCTGAATGCGGTTGGCTATTCAAGAAGATCTCCTCTTTTTGTTAAATACAACAATCAAATCTGATAGTCTAGGCACTTCAAAATGTAATCAAATTGGAATTGTCTGAATATTACAAATTGATAGCAAATCTTGAGGGGTTAATCCTATCATCGTAATGTAAACTATTAATACTATGTAGTGATAACTTTTAAGAGAATTCACTTCCATCTCCAATCCTCATATGACTATATGTTGTTCATTAATCAATTACTTTCCATAATCTAAACAAGCAATCCCCTTGGAACCACATCCTGTTTAATCATCAATGTATTGGAGCAATTTTCAAAACATGGGTGTTCTTAGACAGCAGAATTATTTATGCGCTTACAATAGGCAAGTTGTTAGCCATTAATGAAGTACATAAATGAATGGATGTTTGAAGGCAATCTCCTAGATATTGCAAATGAATTCTTTATAGAAAGAGACGATTAAAAGGTACTGACTAAGGATTAAGGAGAGTTGTGGAGAAAATAATATAGGATTAATTATGATAAAGTCCCAGTTGTTATTTCATATGATGAAGCATATAAGATCTATGACACGGGCAGGGCAATAAATTGGTTGAGAAAACAATGCGATAATAAGAATTGGTATTTGGACATACAGCCATTGACTATCAATATGCTTTAGACCAAGGAATTATCATAGTTAATTAATCAAGCAAACAAAAACACAAATACACAATTAGTCAATTTATTATTTGATAAATTCAAATTAATGGACCATTTTAAGATGATTAAATAGTATTTCCTATTGGGTAATGGTAATTTCTCTTAGTTATTGATTGAAACCCTGTATACAGAATTGTCAAAAAATGCTCATTTAGTGTATAAACATACATTGACTGGTTTGGTAGAATCCACACTCAGGTTGAGTAATGCCAATTCGATAATCTAATAGAGATTGTCAGTCAAATTGCTGGAAGCCTAGAAAAATGATATTGGTTGGGATATCTTTTGTTTAGATTATGAATTCGAAGAGCCACTAAAAACAATCTTCAATCATAGAACTATGCTAAATTATTATAAAATATTCAATTATTTATGGCGTATTAAAAGAGTTGAACATACTCTCATCTAATCATGGATGTAATAAATTAAAAATAAATATCACTTAAATGCAAAATCTAATGTAAATAAGGCTCTTAACTTGAGTCTGTAAATCATGAATTCAATGATCCATTTTATTAAGAATTTCTTTAGTTATTTAATGTTGGATGCAATTGAGACTCCCTGGAAAAAATTCATGGATCAAATTAATTAAATAGAAAATTTAGATCATCTCATATAATTGCATGAATAATTGTTGAATGAAATCATTGATAGAACATTTTTACATTAAAAACAAGAAGAAATTCAGATCATCTTACTAAAACTATTCGAAATATCATTCAGATACAAGTAGAACTTAGAAAATCTATTTCTGTATGTAAGAGAATTGGTGGCACAAGATAGAAGTGATAAATTTGAGTAATCATTGGATTCAATAATCTCGCATAAAACTACACCCTCATACAACATCAATATTGATAGATAATTTAAGGGATAAGAAATTATTAAATTACTATTGTAATTGAGACAAATGTATAGAGAATAAACCTTGGAATTGATTAAGCATCTCTAAAATGAGGAAAAATTAAAGTTCTTGTTATTCAAACTTGATTTCAATGAATATTACTACCTATTGTCATAAGAGAAGCTATTTTCTTTAGGATTTGATAAGTAATATTATTATATTAACATTCAAGATTTTTACAACAATGCCTTCCCATATCGATAAAGGAAACAGGTAGTTAGAAGGTAATATCTGATTAGCCTTAACCTTAATAATAAAAGCCATTGTTGTCGCAATTAAGCTAAAAGTCAATGACTTCTATTTAACAAGACTATATCTAGATTAAAGAAGGAAGTATATATTTGTATTTATCAATTAGTAAGACTTCTAGAAGAATAAAAGAAATAGAAAGAATAGCAATCAAAGATATTGAAACAGTCTTAACAAAGAGAAGTGGTTTAAGAATTACAAAAACCAATTTCTAAACCTCCTTTGCCATTCCCCTAACCACAATAACCTATGCTTTCAATGAGTCCAATTAATAAATAGTCTACTACATCCTCTGTCTCCTCTAGTAATATTTTCTAGCCCCAACCCTTGTAGAACTTCTAATAATAATTTGAGCAATAAATTCAATAATAGCAATAAATCAATCAAAGACTTCAATAGTTGCAACAATAATAATAATAGATCTAACAATTTCAATAGCTACAATAGCAACCACAAACAAAACAAACAGCATTGCCTAAATTTATTAATTCATCCTCGCAAATGTATTAGGTCTAATAATCATATCAACCAAACTTCAATAATTCTGTACCTTTTTCCCAAAATTAGAGCTAATCTCAGATTAGTATTTTGTAACCTAATAGAAATGATTTATCGTTGTCATAAGATGAAAATTTACAATAATTAATGGATAAACAGTTCAACGTCGATGATGATAGCAGTGATGAAGATTTAATCTGAAAATGTTAAATTAATTAATATAAATATTAATAAAAATTATATGAATACAATAGAAAAAGAGAATCATGTTAGGTCTTAACTGAATAGGGAGTTTTAGAAATAAATGAATCTCAAATATATATATCCAAAGTATAAGCCATAACAGTAAACATCCCCAATTCCTCAAGAAATTAAAATCATAGAGAAATAATCTCCACTATGTTCTTCAGTTTAAGCTATTCCATAATTAATAACATAATCCTTAAAGCAATAATAGTCAGGGATAGCTCAACAAACAATATCACCATTAAAACCATAATAATAAGCTCAACCAATTTAGCAACAATAACAGCAATAACAACCAAAGAAGAGGATTAGAATTTTAGAAGTCAATGACATGTATTGAATTAAAAAATCTATATTAATAAGATATATTGGCAAACTGAAAGTCTCTTCATCATCTATCACTCCTTTACAACCATTTATTTTTAATAGAGTATTAATTTTTTTATAATTCTCATTGTATAATATAACAAAGTGAATTACAAATACATAAATTTATTACTATATAAGTTACATAAAATTATGTTAAAAAATTATTTATTCTATAATAATATGACCTTATATGATGTTTAAATTGTAGAATAATGCATTATTAATAAATAATATATATTATTCATTATTTTTAATAAACAGATTTTTATACAAATTTTGGAAAATATCTTGATTATTTTATGTTGAAATCTTGAAGTCTAAAAACAAAAGGATACAAAATTGAATTATTTTGAAACAGAGGCTTAAATTTTTGTTGTGTTTATGCGGCATAATATTTGGTATTTGCATTTTTCTATGTAATCAATTCTCTGAAATCAAATTAAAGATGAAACGCTAACCAGTCATCAATTGGTTTATTATCATTTGAATTTGAAAATTTTAAGGCAATTGTAAGATAAGTCGGGGAAGTTTAAGAGAAAATGATTATAAGGAATGACAAAATCATATAAGCTATGATATAAATTTTTTATTTTAATTAAATTGAAGTAGTCTTCTTTATTGAATTAGATATTGATATATTAAAGCTTTGGGAGATAGAGTTTATTATGAATCGCTATTTTGATTCACTTTAATTAATTATAAAGATTCATCATAATTATTCCTCTATATTAAATTGTATTATTGATTCGTGTGGTAAATTAATTATATCAATGATTCAAGTTGATGATAATCCTTAACATATAAATCTCAATCTTTTTCAGAAGATCAATAATGGAAAGTATGAGGATATTCAAATCAAAATACAAAAGCTCGAATCTACATTTTTCTAATGTTTAAGCTATAGTAAACATGAGTAAATGTAGTAAAATGAGAAACTACAAACTGATAACTCACAACTCCATGATAACGAACACAATATGAACAAGGACTTATTATAATTCGAACAATTTGAAAAATACATTGCTTAATACTTTGCCCAACTTCGTTAATAATTTGGAAATATCAAATCGATCTGTTTCATGACTTCTTAATAGTTAAACCTATTTTTCGAAGAAGCTCTTGAATAATTGAATAACAAAACTAAGTTGTTTTAGGACATTCTAAAACTTAAACTAATTTAAAGTTCATAAGGTATTGAATTCATATATATACATTATTAGACTTATTTTCAAAAGTATATCCAACAAAAACAAACTTAATACTTAAGAATTGGTATTTACACAATTATTGTTATCCATACCCAAATTAGATGGAAATCAAAAAATTAATCAATAAAACACAACTATCGAAGAAGAAAGTATTAAAATTTTTTAATTAAGATATTAAATTGGTTCATAAATGCTCGCAATAGCTTTAAGAGGAAAAAACAAAAAAAACAAAAATACAAAATATTAGTGCAAGAACACTATAAAGCTTTGGTCCAACCGAAAAAACAAAGCTAAAACTCGTATTAAGAGGAATCAAATTAACAAATTTTATTTTGAAATTAGTGACAAGTCGTTAATATATAAATATAATAACCATTAATAATTAATATATTAACAATATTAATTATTTCAATTTACAAATTATTATTTTGCTTCAACTCGTTCTTCATATGTCTTATTTAGGAAGACTGTAATTTTATTATTATTAACGATCAATTTTATATCAGATATCAAAACCAGTAGATATATTAGAATGAAGAATAAAATTATTTCTTTATTAATTTGATATGAAATAAATTCTGATTCAAGATTAACAAATAACTTATACCTCAGACTTGCGAAGACAAACCACAGGACAGATACATTAACTAACATCAAATTCCATTATCTAAGATTATTCCACAAATTTTACCGATAATTATTACTTGTTTTAATCTGTCCATAAGACATTTTTGTTAGTTTTATCTACCTTAACTGTTATAATATCATTTATTTTTAAACTAAAATTGTTTTTCTTATTATTATTATCTCCAGGAGAGAATACTTTTCCAATTGAATCGATAAGGTAGCATCTTAGATATTTATAATTTCTACCCGTGCTAAGAATTCTCCCAAATATCAAATTTTTTTTTATTGCATTGGATATGATCTTTGTGACCAATTCCTATTGCCATCCAATCCATTTTCAAAATCTTAAAAGTAAATTCTTACACTTACGAATCCTTATTAACCCCAGTTTCGCATAAAACTAAGCCTAAGTGTTCATCAGAAGTAGATGCAATACTTCCTTGAATGTTAAGAACAATATTATCAGACTTGAGTTCGTTAGAGAATCGTAATTAAATGAGAGATAAATCTTTCACAGACTTGATTTAAGCATGCATTCGTTAAATTAAATCTTCTAAGGGATTTATATATTGTTCTATTAAACCTAGATATGCTAATTTTTGGGTTAATGCTTTTAATTCTTATAGTGTATAATGTTCAAAGTTTTATTCTTGTACTTCTATGTTGAATCTAACAATCATATCATCTAAATCAATATTAAGTCTATTAAATTGCTATTAAAGACTTTTTAATTTACAATAAGTTTTAATTTTCTATTACCAATTTTGTAATAAACCTTTGAAATCTAAAAAAAACTCTTAAAAATGTTTGTTATGGAATGATTACAAACAAGTACTGCATGATGCTCCCATATATTTGCAATTTAATTTTGTGCAAACTCCAATAATTGTTCCTTCATTATGATCCTCATATATGCAATACTAACTCATATTTAATTGAAGAGCTATTATTTTATTATTTATATTAATATAAAAAAATATTCTATAGGATTGGAGTAGCAGATAGTCGAAAACAATTAAGTTTATTAATTTTATTTAACTCAACACACTAATAAAATTTGTAGAATTTCAGGAACATTAAAATATTTAAAAAAATTAATATAAAATACTCCAAATCCTTAATTAAAATAGAATATTGTTAAAGTACATCATGAATTCAAAATTATTTAAATAGTAATTTACCTCTTCTCACTTCTAATTATTTATTTAAAGACACTGATCTAACTTCTCTTGCCGTCTTAGAGGCTTCCACCTTATAATTTGTCACTAGTTAATTTAAATTAATAATCTCTTCAGTATTTTGATGATTTGGAATGGAGTTCTTAAGATTTTGATCTAAGTAGCTTTTTAGATTTGTATCCTCTTTTATTGATTAAAGAACTAAATTAACGTGATTAGGAAATAGCTTCTAGAAGATAAAAACTAAGAGCTTTTCATTGCTAACTACTAATTCTAAGATCTTGATTTTATCTTCTTTATAGAACTAGGAGTAATCCTGCACAGAATCTAAATAAGATTGATATTATTAAAAATTAGCCAAAGGTCTTTTTTTCTAAACTTCTTTTCTTACTGTTTCTACACACTCTAAAAAAAAGTTTTCCAATTCACTTCTAATTACACATTTCTTATTTTAAGATATTAGAAGTTTCTAAACTTTTTCATTTAGGATTCTATTTTAATTTTAGTATTTTTATTCAATAATGGTAACATATCTAATAATTATATGCAATACTTAGTGATTTTATCTAGAATATCCTCATATTTAACGATTTCCTTATTCAAGTCATCTGCTGGAAACATTTCTTTAATTGAGGAATAATGATGTTTAGATAAGGATGAGCTCATATCAACTTTAGATTGATAATCTGTTAACCTTCGTTTTTAAAATTCTATTATTAGACTGAATAATATTCATACTGTGCTAATTAGCAGGAGTAGTAGTACAAAATGTTTAATCTAATTGGATGTTTGGTTATAATTCCTTATCAATTTCCTATAATTTAACCTTTTTAATTAATGACTTGATTTATGATTCCAAGAATTCGTTGGATTTCTGCAGTTCTGATAATTTAAACCTTAATTCATAGACTTCTTTATTTTTCAATTCAACCTTTTAGTATAACTTCAGACATTCTTCTCTAAAATAAACCTAATAAATTTTTAAACTGTTTATTACTAATTCGTTATCGCTGCTTGTTACTTTCACATTATTCTAATTTTGAATGCCTAATTGTTCTTCCATTTTACTTCGTAATTCCTTCAATTCAGCTTTGATTTTTTTCATGTGATTCTGATAAGCAATTAAGAATTCAGCTTCATTCTTTACTTTAATCTTATTCACTATATCAGTCAATTCATTCACATATTGTACTAAAGATTAGAATGCTTCCACAGGTTTAAGCTGATTCGAATTTTCATTAGATTATTGCCTCTCTTTATATAATTCCATTTACATATTTAATTAATAAAAAAGGTTGTTAAAACATATTAATGCGCAAAAGCCCACTCCTAAAGGAAAACCTCCGATTGAACAATAACCAAAGACCTACATATTTAAGCAAAAGCAAAAAAAAGACTGTCTCCTTGGAAAAGAATTCGAATTCCAACAGATCACTTCTAAATGAAATTTAAAACCAAACTCCCAATTAACCGAAGAAAATCACATCCACATAACCATCTGATAAAAAATTGCATAATTGTACTTAGATTTATACTAATAGACAAGGCTAAATTTTGAAATCACTTATGAAAATATAAAATAGAACAAATCCAATATTAACTCAATAGAATTGCTATGCCGGCATCAAACTGAACTTTAATAATTACCTATGTAATTTTATAAACTTATAAAAAATAAGCGAATGAAGAAAAGAGAATGAACACAAATCAATGCAATTCGTTAAATCAAACAGCTCAACCCTCCCCCAAAGCCAAAACGATCTCATTATCAACTTACACAGTAATGTTACTCATTTATTTTAGAGTACTTTGAGTCCGGAAGTGAGAGACAAAGAGATGAGATAAGAGAAAATTACTTCGTTCAAATAGTTAATCTAGGAGACCAAAGAATGCTTGGAAAATATGAAAATATCAGACCTAAAGTAATCTATAGATAAGATATTTGATAATACAATTTAACCATTGCTTCAATTAAAAGTACTGGATATTTTATTAAATTAGAATGAAATGATTAAATAAATCGAGAAATGCTTAAATGCTGAACAATATTAGATTCGATCAACTATAGATTCATTAAAGAAAATGGAAGATGACATATTGTCTAATGAGTTTAATATCATTGAATACATGACAATGGGACCATTCAATGAAATAATGCAGATTTATTAGAAGAGATTTTAAGAACATTCCATTTTCACTTAATAATTAACTTAACAAGAATTGGTTATACATTAGTTTTAGAAGTTGCATGATAATTTTACATAGCAAAACTAATTGTTATGTAAGTAATTATCATAATCTTTTCAAACATATTTATCTTTGTTTATTTCATTTTAGAATAAGGAAGACTTTTATGAGTTGAAGGACAACAACACTACTCACCAATACACTTAAAACAATAATTAATATACTCAAGAAACCTTATTTTAAACTTGTGAAACTAACAATTCAATTGATGAAGATTAGGTTATTATGAAGGATTAATAAGTAGTAAGAATTCCTGATAAAACATCCTAATTTACTTAATTGCTCATGTTGAATAATTAAAAAAAGATGATTTTATCTGAATCGCCACAATTCAAAAATTGATTATATATTTTAGTTTAATGTATCTAAAATAAACAAACAGATATAGATATTATTCAAAATCAAATTTATTATGTATATCATGGCTTAGCAGTTAAAATTCTCAATAGATCATGAAATAGATTTGGTTTTTGGGGAAACCAAATATTAAGAAATCCATTCAAATCTATACTAATTTTATTTTCATCCTTTAATATTTTGCTTTTCTTTTTCTTCTTTTCTGATTTATTATTTTATATAATGCCTGAGAAAGCATAATCCTACTCATTATTATTATTAATTTAAGTAATCAACATTACCTTTTTCTTAGTAGGAGTGTTCTTAGCATGATTTGAGCTATCTTAATCAACGTCCATATTTAAATCAAATGAGTTTCTCTGACTGATCTTACCAAAGAGTCTTCCTCTACCATCATTGGACAATACTGATTGTCTTCTTTATTAGAGAACCACACTTTGATCTAATTTGACTCTCAAAACACTAAGGGGCAATGTGAAGGAGTTCATTTGTTTAATATCATTATTTATCTGATTTGATATTTGAGCCTTTGTTTATTTAATCATGTGGAGGATATCCAATTCTATCGCTGGATTGGTGTTATATTTTAATAGTTCAACTAAATTATTGGTGGTTATCTCGGATTAGTTATTGATATCATAAACGAAGAAGCACAGACGGATTTACTATTTTAAATCCAAATTTTCTATTTTCTATATCCATTATTAATATTAATTGAAGCTTAGGATCTGAGGTATTTTGAATACTTTTGCAATTTGTTCGCAGATAACATCAGGGTAATACCTTTATAAATACTTAACTAATTATTATTTTTTTATCCGTATGTTTCTAACCTAGATTGTCTTGCATCTTAATTTGATATCTGTTTCCAATTCAATTCTACTGATTTCCCCCAATACATCAGCTAATTATTGAGGCACTTCCTCTTAGGAAATAGATAAAATTCTCATTAATTTCTAAGGTGATTATGTATTTCTTCTCTCTTGTCGTATCATGATGGAGCTGGAGAGTTTAGAACTACTCCTACCTGTAAACTCTTCACTAATTTTTTAATACTAAATATTTTCAATTGTTTTCGTTTCCTTTCTTGATTGCTTTTTACTTTAATCTTTGCTTACAGATACGCTTGCTATTTAATTTCTTATCCTTAACTTCCTTATCAATGGAGCTTTGAGGGATATTTTAAATTGTTTTACTCAATAAATTGTGTTTATATGCTTTCTTAACAAACTCATTTAATTCATAATTTAACATTTTAATTCAATTACATTATTAATTCGCTCTAATACAATAATTACAACGACACAATCTCATGATACAAATAAACATGAGTCATATAGAAATTTGGATAAAATTATATAATTACATAATAATATTATTCGTTATTTTATAATAAATGGTAAAGAGCTTAAACATGTATTTGAATAAATTAAACATTAAATTAATCATTAAATAAAATTAAGGTTTTTTCAGGTGGAATATGGTCATGGCTTTTTAATCTCGAATTCAATATCTTGAAATATTATGATATATAAAAACATAAAGATAAAGAGTATTAATCATAAACAAAATCATTAGATAAAGATTTATTGATTAGAAGGATCATTTTGATTGTTATTAAGAAACACAGATCTCTTTTTAATCTCCTTTGATTTCTTAATTTTCACTGATGATGAGGAACTCTCTATATGTGTAAGTTTATGTGATTTCTAAGCTGAATCATTTTTCTTCATTTTCTTCTTCATCATACCCTTGGTCATTGATCTCTTATGTTTCAAATTACTTTTTGGTGTTAAGGTATCATCATTGTTTTCTTGTTTGTTTTTAATTAAATTAATAAATTCAATAGGAATATTTTTAATTTGCTTTCGTTTTTCATTCACAAGTATTTCAAAATATGATGATTAATAAATATCTTCCAAATTACCATTCAATTCCAAGTATTGTCTCTTTAATTTATAAATAATTTCATTTCTAGAACATCTGAGACAAGAACATAATCCCTATGTTGATTATAAGTAGTATTTACTTTGCATAAGGGGCAAATCCAAAGAAATTGAGTAGTTTCATATGAATCGAACTCATGCTTCAAACATTTCAAACAAAAGTATCTTTTGCATTGGATCTATTAATCTATAATATGTCAAAATTTAAAGTACTTTCAATGATGTAATTTGTAGAATAGAGATCTAAAAAATATGATTATTAAGACTTTGCATTAATTTAATATCTTTAACAAATTAATAAATCTTCATTGTATTCATGTAACCCCATCTAATAATGATTATATGAACACTATTTCAGATTTTTAACATCAACCATCAACTTACAAAAATGACACATTTGCATTTCGAATACATCCTACATAAATTCAATCCATTTACATCAGATCTGAGTCCAGGCAATTAATCAGGAAATTCGTAAGGTACTTCTCTCAATTTTTGTAGATTTGCAAAGTGTTCCAAGTTGAGATCAATTTAAGTTTGACTCAAATATTTATCGAAGATCACTGTAATGGTGTTACCTTTACAAAATAAGTTGGTTGAATTTACTTTATTCGTTGAAAGTAGCTTTTCCAATGCTTTCTGCCACTTGGTAATCTTCATGCAATATGATTAGGTCCTTCAATGCGGAGAGTTCTTCTTTGTGATTTTAGATTCTGGTTCTGGTTAATTTAAGGGAATTCTCATGAAGTATTTAAGAAGAATAAGTGAAGAGGAGAGAATTGTTGATTTCATTGACATGTTGTTCAAGCCTAATTATATTAGGAATAGTATTGTACTATTGAATGGAATTCTAATTATCGAGTTGTTCAAGTTATGATTCAAGTTATTGTATATGTTGAGACAATTCATCTTGACAATCGATCATTTGGTGTAAATTACTCAATATTTAATTTTCTTAATTGTATATTATTTATTGTTGTTATTCTGATAATTGGGACATATTTTTAATGAGATCTTAGGTCTGCTGTAGTCCTTCTATAAGATGAGCAAAACAAATTTGGTCTATCATTTCATCAATTAAATTTTAAATGGGTTCTGAATGTTATTAGCTTTCTTGAAAGAGCAATGAAATTCTTTATTTTAAGTTGATAAAGTTGAATTAAGATAATTTAGATCTGTTATTATGTCGAAGAAGTTTATCTAATAATTTATGACAATTTAAGTTTACATAATTAGAAACTATTTTATGAATAAAATGATTACATTTCTTTTTGAACACTCTAATATCAGAGATGTTGACAGGAGACAGAACCATGAAAAATTACTCATTGATTTCTCTCCAAAAATTAGATGTGAATATTGATTCTCCATTTCTATCCATTTTACAATTAAAATATTAATTTTAGAATGAATTATTGATCTATAAATTACAAATAGAAATCACAGTAGTGTAAATTAATATTAATTCAATTTTGATTTGCAGCTAATTATCCCTTATTTTCTAATTCTCTCTCCTTCTCCGCATCGATCACTGCCTAATCTCTCCAATCATATCCCGTTTCCTTAAGAATCAACCCCAAAATGATTCCAATAACATTCAATGCGAAGCAAATCCAAAACACTCCCTCCCATTTAATCTTCTTCCTAGCAAAAGCATAAAGTAGATATCCAATCATATTCGAGACTCCAACAAAGAAAAACATGAACCCGTACATCAACCCTCCTATCTTCTTACCATATATCTTAGCGCAAATAACAGGATAGGTAGCCAACAATCCTCCTTCAGCAAGGTAGACAACAGCAATCAATAAAAGATAGCCAATACCATCCTTATTATATGGGAGAATGGATGTAGTAACCAGATTGAGGATTGAAATTAGAGTAAATGTGAATTTATATGAAGTCTTATCTGTTAGAGTGGCCCAAAAGAATCTAGATGATCCATTCATAACTCCTGCAACAGAACCAGTGGCTGTTAATGTGGCATCATCTATTCCCAATTCTAATCCATAGTATTTGTAGCAATTAGATATCAACATACCAAATGTACATGACATCAACACAATCAATTAGAGAATTATAAAAGTTGGATGTCTCATACCTCGACCACTATAGAATAAATAGGATAACTTACATCTCAACACATTCCTTATGAGCTGGTAATACTGGAGGTGGAGGTGCATCAGCTCCTTCTTTTCTCTTCTTTAATTCTTCAGTTTCCAATGTAGCCAACATTTTATCAGGATCTATTTCAGATGGATACCTGATCATAATCGTAGCTATAATTCCCAATCCAAGATAACTTGCAGCAAGGACTTGCAACATCAATGGCACTTTGTCTCCTACTTCATTGTCAAAGTATTTCACATCTTTTCCATCTTCCACCTCCACCACTGTAGGCTTTAGATTATTTGGATTTGCTATTGCTTTGCATACGAAATTGAAGATAAATGATCCAAATCCATATCCACCTATTGTCATCCCTGATACTAATCCTCTTCTATTAGGAAAGTATCTCCATCCACAAATAATTGGTAGCATATATAGTAATCCCCCAGATATTCCAACCATTATACAATAGACTGCTATAAACCCTCCTATTTCTTAGATAAAAGAGATTATCAAAAAAGCAAGAGCAATAGTGAATGAACCTATTCCTATTGTAACTTTTAATCCGATTTTTTCAGCTATTTTTATACCGAAGGATAGAACTGACATGGTTATTACTCCTAGGATTGGGAAGATGATTGCCATAAAGTTTAGAGTCACTTCTTTGTCCTTTTCTCTCATCCAAGCAGCGACATAAGGACCTAATCAAAATTATTATTAATTAATTACTTATTGAGCCCCAAACATAGAAAGTTCCCAATTCTAAATGTAAAATTACTCCTCCCACCAGTGAGATTATTCCTCTCTTGGTGAAGTTTTTCATTTCTTCATCCGTGTAGATTTCTTTGCTCTAAGTTATTTAAAAATCAGTCTTCATGGGACTACTTGATTCACTTATTTTATGAAGTAATTTATTTTGTTCGTTCCCTCCATGCACAGTTGCTAACGCTATTCCATTAGAATAACCAATTGATTAGGGGTTTCTTTCTTCCATTATTTTTATAATATTTTTTTGAATTAATTATATCTTATTGCTAATTATTATAAAACCCTATAAACTCCAATATCATAATGTAAATTTAAAGTGTGTCATTATAAAATGATGCACTTTTAATTAAATTTATTATAAATTCAATATTTATTTTTATAAATTTCAATTATTTACAATAATTAATTCTCGTTATTCTTGACTTAAATTATGTTACTACTTTAATAATCGCTTAATAGGAACCATGTACTTGTTCCTATTCTACATTAATATTTTTATAAGCCACAACATTTGTTTTACAATCTATCATCTCTTCAAAGGGATCAAGTTCTTATCATTAATAATAAACACATTATATCCCCTACAATTAGCATAGAAATCAATTCTATAAACTAATTTTGTCAAATCTGTAAAAATAATTAAAGAAAATAAAGTATTATTTAAATATTGATATTATTATTATTATATTAAATAATGCAAAACTCAGATAACTCAATTTAAGAGAAAATATTGACAGCCTAAAAGTATAAAGAAGAAGGAAATGTACACTTCAAAAATCAGGATTGGAAAAAAGCTTTGACTTGTTATCACAAAGTATTTTTATACGTCAATGGATTGATAAGCAAAGATGATGAATTGGCATAATATTCTAAGGTATTGTAAAATAATTCGAATTTAGAATTAATTGACATCTTAGGAAGAGACTAATGTAATCCTACAATTAAAATCCCAGACATATGGAAATATGGCCTAAGTCTATATTAATTAATAGAAATTCGATAAAGGAAGAGAAGCAGCTCTGAATAGTTTACAAATTAGCAAGAATATTAAGGTTTTGTTCCGATTAGCTATATGCAATATTGAATTGAATAATCTAGAAGAGGCTAGATAATAATTGTTGGATGTTCAAAAGTAGGATCATCAAATAGATATCAGTTCTTAATTGAAATAGATTCAAATCAAAGAGAGTAAATAAGATAAAGTGATGGCTTAAGCAATGAAAAAACTATTCGTTTGATTTTTATTATGTTATATAAAATAGAATATTCAATGAAATTAATAAACATATAGTTTGAAAAGCATTTAATTTAAAATGATGATGACAGCTTATCTTAGTTAATTATAGAGTTAATTTATTCTGAGCTAAAAGCTTTATATTCTAAATAGATCTAGAATTAAATGTAAAGAGAATATTGGGAATTATTTGGAATATGTATATGTGCAATTTCATAATTAATTTAAGTAAAAAGATAATGTGACTTTAAATACTTATATCTCAGAAGCATTAGTAGTATTTTATTTATTAAAACAATCAAAATACTCATGTTTTTTAATAACTACACTCATTGAGTAAGTATTATGAATACTTGATGTTTTAAAATACTGTAAAAGCTAATAATTTGTAAGATTATTTTTATAGTTAGGAATAAATTAATTTAAGTATTTGAAGATATTTATCAAAAATATAAGAAAAGGTATATTTATCTAAAATTGATCAGAAAATATGTCTGTCTGTCTGTGTATATTTCAAGTTTATTGAGAAATAATCATAGAGTTAAGGATACGTAGTTTGTTCTCAAATTATTTGATGAATAATAATTGTGATAGAATGGGCTTATTCAATAATTTTATATTAAATAATTGAATTAATTAAATACTATTTAAGAAATTCTGGATAGAATTAAACAAATATCATTAAAAATTTATGATCATATTTCCAAAAATAAATAATTAATATCATGACTCTACTAAATCCTTTAATGTGTAATGCTTAACAATTTAATTTGATGATTGATCTTGTTATTATCTTTTATTTGAGTATTATATTATAAGAGCACTTTTGATACGAATATTTTCTTTGGTTTTATTCGGTTGGGAATTTAGAATGTTGTTAACGTTGTTAATTACAGCATTTTAACCACCATTACTATTTGGGTATTTAATGTAAGGTTCCTGTGGTAGAGGTACCTCTTAATGCACAGATGGCTAGTTTGAAGTTGGGTTCAAATCTAGGATAGTGAACTTTTTAACTTCCTTGACTGATTAATTTTATTACACTGGAATCAATTTAGCCCTGCAAGAGATATTTGCAAATGAAGATCCTCTTGCTTAGGCTGATAAAGGTCTGATTTGCACATTCTGTTTATAAGTATTCTATGGTTTAGAGTGTTTCATTTCAAGTTTAAATTTTGGTCCTTATTCTAGTGAAAAAGAGTTCTTCCTTTCCTCTTAAAATTATTTGTCATCGATATCTTGAATGTAGAGTTCAACATTGTTAGATTGAATCTTTAAGATCTATTATTATTACTATTATTAAGTATTTTTATATTCTTATTATTCTAATTACTTAAGTCTATCTTATTCCTGTTATTCTTTTAATTACCTTTCCTTCTCTAATCTCTAGATTTTCTCTCTTTCTAGTCTCTCTTGTCTTTCCAATCTTTCTTATTTCTCCTTCTCCAGCCTCTCCTATCTCTCTCTATCCATTCTCTCTTGTCTCTCTCTGTCTATCCTCTCCCTTTCAAGTCGCTCCTTCTCTAACTTCTCCTATTGATCTTTCAACAACTACTAATATTATTAGGCTCTCGATATTTGCTCATTTTCTACTTGCTTTTAGGTCATGTCAATAACATCTCCCATGTAGATTGTATCCGACCCATTACTAATTAAATCTTGCTGTTGTGGTTTCCTAGTTTTCTTCATCTTCTCAGTCTCTTATGCCTACATTGCATACGATTTGGGATTTGAGGTTTATGGCCTTTATTATTAGTGCTATTGATATTACATCTAAGGCAATGCATCATCAAGTTGTCTATGTAATTAATAAAATCTACTATGAAATTCTCTATGGCTGACTCCTTTATTGGAAATAAATTGTGTTGACTTCTTAAATACTGGGTCTCAAGGCTGGGATCTTCTCAAGCAACTTCCAAATGAACTGACTTAATCCTTTGATAATTTACTTATAAAATTCGTACTTGTAGAATATTGAGGCGGCAATGCTTTAGGAGCTCTGTTAACTATACTATATCCTAAGGCAATCAAATTCTCACCCTAAAAGGGAGGTTCCAAAGCAGCCATGTAAAATACAACGCAACCCAAAGCCCAAATATCAACCTTGTAATCATAGGGCTAATGCTAAACAAGTTCTGGGGACAAATATAAGGGAGTGCCAACTCGAGTGCCTTAGAGGGCTGTGTCTGAATTGAATATTTTGGATACTCCTAGATCCCCCAATTTCACACGTTTATCCTTCGTAAGAAACACGTTGAGTGTTTTAATATCTCTGTGAATGATGTTGTTTTCATGCAGATGCTACAATGCTGAACTGAGTTCCCTACTCATCTCCCAAATGGTTTCTTCTTACATAAATTTCCTTCTCTCCTTATAATCTTTGAGTAACTAAATAAGTGAGGGATGGCTACTTTCTAAAGATCTCCTCCTTCTGCATATTCCATAATGATGCAGAGATTGTCTTGTTCAATGAAACTCATATAATATGTGATGATATTTGGGTGTTTCAGTTTCCTCAAAAGTTATGCCTCTTTGAGTGCCTCAGCTTTTAATATGAAACACACATACCTTGATGCTTTGGTTTCAGATGAGTTAGATTGATCTTCTTAAGCACATAAATATTCCCATCCTAACTAGATTTCACCTTATAAACCACTCCATAGGAACCTTTCCCCAATTCATTCAAAATTGTAAATTAGGAAAGATTGCTGCCGATTAGCTGATATTAACGACCTAGATTCTAACTACTTAAGTACTATCTAGATCATGAAGCTATTGAATTTCCCTTTAATCTATGGTTTTTGGAACTTTCGCAGTTGTTGGCCTTTATTTCATTATATATTTATTTATATAATAAATTTTGAACCTCCATTCTTATTTCCTCATCATTACTCAAATTCCCTATCTCTTCCCCAATACTAATCACAACAACAAATGCTGCTCACCTTTCCCTCTAGAAATACAACTATTAAACTGACTATTTACAACTAAGACTTTTATTGAGGATTTATTCAAGATTGAGATAAGAAAGATTTCAATAAGAAAGCAATAGAAACTGGATGAAACATTCATCCTTAGTCAAATGAAGACTAAATTAAGAACTGTTAATTATTCTTAGTGAAATATGAATTAATCATTAAATTTGCATTTAGTAAAAACTCAACATTTTCATATATTGTATTTCTATCTATACTATCATTGTATTTTGAATGTTGCCCAAACCAAATATTTGATGCTAAGTTATAATTCATAGTTAATCATTATAGTTTTATCTTTTATTAAAAATGTAATGAAGTATCAAATGATGGTTACAATAATCAATATATTTGTAACACTGATAAGGTAGTAAATAATACACAAACTTATAGAGTAAGATAATTAAATTCATTTTTATAAATTGTTCATCATTTTCTTTTAAAACCGCATCTTCCACAGAAATTATGATCCTGTTCCATTTCATAGCTACATTGTTTACAATGGTATGTAGTGATTTTCTTTTGTTTAAGTTATTTTTCAATGAGCATTTTTTTATACATCAACTCTTTTTAATTTTTTTAACAAAGTTCTAAATGACTTTCTAGATTTCGAGGATTGAATTTTCTACCACAGATGTGACATTCTGCTGTTGTTATATAACTTCTATCCAACGAACTGTTTTCTCTATTAGTTTTTTTTGGCCCTTGAGATTTTGGTTTTGCCATAGATTTCGATCTTTTCTTCTTTAGTTCTTCTTTTCCTTTTTAAACAAAGATCATTGGTTTCTCTTTGCTGCATAATTTTAAATGCATTTTCAATTTTCCTTCGAAAAACTTTCTATTACAAAATTCACATTATTCGTATTAAATATTTTATACTTCCATTTTCTGTATATTATATATATTATATTTAAATTTAATGAAATAACGAGATCACGATCGAAATGCATTATTCCCAATAAGCGAGGACTCTCAATACACGTATCATCGATACAGTCCACCAATGAGACCAAAAATAATGCCAAATTAATACATCAACAGAGATTAGAAATTAATTCAATTAAGTGCACACGAGAAATCAATACAAGACAAGCGATCAAATATATTTTATGAGCCAACAAGACTTCCAATATCACCTCCTAAATGTATAGAAGACAAACCAAAATCTCCAAATCTAGATCATAGATAAAGAATGCTATATTAGAATACTTCCAATGTTTTACCTGGCTACAGTTACTAGAAGGTGAAATAGGTTTGTGAGAGTAGAACTAAGGTTGTTGAGGATCCAAATAATCAGGTGAAGCATCAAAATCAGAACTTCTCTGATTTATTTGACAGACATTGTGGTGACACTAAAGTCAATCAAAGAGTTAGATCAACTTCTCCTTAGTTGGATTGGACTGCACATGATAGTGTTAGGAATGCCAAGGATTGCACAACTAATGAATACACAACTACTAATAAGCCCAAGTCTCCTCTCAAAGCTACTGAAATCTCTAATTTAGAAATTAAGGTAATTAATTAATTCCATTTCTAGTGTATTTAATAGGCTAAAGAATTGAAGACTTATTCCAAATTGCATGGCAAGAAAGCACCTCAAAAAGAGATTGTTTATGAAGGTATGCTCAAATGGAAGAATAATTATAAATGAAATTGTTTCTAATTAATTTATTTTATATATTATATGATTACTACAAATAGAGATTTGATGTCCTCCACATCTGATTCAGCTGAATACTCTTAAAATATTCAGCTCTCTAGAAAAAAAATACCCAATAAACAATTCTCATTAAGTCCATTTGCCTTAAAAAAATAAGATCTTATTAATAAGAGAAGTCAATCCTACTACTCCCATAATACCAGTATTTCCAAGATTAAACCACTCGTTGACTATAAATCCAAATTTAAACAAACCACAAAAAAATTGATCATAATTATGAGTTTCTTTTAATCCCTCTCTTAATATTCAAAGGAGCAACTCAGATAACGTATAGAATATTTCAAATCAAAGAAATAAAACATCCTACCCTTTTATCCAGATCAGTATTTTATTATCAAATGGAATTCATTCATTTAATTACTGCTATTCTTTTATGCAATAGTATTTCCTCTGCATTTGGCTAATCTAATTAATGTAGATTAAGTTTTAATGGGAATCGATGTTATCTTTGCTATAGACATATTGATGAATTTCACAACTGCATACATTGATGAAAATTATAATTTGGTTAAAGAATTCAAATTAATTCTGCTCAATTATCTCAAAACCTGGATGATCTTCGATCTTATATCAGTACCTTAATATTAGTTGTTCATTCAACAATCAGAACTTTAATTGTTTAAACTCCTTCGATTGATCAAATACTTCATCAACAAACCCTAGAAAAACTATAAGGGGTAAATTTTCTACACATCCAATATTATCGATTCCTTCTCTTGGGATACTAACTATTACCTCTCAGAAGGATGGATATTCCTATCCAACATCATTCTGAATGCTTTGCTTCTCATACACATATTTGGATGCATCTTTCTATTTAACGACACCCATTATAATTACATTACTGGAGTCTATTGGTCTTCGTAAACCTTGTTTACTGTGGGTTACGGTGACATACCTTAGAACTACTCAATGTCGGCTATTTGGATTATAATATCAATCGGATATTATTCAGTCAAAGTTGGTGACTTTGCCAAATTATTGATGCAATCTAATCTATCCAATGATGACAACCAATATTTCCTATTTGATCGTCTAGCCTTCTAAACTAAAATGCCAGATGACCTTAAAGATTCAGTCTAAAAGTACCTTAAAACAAATGCACAGCACAATCAATTTTGGGAATAGGACATTCTTTATATGCTTAATGAATTTCATAAACCCCTTCAAACCTATTTCACTTTAAGTGTAAGATTGGATTTGTGCATCAAGATCCAATTCTTTCTTTAAGATGTTAATAATACCCAAAGTCTTTTGAAATCATGCAGATTTATCACGTACGAGAAAAACGAAATGATCTATAGGAAAGGCTAAATCTCTGATGAAATCTATTATTTGATCAAAGGGGATGTCAGAATCCTTTCAAAAAACAGATTCAATTTATTAACCATATTATAAGGCACTATATTTGGAGAATTTGAAGCCTTAAATGAGCAGCCTCGATTTACTTATGCTATAGCTCAATAGAGATCTTTCATCTTAATAGTTTAATTTAAGGCCTTTATCAATTGCTTTAAAAAGAGTAAACCCATCAATTTTGAAGTCTCATAATTGTATGCCCGAAGAAAGCAGTTGATACTTTCATAGCTTAAACTCGAAAAAAGTATAAAAATAATTAATTTAGATAAAAAGTTGAATTGCAAAGATTGAAACGAAAAAATTTAATCATCTTCAACGACAGCTCACCCAAATTCAACAATAGAAAAATCGATGAGAATCAACTATAGAATAATTAATCTTATCATTATAACTTTTTATAACGAATCATAGGATAGGCTAAACTTAACAAATAAATAGTATATTAGAGATTCTAATTTTGTGTATATAGGGTGATCGATTATATAAGATTAATAGACATCACACCTCCAGAAGACTGGAAAGATTTAAATGAATACTCGACAATCACCAAGGTTATTCCATTGAAACTTCTATCAAAACGAAATTCACTTTTCAAAAATTAAAATCGATAATCCAATTTCTCAATGTTAACCTTCAACCAGAAACTACGGCTTTCTAATTACATATTAGTAAGATAACAAGAAATCAATATTTAAAGAAAAATAATCCTTTTTAGCAAGTTGTAGAGAGAAAGATTCAAAACTTTAAAAGAGATCTATGAAAAGTATGAGTGTTCAATTGGAAATCACAGATATGGGACAAACATGCTCGATTTTGGTGGTTATTCAAAGTTCGTTTTGCTGTAATCTAAATATTGCCAATGGAAAAATGTAAAATAAAATGAGGAAGTAAAAGTTAATAACAATATTGTGCAAAAGATAAATAAGCTTAAAAAAGATTTTTCACATATTAATGAGATTTGGTTAGAAGGGTCATTGCTTAAATTTGATTTGCATAAGTTTTTGAATTAAATTTGAAAGTTCTTACTTATTAGATAACATTTACTATTATAATATTTTTATATGATTAATAAATATTCTAATTATAACATGTATATATGTATTATTATTTATTAATTGATTAAATAAATATGACATATTATTTATTTATTAATTAATCATAATGAGATATCCATATAATTTGTATTACTTTCTGATTTCACATAGAATTCATCTATATATATATTACAATAATATTTATTTATCTGTAATAATATTTTTAATAAACAAATAATGTAAAAATACGTTGCTAAAAATGTTGCTTTGAATTTTAAAAACCTAGTAATTGGAGGAGATTTGAAAACTATTAATCCTTTGAAAAGGAATGAAGAATAATTTTTCAAATACTATGATTAAATGTTCATGAAGAACACCTATATTTAAGATTGCCTCAAAAACGAATTATTGAGAATACCAGTTGATTTTTTCCAAGAAAGCAGATATGATGATTTCGCAGAAGATCATTTTGATTTCTTAGAACAAGAACATCAGAAATAAAAATGATCCCCCTTATATATACATGTTAATTTTTCTTATTTATAATGTTACATCATTAGCTTATTTTTTTCAGTTCTTCCAATTCCAAAGCTTTCTTCAAAGCCTCTTAGTAATGCTTCGATTTATTTCAACTTAACCTCCTCCAATAGTTCTTAATAACTCATGGTTCTCATTATGATGTTATCTTAAATCTCGAGCCTTTTAAAATAATTTAAATTGAATTCTTTTCTACATTATCGAATTAAACTTGATCCTCTTTTCTGTCTTTAATCAAGGCTATAAAAATGGCTGTCTTTGAATGAATAAATCCTCCTAATATTTGCTTATCTAATTGAAGTGATTTCAAAGAATGTTACTTTTAATGAATTCTAATGGAACTTTCTGTCTTTTACATAACCGAGACAATCAAACAGCTAATTTGATTGGATCAACATCATAAACAATTAGGACTTATTTTGACTTATTTGTTTAAACAAAAGTCGTCACATGATGTAATCCAAAATTAAGAACATTAACTTTCTAGAATCAGATTTTTAATTTACTACTTTTAATTCTGCACCTCAATCAATTCGTATTTCTTATCAGTCCTCATTTTTGGAGCATAATTTCTCAATAATAAATATACTTTATAGTCTTTATATTAGGATAATTCATACATATATGCTTTGATTCATATATAAGTGAAATAGACTAATTAAATAAACTAAGTCTTTGCTCCTTACTTGTTTCTGTTGCCAAATTGTTTTCTGACAATGGAGTCTGATTTCAATCATGCTGAAAATATGGAAATATAATTAAAATATTAATAGTAATATACAACTTTTCAAAATTCATATTGTTTCATTTAAGGCTTTTTGTTAGTAGAAAATCTTTTAAATGGAGATTGGAACTACGTTAGATGCTTAGTTCCCATTATTAATTTGGTTTTCAATTCTTTGTATTTACTAGCTCTAGCCATAGCGGCTTATTCTTCTGCTAATGACATTTTGTCAAGTTCTTCCATAACCTACAATAAGATCAGAAAAATACTTCTCGATGTTAATGTTCTAATTGATCATTCATCCGCTTTACTTGCTCTAATTCATGACTCAATTCCTCTGTAGTTTCTAAACATTCCATGTGTAATGATTTTAATCGCTCCATCTCATTCCTCTAGTCTATAATAGTCTTTTCCTAATGTTTAACAGTCTGATCTAACTAAATAACTTATGCATTCAATTCCATGCATGTGTCCGCTTCTGATTAATAATTTTTTTAATATAATAGGCTTTCCTACTTGAATTTCTCTTTTTATTTATGAAGTTCTTCAAGATCATTTTATAGTTATGATATATAATTCTAAGCTTCTTGATATTGCATTCGAGTATATTTCAAATTTTCATTCTTTGTTTTTAATTCATTATTAATCTAGATGGTCAATTAATAAAATTACATTTTCAACATCTGCTCTATAAATTAGGTTTTACTTTTCAAGATTATCAAAATCACTTTGCAATTAAGAAAATGATTTCTCTTTTTCATTCAATTTATCTAATACATCTTCATAAGTATTATTAAGAATCTCTCTGTCATGCAATAATCTTATTTTATATGAATCATCTCTTACCTTTTTCTTTCATCTTTAGCTGCTTATAATTCTGTTTCCAATCTAAGTTTATCTTCGTATAATTTTCTGTTTGCCTCTTGGATTTGGGCTAAGTCATTTTTGACTCTCTAATTCTCTTAGGATCTATGATCTGTGATTTCTTTGAATGCCAGATTTTCAGCTCTCATCTCTTAACTTTCAATATGTTTTTCTGTTAACTAAGACTTCAAATTATCTATCTCATTTCTAAGGTTAGCAATAGTTTTTAAAGTTTGATCACTCTTATTTCGATAGTCTACTTCATTTCTCATCTTCTCATCATGTAATGTATTATATCTAATTTTAACAGCTAATTCACCTATTCTCTAATGATTTCAAATGAGAAGCCAATTCTTAATAGTCTCGTGCATTCTATCTCAATTCAAAGTTCTCAGCCTTCAATTAAGAGATCATTAAATCCTTTTGGTCATTTTCAAATTTGGCTGGAGAATAAAATGGTAAATTTTGAATGTTTCTTTGAGAATATGACATATATTATTAAAAGAATTAAATAAAATAGTGTATGAATGATATACTAATAATCCTTTTCATTTTTATAATATTTCCTTCTTGAGTTATCCAATTTTATTGATTACCAAATCCAATACAAGTCCTAATTCTTCTCTTTCTTTGTCCCTCTTATTCTTGCCACTTTAATAATCCAAGTCTTCATTTCTGCACTCAGTATCTCGATCATCATTTTAAGATGTTTTAGTTTCTATTTTCACGTCTACTTCTGCCTTTTCATTTTTAGCACTTGTAATTTAAGAATTCAGAGACTCAATTGATCCTAAACAATTATTTCCATAAACAAATACCTTAAAGGAAGGTTAAATTCTCTTATTTCAATATAATTTGATCTTCCAACATTTAGGCCAAAGCTCCGAAAGCATCTTTACGTTGTTGTTCGCATAAATCTTCATAAATTCTTTGCTTTTGAATCCAATTGTCCACTTGTGAAATGATTTCCAAGACTTTTCTGCTCATTGATTCTTATTCTGCTGTTGGGTCTTTGGATAATAGATTCACAATATGAGAGATTCCATGCAAAAGAAAGTTGATTCCTTCTGCTTTTACATTATGTTTGATTTTATTAATCTATTGAGCGATTTCAACCAAAGTTATGTCATCTTCATCATTAAGGGAATAATTCTTATTTAAGAACTTATCTTGATTTTCTACTTAAATGAGACTGGCAAATCTTTATTAGTTTTTAATAAGAACATTAAGAAATGTGTTAAACATTTTCTTGGCTTCATTTAAAGCATACAAGCCTTGTTCTAAATTATCTAAGGTTTTTTCATATCTAACTTGTTCCTCTTTTCTTTTCTCAGTTTAATATTCTAATTCGTTTTTGAGTTCTTTTAATTCATTTTCTGTTCTTGCTAAGTCTGTCAATTTTGCTTGTTTATCTGGTTCCAATTAGTCAATCTATCCCTTAAGCAATTTTGATGTACTTGTTGATTCATTAATGATATCTTCCAAGGTGCTCAAATCCTTTAAAGAAATGAATTGCAAGATTATACGTTTTCACATAATGATTAATATCTCTCGTGTAATCTGTCATCTCTGTCTTGTTCTCCTTCCAATTGAGTGTTCAGATTCTATAGCATATTTATCAAATTCTGTAATGGTTCAGGCCCAGATAATTAAATCTAGACTGTGTCCAAGATTGTTTATCCGAATTGACTTTATTTCAACTACAACATTTATCATAATAATAACCTTCTCTATCTCTTCATGTACATCGACGTCCTCATCAAATTACAGAGAGACACTTAGAATAGCCAATAAAATTAACAATTTGCACGGCATATTGTTTATATTAATAAATTTATAAATCAATGCATCCCATCATTGGACCCAAAACAGTGGCATCTCAATTATCCAAAAAGGAACTTAATGAAAAAGAAATTCCAGACAACAAAAACCCAAATGCTTACATCATAGTCAGATAAGACTCATTATTGAACCCACAATTAAATCCAATAGAAACCTACAGTATCTAAGATTCTCCAAACAAGACAATACCGATCATATACAATCGTCCCTCCTTATCCAAAGTCGAAATATTCATCGATCTATGCACTCTCACTCTATTCATATACACCTTCTATGAGTTCGTGTCTGAATACGACAAACTACCTTCAACAGTAGATGTCGACTTTGGATTTGATTCCTCATTCGAATAGATAGATAAGGAATATTTGGCTCTAATATTATTAGGAGACTCGGTCTTCTTGGTTTTACTCTCAATTTTGTAATGTTTCACTCACAAATTTAAGTAATCCTTATTAATTATTTCATTTAGGTACTTGGTTGAAATTAAATAAACCAATTCAGAGATGATCTTTAGATATACACGTTATTTTATAAGTTCTTATAAACTATCCACTATGGCATTGTTTATGTATGCCACGATATCAATATTTAAAATTATTGATAAGGAATGGGAACCTTATACTTTGTACTTGTCATCACTATTCTCAATACTCTTCATCATATTTGGTATGATTTATTACAGGAAGATGAATTACATAGCAAACAATCCATTCCTATGAACAATTATAAACTATATACTCAAATAATATATTATTTTTGTTATTAATGTCTTAATACTAATTTCCAGATCTAGATAACTTTACTACTCAAGAAGTAGTTGATTTAGTAGACGATTACTATAAGTTCAACTCAGATGAAAATGTATGTAATGTATTGTGTATATTAGCATTTTTTTTATTTCCATGAAATACCTATCCTTTTTAAAGAGATCGATGCTCTCATTAAAAAATCTTAATTCTCTAATTCTCTTTGGATATTTTTCTTAAACTATTTAGCTGTTGTTTCAGAAACTATGTAAGGCAGAGACCTACCCTTTTTCCAGTTCTATGATATTGTAATTTTTGATGTGAATCATTAGCAACAATTCGATGTTTAAAACAATAAAATTAACTTGAGGAATGAAACTGATTCAATTGTCTAAACCCTAACAGTTGAAGAATCTAAAAAGCAAATTATACTTGTGAAACTGATAAAGAAGTATTTTCTTATAATATTATACCACGAAGTCATATATTTGGTAGATTACTCTAAGAATAATCAGGAGTAAATGAAAATGATTGTTAATTAATTGACTGATGGTCTGGATTATGAAATCAGATTGATCTAGAAATTTATCAATCCTGAAGCATCGCCATACTACTTTTATTTTTTATTATCATTTCTTTAAGGAGTTAAAATAGATACAATTTAATTAACAGAATTTGAGCATAAGATTTGTCATGATAGAGTCGTCTGGCTAATTTTAAGTTTTGGTTTTGACTAGATTGAGAAAGAATTCTAGGAATAAATTGAAATTGATTAATAAAATATACTAAAATTAAAGCAGAATTAAGCCTTGAAAGAATTAAGAAAGTAAAGAGTAGCACAACTTCAACCAAAAAAGTTAAATAAAGTCAGACTCTAAACTCCTAAATCTAAGCAAGAAAGGGAATAATAAATCAATCTATTGAATGAAAGAATATCCTATTTGAAAGTATTAAATGGAGTAGGCGATGATGATGACATACTGACTTCAGAGATTTTCTAGATTAAAATGAAAAAATTAAATAAAGATCTAGAAACTGAATTCTAGAATCTAGATCAAATAAAACAGAATCAAATGCTATATTCATCCAGCCAAAACCAGCTATTAAAGAATGCTTCCTAAATTCTACAAGGAAAATTTGATTCTCAATTGTTCCAAGGCTTGGGGTTACAGCTGTAGACAAACTCTAAAGTGGAGACATTGAAGTAGTTACAAGAACAAAATTATCAATCGATTGTAGATCCAATTATGAGATAAGAAGGCAAAAAATTGCCACCAGGGAAGTTTGTCACAGTTTAAAAGGATAATCTTATTGCTATGAAGTATGGAATCAAGGTAAATCATCATTTTATAAGATATCAAGAGATGCACTATATGATTTGAGAAATGGGAGAGTGAAATCTGAAATAGTAGACTTTTATTTCAAGTTTCTACAGGAATTTTCTTCACTTTGTAATGAAAGGTAGGCTTTTATGCAAATTGCAGATTTTGATAATTTAATCTTTGAATAAAGAACTGGAAAAGAAGCTCCTTAATCGAGAATAGAAAATTACTTATCTAACTTTGATTACATATATTTTCCAATAAAATAAGGACAGGTAGATGAATATTCATTAGGAGTAATAGATGTCTAGAATTTAGTGATTCGTCATTATTATTTATGTTATCAAAAGCCTAAATTACCAGTCAGTTCATTGTAACAAATATTTCGATCTTGGCAGATCTAAGAATAGGATGTAATAGATGAGGTTTAATAAAGAATCGATATGCAACATCGATTTCTATAGTTTCTAATATATTGGATTCGAAAACAATCCTATCACTATAAAATGGAAAGGATCTCAAATATGAAATTATGGAAAATTAAAATTGAAGAAATTAAGACTGTATCTCAACCTTATGAAACCGGGATGTATTTACTATGTGTGATAACAAACTTTTGTTTAAAGAAAAAAAAAGTGGACACTTTTCAAAACAAGGATGTGATTAGAGAAATATTAGAAAATGTTATTTGTTCTACAGGTCTTTAAGAAAAATTGAACGACAGGACTGCCATTGAATATTTTAAAAAGAGAATTGATGCTATATGAACTAATTTAATATATATAATTTTTGGATAGACAACATTTAATATATATTTAAAGATTCTGACACTAACATTGAATTATTCGACCAATGTTCAGATTAATAAGCAATTTAAAGTGTAATATAATGAAATGGTTTAATAAATTAAAATATATTAATCAGTTTCTCACAAATAATTATTCATTTTCTTTGACCATATCCAAATAGATCTATGCCATTTTTTGCTGCATATTTAAAATTGTCTAAGTAGTTTAATATTGGCTCAGATTCATTATGATTTATATTTATTAGTAAATATTGTTATTGAAGTATCCAAAATTATCGGAAATAACTTCATATTATTTGGTTTCTTTAGGAAACAAACTTTACTTTTATTGTTTTTCTGTGAAGATTTCTTATGATTAAGTTTGAGTTCGTTATTGAATTTAGCTATCATTCAATTCTTTAAATTGTTTGTCTATTTTAGATTCAATCTTTTGTAATTATTTTAATGTTTCATCCCTTAATGAATCTCTATACTTAATTTTCTCTTTGAGTGTTTCAATAACTTAGTTTTAATATTTGTAAAAGTAACTTAGATGCTTAGTAACAATCAATCCAATATCTTCTTATTTTCTACTCCATGTTAAGAACATTTAATTAAGATGTTTATAATAGATTTCATCTACCTTCTCAGGTATCTATTCATTTTAACCCCTATTTCTTTATTGCAAATTCACAAATTAATCTGCCAGTGATTTATATTCTTAACTTAACTATTTGTTTAAACCCACAATTTTCTTAGATATTTGTCTAATATTGTTATAGCATTCCAAATCCTTACTAAAAGTACTTGATTAATATGAGAAGAACCCCTCAATTTATGAACTTATCTAACATTCAATTTATCCATTCAAAGTTGCTAAATTTTAGATATCATATTGTCTCTATTTCTATTATTTGAGCTTATTTTATAGATCATTATCATTTTGACAACTGAAAAAGCTGTCTACTAAGCTATCGAACCAGAATTGTCTAATGATTGTATTCATGAATTTCTCTAACGCTAACTATCTGAAATCAGCAATCTTATTCTTAGTACTCGAAGTCACCTTCTTGGGAATTGGAGGAACATAGTAATCTGGATAATTCTTAACCAAATATTCTCTTAATTTGTCGAAGTCAGAATATCTCCTACTAATGAAATATCCATATGGATCCAAAGTGATTTTATACAATATGTATGATTTCGAAAACAAAGAGCCTGGTTACTCTTAATAACTTTGAATCTTCACGTCAATGTTTGGATGTTTATACAAGAAAGAATTCTGATTTATCTACATTTGTTATCCTGGATACACCTTATATCGTTGACCTTCTATAACCATTACGTTTTATTGATTAATGAGCTGTTGAGGCAAAGGAGGTTGAGGAAGTTGAGGCATTTGAGGAGGTGGAGGTGTCTGCATCAAACCTTCAGATTCCTCCTTTAAAGTTCCTTGTTTAGCAAATTAGGGCTAAGAAATAAAACTAGGAGGAGATTGATAATCATTGAATCCAGGATATAACTTCCCATCCTGGTGGTTATTCTAATATTCAGGATATTTAGTCATCTCTGTGCTTGTTTGTCTAGAATTGTAATAATACGTACTATTGCTATTTTAGGGCCAAAAACTCCCCTCCTGCTATGAGAATCTCATCCATATTCCATAATTCAATTTTATCACCATTTGTTTTTTTACTATTTAAATATTAGAGAAACTCTTATTTATCGAAACCTTGTGCTTATATTGTAGTCTCAATGAAACTATCGATCTAATTTACAAATGAGTTTCTATCCATAAGTTTTATTAAATATATTTAAACTTTTCATTCCTCGTATTTCAACCATAGAAAACACATGGAATCCATATACATTATGAAACTATTATTCTAAAATACAAATAATTTATTAAACAAATCTCATTTATAAATATTATAAATTCTAAGAATATATATTTCCAATCCATAATCTAAACAATTCTCAAAAAAGAAATCATTAGAAATTACTTTTTAGTGTATAGACTCAATCACATCAATTAAAATATTAAAAAAAGAAACTGACTTACTTAAAAATGAAAAATATGGAAATAATAAATTTACAGTGTATTAAATAATATATACTCTAAGGTATGTAAGCTCAAAAATAATTACTTTAGAATGAAATAATTTATTTAGTTTAAAATACATCCATTTGTTCATTAAATGAATATACTCAATATTATTTAATTTTTAATATCTTTTAACTGTTGTATTCTTTTATTAAGAATATTTCTTTTAGTGAACAATGATTTTGTCTAAGTGGAATGAAAAATACATGGCTGATTTAATTTATTTTATATCATTCTACATTGTACATATCGTGCTTTGTGTTTGATATAAACAACCTCCAATAAAATTAAAAAATAGCATATATCAATAACGTCCAATATTTAAAAATTAAGAAAATCCAATACCAATTAAATTCAATAATGCTTGAAACTTAAATTATATTTAAATGATCAAAATTATCTTGAATCTATTTCTTTATTTTAATGTATAATTAAGAATTGACATTCGGAATAATTTTTTGAATTATTTATTTAAAATATTTGTGATAAATTAGAAATTATCGTTTAGAATTTGAATTTGATGTGCTTTGGAGGGCTTGCTATTAGTTATAGCATTGTAATGAGAAGGAATGGTGAGGATAATGAGCAAGGGGAATCCTCTTATTGGTAATATAAAGGAGAGTTGACTTTGCCTCTATTTGATTAAATGTTATTGAATGATTGAAATAATAAAAGTTGGCAATCTCTAAAAAATAAGAAGTGAGTATATTATTGAATGGCGAGGAAATTTTAGGGAATGGGAGAATGGATATGAGAGTGAGGAGTAGTATATATATATATGTATGGCAATTAATATAAATAATATGAGGTATATAATATATATTTAATTTTGAAATTCAAATTCAAAAATATTATTTAATTAATAAAATGTATAGAAGTTAGAGATTGAGAATGAAATCATAAAATCATCTGTCTATTTCTCCTCCGATAATAAAGAGGAGATTAAGAAACAAGAATGAATATGTTGAGATGAATGAAATCGAACCAACTGATAAAAAAAAATAGAACATTTTATAGGACATAGCAGCAACTAAATAAAAGAGCTTAACCAATTTCGCCCTGACAGTTACACCAAAATATGGGCAAGAAAGAGATTATGATGATGATGAAGATATTCTATTTCATGTATTAAATTAGAGTATCAAATTAGTCTAAAGGAAAAAAGAGACCATGGTCAGAGTAGGAAGATAATTTGTTAATTAAATTGGTTTAGATGCACGGTCCTTAGAAATGGACATTCATAGCAGAACATCTGCCTGGGAGAATAGGCAAATAATGCAGAGAGAGATGGCATAATCATTTGAATCCTCAGATTAAGAAATCACATTGGGGAGATTATGAAGAATGGATTCTATTCCTATCACATAGAGTTATGGGAAATAGATGGGCTGAAATGGCTAAATAATTAATAGGGAGGACAGACAATTCAATAAAGAATCATTGGAATTCAGCAATGAAAAAACGTATTCCTGAGATGGAGGAGAGATTGAAAGATATTCGCAAGAGAGGAGGTACACAATAAGTTAACTATCCTATAGGAATGTAGAATTCTGAATTGATGAATTCATTTACTTCCTTAGAAAGATAATTATTATAAAAATTGTTATCCTCTCAATAAAATGGATAGATGTCTCCCAGATCCTATTCTCCTAACAATATGCCAAGAAGAAGGACAAATAAACAACAGAATTATTTGAATCCCAATTCAGTGAATTCGTATATTTAGAAAATGATGAATGAAATTAAAATCGATGGAATTGAGAGTTACTCAATGGAAACAAAAATGCTAAAGAAAACTGCTAAGATAACTGACTCAATATTCTGGAATGAAGACAAAGCTGATGACATATAAAACAATCTATATGAATACATATAAGAAAAGGTCGGAGCTCATGGTTATGATTAAGATGAGAAGGTTGATAGATGGATAAAAGACTTTTGGATTATGTGCTAAGACGTTTTTACTGTCTCTGTAATCAAAGACTTTTTATCATAAAGACCTTCCTTCTATTATAATTATTTGCATAAATACAAACAAGATAGTGCCAATTAAGTATCCAAGAATTTAAGTAGAATTTATGAATAAACCAATAATAGTGATGAATATCAACTGCCTTCTCTGAATTAGTTTAAGACTCCTCTCAAAGAGAAACCAGATCCTAATTAAAACAATACAAATGATTCTCATAATAATAATGACAATCATCATCATAATGACACTCATAGTCCTAGTAATATTTGTTTGGAAGTCAAATATGATGATTAATTTTAACATTAAATTGAGTCACCTTCAAAATTATTAAATTTACTCACTCCAAAACATTAAAATATTCAATAATCTAATAAAAAGACTCCAAACTTGAAATCAGAAAATAAGAGTGCTATTCAACATTCTTAATTTAAAGATAATTTGAGCTTGAGTAAATTAAAATTTGATACTACTCCTCTAAAAAAGAACTCAGCCTTTAAATTATATAATAAACTTAATTAGTAATAGTAGCTTTGAAAAATTATTTAATATATTTTTTTATAAACAGGATTTCACAGATAAATTTGCTGTTTTTATGTAATAATCATTATTAACCTTAACTGCTTTTAACAGTCCCAAAATATCTATCTCCAAAATCACCTATTCCTGGAGCTAAGTAGTTGATATCTTACAATAAGATTGGATCAACTTAAGCTGTAATAATCTTGATTTTAGGATGCTCACTAAACAATTTACTTAATCCTTATTCACAACTAACTAACGTTAAAAATGTGATGTTCTCTTCTTTGACTCCATGATTTTTTAAAATCTTCAAAGCCATGCTAGCACTACCTCCTGTGGCCAACATTGGATCAACCAGGATGACTTATTAATCCTTAATGTTTTTAGGCAACTTTTAGAAAAAATATGAAGGTTGAGAAGTTTCCTCATTTCTTTAAATAAGTATTTAACCAATTGATGCTCCTGTCATGATCTTCAAAGCCTCAATTAAAAAAGCATTTCCTGACCTTAGAATACTCACAAAACATATTCTGAATTTATTAATTAAAATTACTCCTCATCTGAAAATTTCAACTCATGAGCATCATAATATCCTAATGGAGACTATTTAACGTGTTTCTTTTTTTCAATTTATGAGATAGCTTATTCAATCAGAATTCTAATTAAACGATCTGCATTTTTTCTGAAATCCTTGAATAATAGTTATTAATACCACGATATCTGTTTCAACGTCTCGAATCACTGATAGAATGTGTTCTGTGTAGCTTCTATCTATAATTTACAAATTTGTATGTTTCTTTTGTAATTTTTGTAAATCATGATCATTAATAAAATGAAAATGAGGTAATTGGTCCTCCGAGTTTTTACCTTTAATTTAATTGCATAAAATATTTGAGGAACTCAACAAGCCCAAACAGCCTCCTAATTTAATTAAATTCCTAAACATTAATTAAAACAATAATATTTTTGATTATCCATGAAATCATGTTTATTATAATATGATGTAAGATGACTAATTATGTTTAATTAATAATAATGCATTATTTATTTTGTATGAAAATGATTTCATGAATATAAAGATTAATGATTCATTCAATCTTTTTCATCATTGCGCAAAATTCTTCCAATGAAATTTAACCATCTTAATTTTAATCCACCTCTTAAACCACCTATTTCCACATTTCCTCAGATATTCCACCAAATATTTGTTTAAGTTCATCCAAACTAATCGAACCGCTTTTATCCTATCAATATCATATATATATATATTACAGCATCAAACATCCTGAATGTTAATTGTAATCTTTATTTTGACAATAACTATTATCTATCTATTGTGGCCATCACAAACTCTAAAATGAATCTAACTCATTATATACCAGTATAATCGATCATTCCTGAGTTATTTTTATCAACTTGTGCGAATACCTTTTCGACTTCTTCTATGGCTTGATCAGCATTCATAATCTTTTAATATCCAATCAGTAATTCTTATTTGCTTAATTTCCCATCATTATTTGTATCCAGTGATTAAAATGTCCTTAATAATTCTTATTTCTCTTCTTTCGTTGCCAATTGATTAACAATATATTTGAAACATGCTTCTTGTAATTTTTAGTGTTGCTAAATTTATAATCTAATTTATACTCTAAAATTTTTCATATTTGTCAACACCTTCTTCATTAAAGGTTACTCGACCTCAGCAGCATTTGTGAATTTCTTAATCCAAGGATCTTGTAATGCCTATTAAGCACTGTATCTCTTTGTTGGATCGTATTACAATAGTTTTTTTATAAATTCCTTAGCTTCCTTACTAACATCCTCCCACTCTATTGACTCAAAAGAATACTAGCCCTTCTTCACTTTTTCCATAATCTTTTCTTCTGTTTTTCCATCAAAAGGTGGAAACCTAATCTACTTTGTACCATTTACCCACATAACAGTATATACAATATTACTCCACATGACCAAATATCACATTTTTCATCATATTTTCTATTTAGTACTTCGGGAGCAATGTAGTAAGGAGTACCCAATTTTTAATTTAATTTTTGATTGACATCAAATTCTCGAGAGGTTCCAAAATCAATAATTTTTAATAGTGAATTCTCTTTATCACCTTCATATAGTAAATTCTCTGGTTTTAAATCTCTTATGGAATTACTTATAATGATTACCTGTGAACTATTTTTTCTTGGTGACAATAATTGACAGCAGATAGGATTTATTTCAAAATTTCTGCTGCTTTCTTCTCTGAAAAGCTCCCTTCATATCTAATCTTCTCAAATAACTCACCACCAGTACATAGTTCTGTAACAATATAAAAAAATCGGTCATCCTAATAGAACTCATAGATTTTAATAATGTTTGGATGATCCTAAGAGCTTTTTAATAATCTTACTAGTTTTTATAGAATTTAAACTTCGTTCATTAATCTCTCTTACTCTTCCTTAGTTGTCTGGGACTTGTGTATAATTTTTACTGCCCTTATTATACCGGTTTATTTATGTATTCCTTTTCTTACTTCCCCATAAGCCCCTATAATAGTATGATTTAAGTGCATACCGCTTCCGAGTGGTGGGTTAAGCAGTGTGTAATCTCTTGTAATTCTCCCCATTTTGGCGCTTGTGATAACAAGACCTCCGGTATCACCTTAAACTTGACAATATAACAATTCATTACTATCTTGTTTCTATTAATTATTCTATGTTAAAGTTTCCGGTTTTTATTATTCTTCTTTTGCTGAATCAGATTTCTTATTTTCAGTTGGTTTCTCATGGCTTTTTTGACTTTGGCTAGAGCAAATTCCCATTTTTATAATTAATATTATTTGTAACAGGAAAAACAAAATTTTGAATATCAGCCAATTTAATTCACTTTAATCATTAGAAGTATTTGATTTAATAAACTTATCATACTGTTTTGTTTCTATTGAATTTAACTTAATGTTTCTATATTAAAATCACTCAAATTCTGAATAAACTTTATAACTTCCAGGACCAGGACTCTACGCTCCCAAATCGAATGGTCCTTTTCGTGTAGCCTTAGGAAATGAGTTTTGGACTGTAGATTTGAATCCATTTTTGTGGCAGAAACCTGTTCCAGTGATTCCAGTATTCGAGATATCATAACTAGCTGGTTCAGGAAAACTATTTTAGGCTATTGATAAATAAGATTGAAACTCTATAGGGTCTTAAATCTGTCTTAATCTTTGCCTATGATGGCAGCACCAGAGCTTCTGAATTTTGAGATATATTGATTTCCTTTTTGATTTGTGATTTGAATGGCTTCATAAGTTCCAGGTCCTAGAAATAGATTAATTAGAGAAACCAGGAGTGTTGAACTATTTCAAAGAGCCTGATTTGAGTCCAAAGGTGAATTTGTTATCAACAAGGGAATTGGTTGAAGCATATCTACCAGGACCTGGAGAAAGTAAATTCAAAGAACCCCAAATTCCATGGGCCTTCATTTAATCTCTGCTATAAGCGAATGTGGGTCCCTTCTTCTTGTCGACATTATTTTCAGCAAAGGATTAGATTTCATACAAATTAGGAGCTGGGACTGGTTTAGCATCTTTGGAAAAATCATGTCTAAATATATGAACTTGGAGTACTTGAATCCATAGCCGATTCCAGCCATTCTGCTTCCCAAGTTTTAAGGTAATTTGTAACTTAATTCGTTGGTTCTACATGAGTGGAGAATGAGAATTACGCTGATTTATTATGAATGGGTTCTCTTTTGGCTTTTGGGAATGAGTACTTTTATTTAGACAAAGAAGTGTTTAGACTTGAGTCATGAGTGGCCAAATACTGATTCATAATATAATTAAAATATATATATATAATATTCATATATATTTCATTCTGAAGATTCAGAGAATTTTTCCAAAATGTCCAGTGTATGCGAATCTAGTTTTGAAAGAAACTTATTCTTAGTATTGGCTTCTAGATGATGAAGATATGAAGTACTTGAATAGTTAGAATATTTGGAGTAGATTTCTTTGGCTCTTTGTTCACATTTAAGGATTTCATGGTCTTTCCAAGGGAATCGTCTGTAACTTTTAATTTTCTGTTAAGTATAAGATAACAAATTACTCCAAAATCTCTGGTGATTATAATTTTAATAATCTGTTTAGTCATATTCTCAATTTTTTCATCGTTTTCGTGATTGCAAATCTCATTGAATGAAGCTAATGTTATTGTTAATTTTTTACAAAGAAATTTTGCATAGAAAGAGGAAAATCTCTCTGATGCAAATAATTTTCTTAGATAGGTTTCATTCATAGTCTTCATTTTGGAGTCCTTTCTGAATGGTATCATATCATCTATTGATTCCTGATTGAGAGTCTTCATAAATTCCTTGTCATCTGAGAAGAAGGAATGGTAAAAGAGTCTGTCTCTCTCTTCAGCTGACATTCCCTCTTTTTCTTCGTATTCAATTTGACTTTTAATGAAAAGGAAACATCTTCTTATAATAAACTTCGTCATTTCTTCTTTTGTTTTGTTAACCTAAACATAGCGCTTTTTGATCATGTTTGGTATGTCTTTCGAAAATGAGGAGAGTGTCTAATTAATTAAAATGCGAAATACTTTTAAATTTTCTTATACAAACTCTTCAAACACTGAGTCTTGGAGTAAAGAAATGTTCTTCGACAGGAATCTTAGCAGAGAGATCAATTCTTATTCTGCGATAATCTCCATGTTATTAGTTACAGCATTTTATTCAACTGGCTCAGGAAACTAACATGCCTAATCACAAGTTTCTTTCACTGGGATTGGCAACGCATACGTTGACGTAGGAAGCATATAGAATTATTAAAGGTTGAGTTAGGGGTAATTTAAATATGGTGCAGCACACATTAAAGGAAGCATGAGATGATTTAAAAAAAATTAGATGTTAAAATAAAATATCTTTTGTATTTATTAAGGTCTCATTAAATACTAAAGTTTTTTATTAATCATATTAATTTATTTAATCATAATTCTGTTGAGGCTACATATTAATACTTATATGATAACGGAGGCTATGGAACATGCACAAATCTCCCCTCCGGTGACTTCTCATAGAAGTTGCCTGCAATTCTAATATATCATAATTACCATATCCTTTAACTTCCTTTTTTATGAATTCCTTATCCCGTTTCAAAAAGCACCTATCCATGCTATAAAACCCCCCATATTCTTTTCCATAATTTGAGTTCGAAAGTGACTTTCTACTCTATCTGATTGTTTTTTTTGCAATGCTCTCTTCGTAACTTTATCTCTCAGCCACTATTTCTGGTTTCCCTGTCTTCTTGCCTTATTTTTTTATTGGAGGATGAACATAATTCTGAGGCAATGGAGGTGGAATATATTTAGGTTTTGGTGGCTACATCTTAACAATAACTTATACCAAGGGAGGATCATCAGGTACTTTTGATACTCCTATCTTTTAAGCAATCTTTGGAAAAACTCCTTGAACATCCCAAGTTAATTGAATTGCACCCTTTCTATTGTGTTGCTCTAATTCATTCGATCTCGAAAATACCTGGAAATATCCGTTTAGAACTTATCACTTCCTTTTTTGAAGGCATACCATGGGTCGTCTAAATATTGCAATATTTAAATACAATAATATCAGCAGTTGCCATTTTAATAAATATTTTAAAAAATTATTATTACCAATAATTTTGTAATCCAAGGAATTATTGGTAACTTAGATAAATACTTTATTTTATGATCAAAAAAGAAAAGTGAATAAGATATCTAAGACACTGAATGATGGATATATGTAGATATATCTTTAATATGTAACATCTCAAATTTGCTAACTACTCTTGTTAAATATAATTTATTAAGTTCGCTTTTACAATAGAGATATATTGATATCATATAAATTACTTTAAAAACTTCTTTGTTCCATCAAAAGAGGTGGGTATTTTAGACTTCAAACTTCGATCTAGTTTATACTCTTTAATTATCACTTTTTATGTATAATTCTGAGTGGATTGGGTACTTTTAAATAATAGATCTTCCTTGTTAATTGCTGATGAGATTATCAATTATAGATGTTTATTTGCAGATGATATTCTCTTAGTATTACTATAATTAGTAGTATTATTGTTTCTTTCTTCCACTTTTGGAACATTAGAAATAGAATTAGTCTTTTTAATTTTTTAGATAATTGGTTCAGACGAACATACTAATTCAATTAACTGATTATTGGAATCAGTAATTAACTTCAATGATGAGTTTTTAAACATCTGTCTTCCACTATTGATTTTATTTAAACTATCGACTTCATTTTATTAATCCCTTTAAGTGAGTGGGTATTATTTATGGAGATGAAAATTCCTGTAGTTTAATAGTTAACCTTGCTTATTAAACTTAAATAGTTTCTCATTGTCTTTTCTCTCACTGCACAGTTATACGAAATTAGATTCCTCCTTGAGTGACTTAACTCTATTTGATGCTCCTTTTAAGTACTATCTCTTATAATTAGTCTTTGTGACAGGCAACCTTTAAAAATCTCTATAATTAGATGTGCCATTTGTAGAAATTATTCTCTAACCCCTTAAATCTTAAAGAGAAACCGCTATTGATGAAAACATGAAATAATTTAATAATATCTCGCAATTAACATTTTACAAAATAATCATGATTTTCATTCAGCAAATATATTTAAGGTCTCTAAAATCTCTGCTTTAGCTCCTTCAGGATCCATTTATTACTGTTCAAAATACAGAGAGAAAGCTCCAACTAATTTTGGGTAGTCTTTATGATAATCATGAGCTATCTCTTTTAATTTTATCAATTTATCATCTCCTAAGAGGTTCTCCTATTCAAATTACTCTATTGTCTACTGTATCATTTCTAATAATAATATTTTCATTAATATTACATTATTGCAATAATTTTTAAATACTTTTAATGCTCTCTACAAAGTCCTCAACATTCTTTGAATACAAATAGATTTCAAATACTCCTTTAATTCTTTATTCATTTTTTTTCTTGTTTAGTAATCCCAACATATAATCATCGACTTTCAATAATCCATCCTTTTTTAATTTTTTCAAAACATCTTCAAAACTATTAGGTTGATGTAATTTTTTGAAGATGTCTTATTAACTTAATTTTTTGATTGATGCTATAAATCCATTCAAATCCTAATCCTATTAAAATTGAGAATAGAGTTCGACAATATCGTTTTCACCCCAACCACTTGCAATAGTTTCTAATCTATTTTTCTCTTCAGCTGAAAAGTATTGTTTAATGGTTGATAGTATCTCTTTGGCTCCAAAAATAGGAGTGTCTAAGTGTGGCTGATCCAAGGGAGACAAGTCGGTTTCTAATTAATTAATCTGAAAATAATGAATGTAATTACATTAGTGAATTTACCATACTGTTTTATTATCATCTATAAGTTTTCTAACATATCCTCAGCATCTTGATTTTGCAAATAAGTTTCAAGTGTTCCCAACACCTGTAGATCATTTTCTCTAAACATTTTCAATAGATAAACTTTTTCATTTTCTTATAAATGTTTTTACAATGTAAATTATCTCACTTAATTCATAAATAAATTATACATCTTGGTTTTTCGATAATCCTGAACATCATTTTGTTTTTCAGAGAGCAGTTTGCTATTAATATAAAAAATTCATTACATCAATTTTGCTCTTGTATTCATTACAATTCGAGAGGTTTAAAACCCTTTAATTATTTCATACAGTTATTCATTATGGTCTGAAAACAACTATTCTACTTATTTCAATTTTTAATCATCCAATTCCATTTAATTTATCATATCTTAGAAATCCTAAGCAATATCCTTATCTGTTTAGATGGAATATAATTTTTCAATTTTTTAAGAGTATTATATACGTTACTCCCTTTTCCTCTGAATGAAGTTCTCCTCACTAAAAATAATATCCTTAGCAGCAACATCTTATTATTTCCTTTGAGATTACTCTTATTTAAGTTCATTTTGTTAATTATTCTATTATTACTCAACCTCCTCTTTATTTTACTATTCTAATTTTGGTTGTTAAGCAGGAAATGTTTAAAACAATTGAACTCTTTGTAATTCATTCGAGATTTTCCCATAGGATTAATAGTTTTTATTGCTATTTTCTTCCTACTTTTGTTATTTGGGTTATGGAGGAGGTGACAGGGCTTCATTGGCTAAGTTTTAAAAGTTAGGCATTAATACACATAAAGGGGATGGAGCCTTGGGTGATTAAAATTTGAATAGATTGATTTCTTTTGATATTTAATTAGGCTGTTTCTCAGATACAGTTAAATGCAGATTTTAATTGTGAATTTGTTATAATGCCTTCTTAAGATCATTGACAAAATAGTCAACATTTGTTTCATATCTAAAATGCTATAAGGTAGCATAAATAGAGCCGGACTTTGTATTCTTACATTCTTGGATGATTGATATTTCTGGCTTTTTGAAATTTTAGTTCAATAGTTCATTAAATTTAGTATCTGCATAAAGTTGCAATGGTTTTAAAGAAGCTTATTCTTTTCTACTCTCTTTATTATAAATATCAGTACACAACCTAATTAAGATTTGATCCTTTTGATTCCATAGCATATTAATCATGCCATATTATTCAGAAGTGAAATTGTAATTGTTGATATCAAGAATGAAATTCTTTACATCCTCATTCTATTCCTTAATATTATTACTTATAGTTTATTTAGTCTACTTTAAATTCTAAAAAGGCGAGGTAGGTCTCTATTGATTTTTCTATTTCTCAATTATATTGTTCAGTCTCTCACTTAATCTATAGATATCTATGGATCTTTGAGAGTACTACAATAACACAGTAATAATCTCTATGTTTTCTTCAATCAAGAGTCTTTTAACCAGTCTGGCCATAGTAACATCAAGTAGTTCTTTGTCTTCTAATTCAGCAACAACTCGAAACAAAAGATCTTGTTGATTTATTATGGAATCATTGGGATTTGAGATATTATATGAAACATGATCCTCTGGAATGTCACTACCTCTAGATGGGGCACATTAAGTAACCTTTGCTTAAACTCTTGTAATATATTGAGAACCGATTAACTTTGAGTTATAGGAACTTTGATTACTATGAATTTGAGAGTCTTCGACCAATTTTCTAATGGATTTACTTCTTCTTTTATTTGGAGATTATTATGAAGATAATTGAGATGTTTATCTGATATTAGAATTCTTAACCATGGGATCCATAATTTTAGATTGAACAAGTTTCTGGATAATTTCATCCATTTGCCTCATCTTTTTGTCATTATTCAATAAAATTGACACTATTTTCTTTGATCCCTTGTACACCCAGAGAGTCTTAGTTTGACAGTCGTGTTCATTTGCCCAATCAAGTATGTTATTACTGAAGGAATAATAAAAATTGATCCAACAATTGAGGTTGTTTATTAAAGGTTCTAAGGAACTTAGGAAATCTAATGCGGATGGATCTTTTTCATGAATTAAATAAATGCAAGAATATTAGTCATCTCCCAAGATATTTTGAAACTCCTCTATGTCATAGATGAAATCAATAAATTGAAGTTTGTTATTGAAATCTGAAATGGAACTATATTTTAAAGATGTTTATTGTTATATTGTATTCTCTAGTATATTTGATCCATCTTCACTTACTAAAGTATAATGGGAACATTTTGTGTAATTCAATTATTAGATAAATTATACTAAATCAACATAATTGCCTAAACTTTATTTATTTAAGTTTTACCATCTGAATCGATTAATCCAATAATTTTATGTTTTATGCTAAATAATTGTCCTAATAATATTTATAAAGACTAAACATTTATTCTTCTATCCAAATTCAATTATTTCACTCTATTCTAATATTTGATTGTTAGTAACATATAAATTAATATTTATTTTTATTTATTAACTTAAATAAACACATAAATAATATCATCACAAATATATTTTCTTAGACTCCTGCAACACATACGTCATCACATAAGCATTTGTTTATAATACTTCAAATGGGATTAATGTTAATAATAATTTTGATTAATTAATTTAATTTGAAATTAAATTCTTGAAACACTTCTCTGTTATAAAAGTAAAAACACAAACAAACGTAGCCCCAATCGCAAATATGACTATTTAACTCACAAAATGGCTGTCAATTAAGTCTCTTAATTGATAATCTTCATAATCAGATATAACTTGAAGCACAAATGTTAAATAAATGAAGATTTCTTATAACTCTTTATTGCTCAATAAAATCACTTCCTTATCTAAATTTTAAGGATCTAAATTTAATTCTAATCAACTTAAAATATTAATATTACATTCAAATATTGATAGAGTCTCATAAAATTAATTCATTTGAGTGATAAAATTAGCCAAAGTGACACTGACTCCAGATTATTAATTACCAAATGATTCACAAATCTCATAAGAAAAATAATCTAAATATTGCTAATTCGACAAATGCGATATTAAAAGACTATCAAAAACAGCACAAAAGTTATTTGACAATATTTCAAATAATTGAGAATCGTCATTATTTAGTTTACCTGTCAGTTCTTAGGAGTAATAAATTAATGCCTAATTCTAATTTTCCTACTGATACTGAATCAATTATAAGACTAGTTTATATGATATGTCTTTACTTGAAGTATCATTCACTTCTAATGTGTTTTGGCTAATCAAACTATTTATGATAATATTTTCGATGGAATTCTCTTTTAATATTTCATTTTGTAAAGTACTATAAATTGTATTTTATTAAAAGTAATTTTGATATTCATTTAAAAATTAAAATTGAATCAAATAAGAAGTGATAAAGTAAGCTGATACTATAGAAAATAACAGCAATACTAATAAGATACTGAAGATTATTAAGGGAGTGGCATCTATATAGAATAATAAGTTTACTCGATCCAATTATGGTCTTCAATTTTCCATGTTATTATTTCTTATGATTGGAATCCTTAATCCCTCGAATAGTTTTGGCAAACTTTTTAATGTGAACACTTTCAATGTCATATTGATTAGTTTCTTATTGAGCGAATTTAGTCTCTTCTAATTTCTCCAATAAAATTTGATATACATCAAATTATTGTTACAGTTCTGATTATGGGAATGTTGTGAAGAATTATAAAATAGTATTCTTTTATTTATTTATCACCAAAAATACAGGTAATAATATGATTACTAATAAACTTAATGTTACTTCTGACAGAATTATTGATAATTAATGCTAGGTTTAAATAAAATCAATTTATTCATTTATGTTAGTAGTAATTGATGAATTCAATTCAGAGAGCATATCAGTGATAATTACTAAATAGTTATCAATTATGAATTGTATGCTATTATTATCATCTACTTCATTGTTTTTTATATAATCAATCATTTATTAACCAACTAATTTAAATATGAACAATTAATCTAATAATAGGGTCTGATTGTTTTGGGTAAAAATGATGTTTTCTTAAATATATAAAATATATACATTATTAATTAAAGCTTGATTACTCTATTATAGTATTTTATTCATTCAGAATTACTTATATATACTACTTGTAATAATTGATTGAGACATTTTGTATCTAATCATACCATGGCAAAGTTGTTTGATTCTAACGCAATATTTGCTAATATTGATTGGATAGTATGAAAAGGTTAAAAGAACACTCAATATTTTTGGAGACATGCTTATTTGTTTCAATCAATAAAAATTTCTAAGTTAAATGCTATAAAATACTTCTTTAGAGATAATTATAAACACAAGATTGAGAACATATAAAATAATTAGTAACAGCAATCCAAAGATTAACATTCCTTTTTTGGTTGTATTATTTTAGAATTGATGATCTGAGTATAAGACATCCTTAATCATTCTTCTCTTGCTAAGATAATCTGATTATTATTAAGAACTACCAATTGAACTACCTCCATCATTCTAATGAATAGTGATTTTATTATTGCTTTTGTGATCAGAACTTGAATCAATTGAATCCTTAGAATTTTTATTAGAAAGATCCATGTCTTCTATCTGATTCTTTGATATCAATTAGAAACTATTTTATCTTTGATACTATTTTGAATTGTCGAATTCCATCTACAATAATTATTAGTTTTCTTTTGATTTTGAATCCAGAGTTAAAGATATCTATTCTCTTTTAGAAAAAGGATTATATTCCTCAATATTCCTTTATTTTTGAGTGATCATCACATCATCTTCTAATAACAAATTTGACTCCACATCTTAGTATTTCCTTTCTAAATATTCAGATGATTGAGACTTCCTAAACAAATCAAAATTATCTTTATATAAGTTTTCCTTGTATTCAGAATCCTGATGCATATAATTAATCTTTGGAGTCTATTGCTAAATATTGATATGTTAACCCTCAAAATTACAAAGATTCTAAATGACTTTCAGCACCTTTTATTGTTGTTCTGATTTTACCATCTTAAGATTCTAGATATCCAGGATTATATGCAATGAATTTATAGTCTTCATTAATCTTATTTTGTATTTTACATAAAAGATAAAATAATGTTAAACGTTCTAATAGTAAAGATGACTTTTCTATTATTCAGTAAAAAGTATGTTTGAATATCACCAGTCATGCTTGTCCTTAGTAATTGTATATATTCATTTAGATTAAATTATCTTGGTATTAGAATATGTCCTTCCTTCAAAATGTCATAGTTTACTTTGTCTTTGTTTTGCTACTAGAATTCAAAATCAATTTCAGTATTATTTTTGTAAGTTTCTTCAAGTTTCTAGAGATCCCTTAATAAACATGGCATAATTCTAAGGAAATTCAGATTCTTCAATTAATTGGGAGGACAGTTGAATGTTTTCTTGATAATATCTTCATAAAAGTTCTATGATATCTCTTCTAAAATCCCAAATTTGCTTATGACTATATAATAATTCTATTAATTTATTTATGTGATTAATGCAGAAGATCCAAAGTCACTATTAGAGTAATTTTCCAATCTCACCTTGGCATAGACTGGAATGATGAATGATTCTTTGTTTTTCAATATTAAAAATCTTTATTCAGCCATCACAATGTTCATTCTGCCAAATTCAATAAAGTTGTCTAAATACATATCATGATACTAGGCAATAGAATCAGGCATGAAATGTTTAATATTCTAATATTTGATATCTTAATCAGTCCCCAAGATAAGTGATTTGAAGGATTTTGTATAATTTTGTATTGAGCCTCTTTGATTCATTAATGAAATATAAATGATGCAGGAATCCCTTTAAAATACTTGTTAATTAATAGACTAGACAAATTAGTTAGCATATGTAGAATTTCTTTTAGTTGTTTTAGGTCTCTTGATGTTGAAATTTAAGTATTTATAAAACAAATAGATGATAGTGTCTAATTCAGTGGAGACTGGATTTAGTTAATATAATTAGAATAATTGTTTTTCTAAGACTTGAATCTGTAACTATAATTCAGTTCCTTTCTTTATGATTGATTGCAATTATAATTATTAATTCAACAGTTAATAAAACCATTTCTTATAATTTGAAAGTATGATCTAAAAGTTTTATTTAGAAGTGTCAAGATTTGAATCAAAGTCAAAAACCTATTTAAAGTTGTACTTCTGATTTTTAAGATCTTTTTTTTCGATCATCTAATTGAAGTTATGTTTAGCATCTTAAATCAATTATTCAATTATCATAGTTCTCTTTTAGTTCAGCTTCTTAACTTTAAATTTTAAGTTCATTGCTTCATAAAATGCTTTAGTAGGCTTCTTTTGTACTTAAAATAGGAAGTAGATATATGAAAATTATTCATTGTTATCCGTAAATGATTTATTTTACAGAAATCTTTCAAAATAGTATCGAATTAAATCGAACAGAAATTATTTAAATTGTTTCTCACTTTTAAAAGCAAAGTATTTCTTCTCTGTATCATGATCTAAATCTCTTTTCCAAAATGTAAGAGATTTCTATTCACTATATTAAAAGTATTATCTACAAAAACATTATCTAGAAAGATTGTATTGTAAAGGTTAACCATCCTCTACCAAATAGCCTGAACAATTTCTTAAATGATTAGCAGCAACATTGTGTAATTAGAGGGAAATGTAGGTTCTAATAATTGGTTTCTTAAAAGTTCTCCAATCCTTATAATAAGTCATTTTAATCAGATCATACATTATTCTTAATTTTTCTTCCAAATTTCTCGGATCCTTTAAACTTACTGCAAAATGATACTTAAACTATTCTCGTCTGATGATTATTTAGACTGCAATTATAATAGGAGATGAGATGAAAACCAATAAATTAAGGAAATCTATTGAGAATAAATTATTAATGTAACAAATCTATCCAATATATATAAATATAAATTGACCCAATACAAATGACTAAAAAGTATTAATTTATTGTCTTCTAAATAAAATTTATAGAGTACTTAACAGTAAAAAAAACAAATTACAAAATAGTCCTAATAATAATTGCAGATTTGGGTATTTTTGTTTAGTAAATATTATTATGAGTATGCATGCATAAATGTAGATGTTTTATAATAATTTAAATCCAGTTACTTTTCTTCCCAAACAATCTTTGTTTTTAAATTTGTAATCAAAACAATGAAACATCATAAAGATATCAAGGATTAGAAAAAATAAAAACACAAATATTGATGCGATCATGCCTTATGTATAAATCCAATCTAATTTAAGATTTCATCTTACTTTGATTTGCTTATTGATCATCTGCAATATAGTTGTTAAAAATATTTAATGAACAATAAATGGTCATCCAATGGAGCACATATTTATATGTTTACAAAAAGAACGACAATGCATTAGTAATGAATTTGATAAAATTTACATGAAAATATTATTTAGTTTACAACTATTCTTATTAATCTATATACTTAAATGGGGAAATCTGAAAATTTTAAAGAAAATAATCCGTTTATTTTCTAATTTGTCTACTTCTATTAACTATTCTTCCTAAATACAACAATTAAATTTAAAAGAGAAATCACAATTACAATAATTAAGAAACAGACATCTATAAAATATATTTGACTTAAGTTTGTTTCAGTTTGAAATAAAGGGTATATCCTAATATTCTAATCAAATGTTTACTTTGATGATTTTAAAATCCAAATTATTGCATCCATTATCCCTCTCTTTTTTTCATGTTTTTACGGTTCAAAATTATTTTCACTGAGAAATATCCCTTATAACTAAATGGTTTAAAACAATATCAATCCAAAACTAAAGTATTGATTCCTATAAAAGCTATCTCTTATCATCAGAAAGTTTTCACGATAAAAATCTTCAAAGACCTTTTTAATAACCATTTTATTTAATTTTATAAAAATTAATTACAATACATCTAATACTAAAGTACAAGTTACTATTCTTTAATATCAAAGTACTATACATTCTTGGATATATCTCAATAATTAATAAATATAGTAACATTTCAATATCACTCTTATTCTAAACAAAAAGAATACATAGCCTCTAATCCTTTATTTTGAAAGACATCTTTATTTAAGAACTTAAATCATCCATCAAAATTTTAACTCAATATTATGAGTGATAAATTAATTGTTCTATTCAAATTTTATTTAATATTAACATTTTATATGAATTAAAATGAGAATAATTCTGAATCAATTCATGCTAAATTGATTTCTAGATTAAAATCTAAATAATTAACTATCCTGCCCCCTGTTCTCATTCCTAAGCAAAAGATTAGCAATTTTGATGAAAATAGATGGATCGATAAGATTGTTCATACAAATGCCAATGAATCAACTCCTTAGCATGAAACCACTCAACCTGATAACAAATATAAACATAGGAGAGCCAGTTCGCTTTATAGTTTGCACAGCTTGCCTAAATCTTAGAGTGAATTATAATTGAAGATAAAGACTGATAAACGACTATCACCTAAACGACCCAATCAATATAATAAGTGGTTTATCCCTCCAAACAAGAGATTCACTGATTTGCAAGCAGAAACTCAGGAGTATATTCAAGAATAATATATCTAAGAATAATATCGATAAAAACAATCATAATATAATAATATGATCAGATAATCAAAACATTTGACACAATTTATTAGAGATGTATTATTACATTATATCTAACCTAGTTCTAAAAATAACATAAAAGAAGTCCTACTTTCATACACCAAGCTTGATATTTGTAATTTCATATATATTGAATACTATTTAAATTCTCTAACATAATTTAGTTTTGATTTTGTATAATATTCCTAAGACATCTAATTATTAGATTTATTCAATTTTAAGTCATCTTTCTACCTATTAAAATTTTTTTTTGTTTAATTTGAAATAATCTTTGTTTCATTTTCATTTCTAATAGGAATTTTTATTTAATTTTTTGACATAATTTAATATATTGTAAATTTCATTATTATTTATTACTTAAGATTTCAATATAATATAGTGTGAATATTATTGATTGAAATTAAAGTATCTTGTCTAAATAAATATGAATAATAATTAATAGAATTGTTAGCGATTTAACAACCTAACTACAATTTTAAATATTAATTTATTATTTAGATTTAACAATTTGTCTATCAATCTTCATAATAAAGTTAATTAAAATCAATTATTATTCTAATATATTTACTAAACAATTATCTAAAGTATATGATTCAATAATATAGCATGAAGAGTGTTTGATTAGTTTGATTATATTGTAGTTTTGATATTAAAATGTATAGAATACTAAATATATTCTTTAATCTATTTATTAATAGCTACTGTAATTATTAACACGCAGATAATAAATTTATTGATAAGTTAATTTCAAGTAATAGAATAATTGAATCTTATATTTTATTTATAGAATCCAATAATTTGTATTTCATATTGTAAAAGATTTATCTGATGTTGATAATATTCTAATTATTATATTAATAGATCATAATGAGTTATATTAGATACTAGTAACAAATGGTAAAATAAATCAAATATTTAAAAACATGTTCGAATACGACTTTGGTTAATTGTACGAATGACCAGATATTGATGCTTATTAATTATTGTATTCTTAAGCAATCAATTATTCTCTTTCTAGTTTTTTGGCTTACCAATTATTCAATCTAGATTAGAATGGTAATACCTTTCAACCATGACTTCGATATCCTTCTCTTAAAAGTTGGATTGGGCTAATGAATCAGATGAACCCTGCATTTATTGGGTCAGATCAAAATATTGATGTATAGGAAGGGATATTTTCATCTGTTAAATATAAATGTAGATATTTACATTATTAATGGAATTAGGTAATTCTTAATCAAGAGCATGTTAAATGGGAGTTTGCAATTAAGAATTTTCAGTTGCTTAGGTTTTGGATTTAGATTAGGTTGTATCCACAAGTTAAAATTATCTTTGATAATCTTGATACATCGATTTCGTCATATTTTTAGTATAATACGGTTAATCACAATGGGTATTTCTTTTTGATTATTCTAACTTAATGTTGATAATTACACAGAGTGAAGGCACTACTTTTTCTGATTTGATAAAGTCTTTCAAAGACAGAGGAAGAAGTGACTTCATGAGTCAATCTATTGGCATTATTTTAGATTTCTCGAGTCTAGATAATTGAAGGATGAATACTTCTTCTTCTTTTATTTGGTGTATTTTTTGCATTTTATTTTGATTCCATCTGTAGAGATCATTTATTGTTCGCTATAAATTGATTGATTATTTGTTGATCTAGAGATAAATGTATTGATACTTCTGGTTTGAATTGACATTATTCTGGTTTTGGTTTTTGTTTGATTCTGGCTTTGGAGTGAGGCTAAATCGATTTATTGGCATATGATTGAATTCTCAGAAACTCATCTTATGTAACCAATATCCTTTGAGAAGATGACTTCTTCATAATTATACAAGATGAAGATATTGATATGAAATATAAAATATAAAATAGTTTAATTAAAATCATTCTCGAGTATCAAAGAATTCTTTCATAGTATTTTATCTAAGAGGTCTCCTTATTGAAGTTTGAAACCAATCTTTGCCATATAAGGTTTCAACATAATCAGTAAAGATTACTAACTGATATAATTTGGTTTCTTTAATTATTTGTTGTTGTTTCGAGAATAATCATTATTATTGAAGAAATCATCCAGTCATTTTTAGATTCAATATTAAGTAATGTGTAAGACTGAAAATTGTCATGTCTTCTAAAACGAGTAGTTTTATGTATCCTGAGAACTTTCGAAATCATCTATTTTAGAGAGCACTTTTTTAGATTGAATTCTGAAGATTTTCAGTCTTAATGATATTTTGACTTTCCATTAGATTATCTATGCTATCAGTGACTAACTAAGAAGTTGTTTTGATTTTTCAGGTGATTTTAAGGGAGATAAAAATAGAGTTCCTTAATCAAAATCTGAAGTAAATAAATTTTAGTTAGATAGGATAGATTTGTTTTCCTATTTATCCTGTTAAATTTATATATTAATATTGTATTTTAGAATTTGCTGTACTCATAATATATATATTCAAATAAAAGAGAGATCAAATCTTACTATTTGACAATGTTGCATCAATTGCTTATATGCTGTGTAATTAGTATAGACTTTTCTATTCCTGAATCAATCGTTGTATATTAATATCCCTCCTTTTCTAACTTAATTTAGATTGATAATGTTGTTCCATAGGAATTCTATTGAATTCTAAGTTCTGTTCTTCCTGTCTTATTTTATAGTAATGCCAACTCCTCTATAGATTTCGAACTTCCTAGAAATGCTTTCGATTTTATTCTAATAATGGTTAATGCTATTATTAATGTGGAGATACTTATGGATTATTATTTAGCAACCCACAAAGCTTGGCATGTTTGATTATTTAATTCATCTCAGCAGCTGAATATATTTTGGTAGAGTTCATTTCTGATAGCTTTCTATTAACACTACAGGAACTATTTTTGCTTTGGAAACTTTCATCATTGCATTTCGTAGACCTTGATCTCATTTTTGATGCTCTATCTATGTGATCCAAATAAACTGGAGTTATGTGATTGGCTATCGGTTGAACTTCTGAAACCCTAAGACTAATTGTCTTCGTTATCATAATACTTTGAAATCCCTAATAGATCTCTGTATTTTCTAATGTATTATTGTTTCCATTTTAATTTATTTGGATTCTATAAATTCATTAATTTATTAATAAATGTATTATAATTCTACTCACCTATAATTTATCTAAATAAAATAAATTAAAAAAGGATCACTTATAAAATCCTGAAAATTATTGTAATATATATTACAAAAATATATGACCACTCCTGTATGTTTAATATTAATTAGCTCAAATAGAAATTTAATATCGAGGACGGTTCAGAGTCAGAATAAGAAGAAACCTAGAAGAAATCCTCTGAAAATCAACCCTTATTTCAAACATCCTTATTTTCCTCCTTACCATCAAACTCAAAATCACTAAAAAAGAAACCATTAGCAAAACTGACACTCTAGGATTTCCTCACTAATTATGATTAAAATTTTGATGATGTCTTTGGAGAAAAAGAACTCCCATAAACTTAAGACTAGGTAGCCAAGAAGAAAAAGAAGAAAACAGCAAAAAAGAAAAAACATTAATCTGATTCTGAATCAGAATACAAATCATTACCTAAAGTGTCAAAAAAGAAATAGAATGCAGATTCAGAATAATCAAATGAAAAATAAATGGAGCCTTCACTAACTAAGTAATCAACATCAAAGAATCAGAAAAAACACAGACTAACTAAAATTGATAGTAGTAAACTCACATCTGAAGAGAAATCAAACGAAGTCAAAAGATATGATCCAAATTGTGTAGATCTACCAGAAAACACTAAGGCTGATAAGAAGAATTTCAAATTAAGGAAATTTTTGTTTAGTTTTGGGTTGGAACAATAGAATCCAGATGATGATCAAGAATAAGAAGAGGAAAAGGAAGAGTAAGTAGAAGAATAAAAAGAAAGCGTTAATAGTAAGAATACTAAAAAGAAAAGCAATTAAATAAGTGAAAATAAGGATAATTAAATAGAATAATTGGATATTGATAAAATTGAAAATAACAACAAAAAGAGGAAACAACCAAAAAAGACTATGACTAATTCAAGAGAAAATGAGAAATAGAAATAACAATAAAGAGAATAGAAACAACCAGAAATAGATCCTAAAACTATGCTTAATCTTGATACATTAAAATTGAATGTCTATATTCCAGAATGCAACCCTAAAGATAATGATAATGATATTAATTAATGATTATACATATTATCTTATCATTTTTATTATAAATGGTGATGCCATTTGGTTTTCTCTGATAGGATTCCTGGATTTGTGACATTTCCAAATTTACCAAAATTTCCATAAACATTATGTGCTGTGCTTAGAAAGTGTCTCTTCACATTGAAACTAAATTAATTATCACTGAATACTGTCTTTCTCCTAATTCTACTTGAGATGCATTTTTAGTGAGAATTGGAGCATCAGGTTCAGGTAATCTTGATCTGAATGAACCTGTGTGATAGGGTTCCAATAATTTATTAGTTGAACCAACATGCAAATAAGGCTTGACTTTATAATCATCACTTATATAAAAAATGAATGAATTACGCATATGTTGATGTTGTGTATGTGGATTTAGTTTCGTGTTCTGCTGGTGTCTTGTTTGCAATTTCATAGAACGGAACAGCCTTTGATATGGTGGATATTACTTCAGGATTTCCTTATTTCATTCTCACATAAGAACATGAACTAACTCTAGTGCTTTTGAAAAAGGCTGCTGATTTATCTAACTTCAAGGATGGATGGAGTACCATTCTGCCACTATGAATTGATTGTTTAGTCTCGGACGGTTGTGACATTATATTAATTATTTATTTTAATTAATGAGAACTAATCATTAATACAATTATAATTATAAATTAGACTAAATATTTTCCAGAGAAAAGTAATCCATCATATATACATTTATTAGGTCTTATGATCTTCATTTGAAAAAATTGAATGAAATCAAAAGCAAAAAATCACATTCATAATCAAGAGTCTAACATATAGAAATCTTGGAAAAGAGAAATTCCATCAGACAATAAAGAAGGCGTTTCGATCTCAGTGGTATGTTTTCATGAAGATTTTAATAAATTTAGAATAATCAGAACGAATCAATAAGGGAAACAGTTAATTATATTATAAAATAACAGAAATCTGCAATAGGCCAATGTAATAAGATTACTATAAATATGAAGATGAAAATCTGCATCACCCTCATAACTTAAATTTAACTTTTCGCAAAATACAAGCTCAATAAATTTAAAATGAAAACATTAAATTAGCTGATAGACTTATGAAACAAGAGCCAGTCCTAAAATTGGATGAGTATTCTCATTAATATACCGAAAACAAAAGATTGATGCAAAGACTTTAAAGATATCAATAATGTTAACAATATGTAAATTCAATTAGGTAATCTTATTTCTATTTTAGAAACAATTTGACTCTATCCAATCGTGATACAACAAATAATAGTTCACTATCCTGCAAAAAAAAGGAAAAAACATAGTTATAACCAATTCTTAAGTACTTATATATGTTCAAACCTAGTGTCAAAAATAAATCAATTGATGTTTCTGAATTAGAAAAAATCAATTATTTAATAAATTAAGAAGAATAATCTACCCTAAAGGAACTTTTATAATAAGAAGAAAAATAGCAATAACAGGATGAGAAGAATTAAACCAAATAAGAATTGCCTGAAATTCCTTAGCTAAATGAGGAATCATAAATTGAAACTCTAAGACAAGATGAAATTGTGGAGAGCCAAATCTAACAATAGATAGATAATGAAGTCAAACAATAAAGTGAAGATGATGTTGAATAATAATGAACTATTTTGTTTTCTTAACATTTTACATATAATAATATCAAAATTTATTTATTTATTAAATATCTATTTAACAGTCATATGAAAACTAAAGATTAAGTGCTCAAATAAGTATATGAAAGTATTGAATTATTTTATTAAGACGATAATAAAACATTTGGTAAAAAGAATAAGCCAAGAAATGAAGAACCAACTATGTTTGACATTATGAAATGGCCTCGACAGTAGGATGAACCGTGGGATTTTAAAAAGAAAATCTAAGTAGAAAAAGAACCAGAAACCAAAAAGGTTACTGCAAGAATCAATCATGAAAATTAACATTGGCAAACCGAAAATAAAGATAATTTTAGAAAAATTGAAAAATTAAAGGTTGATGATTCCTAAATTTATGTGTAAAGTAAATTAAAAATTAACATCATTTATAGAATTAGATGAAAAAACCATCAAAAACATTGCTAAATCTTGTGAATGTTAAAATAGTAAGGCATAATAAGCAAATTAACCCTAATAATATTAATAATAAGAGGATTTAGATAATCAATATAAATTGCCTTTAAAATGGAATCCAAAGCAATAATCTGCATATAGAGATAACTATTAAGTGAAAGATATAAAGGATTAAAATGAACTTATCTATTAATTAGAACAAAATAATCAAAATTTTAAAGGATAATATAAAGTGGTACATCCATAAGGTGGATTTTATTATGAAGAATCTAAAAAGGAAGAGGAAGATGTAGTAAGTTCTGAAGAAGAAGATGAAGAAGTTAATGATTAATAGAACGATGATTAGGTGAAGAAGATGACAACCAAATTCATCAAGAAAGCGAAGACTTTAGATCCAAATAACCCTGAAGATGCTGAAAAATTGAAAAGAAGATAGGAAAGGATTAAGAAGTTTAATGGTGAGACAAGATGGATAGCAGATTCAGCATTTACAACATACTTTGGTAAACCTGCTTGGGGTCCATATGGGTATAATAATGTCAATCCGACAGTTGGAGGAGTAATATATGGGCAACATCTACTATCGCACAATGTGTAACCTCATAGAAATAGGAACGATCCATATTACATATAGACATATTAGAACGCATTAAGAAAAGGAGCTGCAGTTGCTAATGTAGAACCAGAACCCCCTCGGAATTGCAGAGAAGAGGATAGATTAAATCCAGAATAGGTGGAAGCATTAAAATCAAGGAACCCTTTGACTCCGTAACCATACTAAGACTTAAAGAAGTAATTGGATTCAAAAGGCAAATAAGTTATACCTGAGTTCAGCATTAAAAAACCAGATTTGAGTAACACTCTAAGGTTTGCTTCTGAAGCAGGGAGTGTTTAAGGTGAATAACTTCAATAGGAGAATAAGAAGAGTCAACAAAAGATTAAGAGGCCATAATCAGCTTTGGATAATAGAACATAGAAATCATAAAATGAGAATAAGTCAAAAATAAGCAATGATTAGAAAACAAAGGATTCTAAAAAGAAACTAGACAAGAAAGTTTAAATGCAATCAGAATCAAATTTAAAAGTTGATGATTAATTAGCTATTCCTGATAAGGCAAGCAACAAGTTTATAGAAGAATTAAAATAGAAGAAGGAAAAGGCTAATCGATTGACTTGCAAAGTGAATGAGATAAATCCTTCATTATTGAAAAAATCACCTAGATAGGAGTAGAAGAATTAGATAACAGCTGATCTGTAGGAAGTGAAATCGTTTGATGACAAGTACAATAGATATTAATTAATAGAAATCCACCCCCAAATTATTTGTAATCATTGGACCCAATAGAATTGAATCCTAAAAATTATAAGGGAGTTCCATCTGATTGGTTGCACAGAATCCCATTTGCAGGAAAGAAATAAGAGATCATTAAGAATGGATAATAAACAAAAGAATGCTTTGATTATGGGTTTTGATTATATCATTATATCTTTACAATAAATTTGGTATATAATTTTGGAATCAAATTATAATTCATTAAATGGCAATAAGAATAATTAAAATAAATTCACATTAAAATGGCATCATCATTAAGAATATAATCATTTATTCAAGGAAAAGTCCTCCTCCAACTGTTAAATCCGGACTGCCATATTATCTCCTTCCTAAATTCCTTAGGTTAATTCTGAGTTTATTTATTCCTTAGGGTTATCATTAATCATAATATTATTAATAAACTACTCGGTGACAAATAATAATCCGTAACATTGTCACCTCAACCGCAAAGATCTTAATGTTAATAAAATTCATGATCATCACTCTATAATTTATCCTAAATTATAAATCAAGTCTGGCTTGCCCTGCTTAGTTGTAAAGTACCCCATAATAATTTGTAATATTTTTCAAGTATCTCTAAGTAATATTGAACATCTATTTAATAATAAGTACATCCAAGAGATGTTTAATAACCTTACCCTACTTTATATTAATCACAACCTTAATTAATCTCAACCATAATATTAAAAATAATTAGATTAGCCAGAACCTCAACAAGTTCCATATTCTAAAGACCATTTGAATACTCATAATCCCAATCATAATTTAGACCTTAATAGAATTGTTACAAAGATGATGATTAGAAGAGAAGTTTGAAATACTCTTGATAGAACAAGACATTTAAAGTAAAGAAACTGAAATCCAGAAGTACCAAAATAGTAGATAGAATAGGTATACTAAATATCAATAGTTATGATAATACCCTAATATTAATTGAATAATAACAATAATTGTAGGATTTTACACTTCAATATTCCAATGATTATATAGGCTAAGGATAAGAACTAGCTTCAAGAGAAGGATATGGAGTAATAAAAGTTTAAAATGAGAAAGATATGGAGGTTATTTTAATGATGATATGATTTTTGGAGAAAGAATATATTCAACAATGGATGATGGATGGATTCACTATTAAGAAGAGATATTAATAAAAGATATTTGATTTGAATTATCAATACCCATATTAAAAAAGAAAAGTTTTTTTTCTTGAATATATCATTTATATTAAATTTAAATAATAAATTACCTAATTATACTTATTGCAATTTCAAATAATAATGTCTCATCATTTATAATTGTTGATTAGCTCTATCAATTTAACTTTGGTGAATTCAACTTAATTTCTAATGTATTTTAAGCCTATATCCATAATTATCTTTTAACTTAATAAAATAACAAAATATATCTGTAGTTATCCGAAATTTATAATCTAAGCAATAATAAATGTAGCCATTTCTTGAAAGAAAGGATATTGAAATCATACCTGTTTTTATAAAGCTAGTTTAATGGATATTTAAGTTTGGTATATTACTACTTTCTAACACAAATTATAAATCAAATATCAATTCTTTTTTTTATTTATAGAAAGAGATTTAATGTTTTGTATGGTGGGATTTTCATTCTCAACTTCAAATTCAAAGTTTTTCGAAAGACGATTCTCTTGAAGAAATGATAAGAATGAGTTTTTAGAAATCTTCGATCGATATTAAGGTTTAAAAATCTTTGAGCACAAATATTCCTTAGGGGTTTTTCTCTTTTAAGGATTTATTTGCATCATAGATTTGAGTAAATCGATGATATCCTTATCAACATTTGTATTTAGGATATTATATTTTCCTGAAATGTTGTTTTGAAGTTATGTTTATGGGTCATTTCCAAAAGGATTTTGATTGAATAACCTTAGGATATGAACAAATACAATTACAGATGGTATAAAAGAGTGCCAAGCTGGAAAATATTGGCTTATGGCGAGATCAGGTATTTATTTAAATACTCGGGAGGAATAAATCCTATAGTATTTCCCTTTCTAAACTAATGAGAAATATTTACATAGGTGTTCCTTTATTGCATTCAAAAGTGGAGGATGAGAAATTACAAACTACAATAGAGTTGGATTCCAGAGAGTAATTAATCATATCCAAATTAATTCCATTATGAATAATTTGAAGCTCTTGAAAAATATTTAACACTAACATTTAGATTATTGTATACCAATTAGCAATTGTTCCAAAATCTCAATTACGAAAGAGAGAGGCAAGCCCATTTTTTACATTTTTAAAATCTACTTTAAAGATATTAAGTTTTTGTTTGTGTAGATTAAAGAATAGTAATCACCATCATATGTGATCGATTAAATTTTCATTATGTAAGGACAATTCTAAGCATTCAATAATTAGATGATCCTCACTTCCTCTGGTATGTTGTCTTGACCCAGTTGAGTGTTAAATGAGTTCGACATCTCCAACCTTTAAGAAGTTAAGCTGGAAAAAATTCTTTTCTCAATGTACTGTTTATTTTCTTTGACATTCGTTATTAAATTCAGCTTAGCTTAAGATATTTATATACTTCATATTGTGAATTGGTCTAAATGACCGAATTCTTTATAAAGATATTACTTTTTTAAAAAATGAACTTTCCAGAACAAAAATAATATAACTCGTCCAGTTATTCCGTAGAACCATGAATTTTGTATTCTTCCCCTTAATAAATGAGTCTAAAGTATAGTCCATTAGAGCAAATTCCTTCAATGTAATCATTCCAATCCAATAATACAGTCTCATCGCTCCAATAAACCAATAGTTTGAAACTTAGATTCAAAGGGTCCTATACATTGAAGTTAATAAATACTAATAGCTTGAATCCTAATGGCTCTTGTGTAATGTAAATTTCAGTCTTTCTGCCTTTGGTAAAGTTTAATCCTTCAATTTGATATAGATCGTTTTGATTCATTATAATAGTTAATTAAGATTTAGTGTTTTATATTATGAATTAATTATTTGTTATTTTGAACGATTTAAAATTTATATTACTTGAGTTATGTATTTTTTTATAAATATTGATAACATAAATAATAATTATTAATAAAAAAGCACAATTAATAAAAATAATTAATTTCTGTTATTTTCAACTTCACAACTAGTTTTACTATGGATATTTCCAAAAACAAGTGAATTCAAAAAATTCTTACATCATTTTTACTAGTCTTATTAAATTATTATCATTGCATTTAATTAAACGTTTAAAATTCTGATAAAAAATACAATTAACCTATTAACAGAGTTAGAATTGAGAGTTAAGTAGAAAATAATTACAACAATTCCTATTAACAAATATTGATAATAAACTTTAAATATATATTCAAAAATATGGTGATTGAATTACATTATACCATAATATGAATCGAAGGTCTGTAAAATCAATATGCATAATATTGAATTAAGAAAATAATTATAGAATTTAGGATTAATTCGTTTTTTATATAAATCGTTTTTTAATAATAAGTTTATCAGAAATGAAATACATGATTGTGGTATTGTTAGCCTTAGCAGCTACAAGCTATGCTTCAAAAACATAAGATCAAATCTTAGCACTTTTATAAGTAAATTGAATCAAATATTCGAATAGACTGGAACAAAAGCAAGTGATGCTATTGATACAGTGTTTGGATTGTTGAATGATTTGAAATAATCAAATATTGATGCTTAATTTGCTGCAGACTAAAAGAATGAAACAGATGAATGGATTGGTGCTTAGTATATATAATTAATTAAATATTAGAACAATTGAATAATTCACCAAAATCAAAGCCTTGAATCAAAAATTATTCTAACAAGCAGTTGAAAATAGGGCTGAATATGAATAAGTCTTACAATAAACCAAAAATTATTTGGCTTGGAACGAAGCAAGAAGAGATTCAATTGCAGCTAAAATTGAAACATTACAAGACAATTAATGCTTTAGCAATCAATTATTTGTTAAATCAATCAAACACAATCAAGAAGCCCTTGAAGTCATCAAACTTCTCAAATAAGATGTTGCTGGTTATATTATAAATGGAGATTCATTCGAATTTGCATAAGTTCAAGTTTAATCAGTCGCTGAGAAATTAAAGTAATATAGCAATTTGTTCTAAGAACATCAGATAAAATCATTTTTAGCTTTAGCTTCAGGAGAATAAGTAAATTATTAAATTATTCAAGGAATAATAATCTGGAAGTACATTGGCTGAAAAAGTCTTGGCTGTCCTTGAAGGATTGGAAAGCGAATTAGAAGCTTCATTGGAGAATTTGAAATAGAATGAAATCAACGCATCCTGGGAATTAGCTGGATGGGTTTCATTGTCTGAAGCTGAAATAACAAGTTTGGAAGTAGAATATGAAAGAAAATAAGTATTTGCTGATAGAACTGCTACTGTATAGATTATACATTAAATTAGTAAATCCAAGCTGCCTTGGCCTAATAAGCTAAATCTAAGATTATTCTATAAGAATCCCAAGATGCCTTAGATTAAGCCTAATCTGATTTGGAATCCAAGAGAGCTGATTACGAAGAAGCTAAGGCTAAGAGAAATGAAGAGAATGCCATTTTGGATGAGGTTATCATAATGTTCAAGAAATAAGTTGCTTCATGGTCTGGAAGATGAAATTATTGATAGATATTAAAGAATATATCAATTATTCAACAAATAAATTTCACATATTCATTTCTAGCATTTCAATCTTAATTTTTTCAATTACAGTTTCAACTAAAGACACCATTTCTTATTCAGTAGTTTCTCTTTCTTTTCTATTTCGCTTCAACAATTCAGTAATTCTAAACTACACTTCTCTTAAACTTTCAACTATGTCTTCTTCTTTGGCTTCTCTTTCTTTTCTCTCTCTATGATGATCATTAGTTTCTATAATACCTATCAAATAATTCTCTTAGGTCTGAGATTTACTCCATAAATTGATGATATATTCTTTCTTCAACCTCTCTTCTTTCGTCAATCTCATTCTAAAGATCATCAGCAATTTTAGGTAAGTCTTCATTTAAATAAATATCCACATATTTATGTGATTCTAAAAGTTCAATTCCTTATCTATTAACATCTTAGGATATGAAATCTATTTATTAACTAATTGCATAAGTCAATTTCTTTTCTTAATCTACTCTCTCCTTTTAACTAGTTTCTAATAACCTTTTAGCATGTCTTTCTAAATCAACAATCATTTTCTAAGTTTCCTATTCTTATCTCACTCGACTAAATTTCAAATTATTCATACTTATCATTTTCACTTTCCAAGAATACTTGTAATTCTTTAAATTTATTTGCCAATTAACTAAATACTGCTTCTTTTTATTAAGATGCATTTCTTAAATTAGATTCAAACTGGCCAATCAACTAGGCAATAATGGAAAATCTGCTATTTTTTCTATAATTTATTAATGAAAATTAATTAGTACTCATCCTATACTTAATTTTAAATGTTATTCAATTTCTCAAAAATCCCTGTTACTCTAGTTTATACATTGTCATTCATTTCTTTGAATTATAATATTTATTAACTATTTAACAGAATTTTTTATTAATTTAAATTTTAATTCAATGAATAATTAAATATAAAATAATTTAATTAACTCAAAGAAGCACTACCTAAAGGTTTTTGATTAACATATTCAATATATCAACCTACTTTTAATTTAAGTAAAATAAATTCTATACCTTCTAGTATATAACACCTAAAATTAAACACTAGATTTATCTAAAATAATTGGCAAGTTCTAGTTTTGGAGATTATGCTAAATTTGAATAAACTCATCAGATATGTCAAGATCTCAATGATTTTCTAGGAAAAATATATAAAATATTGAAATATTAAAATACCCATTATTTACTATTAAAAAAATAGAAATATTAAATAATCATTCTTCATTGTTAGCAAGAACAGGAATAGATGTTGTGATCTCCTCTGATTCATTGATGTGTAGCATACTCTTTCTAATTCTATTATCATCCTCTTCAATTTTTTCTAATAGTGGTTAATGTAAAGTCTCTCTTAAAGGGAACAAAAGCAAGGAGCACAAAACCCCAATTAACCCAAATGCAACCATAGGATGAATATTGAGAGTAGCACAAATATTTATTAGAAAAGCTTGAGCTATGCTACCAATTGAACCCCCAGCAGATATCAAACACAAAGCTAAAGATCTCACAACTGAAGGAAACAGTTCAGACACATAGACATATGCCAATGCCCATACGACACAAATCAGAAATCTCATTAACTAATTGAATAATATTAAAATTATACTCCTGCCAATACTCCTTGAAAGATTCTGAATACAATGTGGTCACTTTTGAAGATGAAATAGAGACTCATAATTCCTACAATAAAGAATCCTCCTATAATGTTCTTCTTTCTTTTTAATTTAGTAATAAACAAATCTGACAATAAGAAGATGATATACCTGTTGTTGCATAAGCTAAGAGTTCAAAGAAAGCAATAATGAAATTACTTAAGAAGAAATCAAGGCCTAATTAATCACTAACAAAACTAATCCCATAATATGTAACTTAGATTGCAAAGAACATCATCACTCCAGCTAGAAATACAAATCTAAGAGATTTATATTTCAATAAATCCCAGATTGAATAAACTCTGGAATTGTTCTCCTTACTTTATGGGTTCGTAGCCAAATCATTCATAGCTAGGGGTTGGGTGCCATTTATTTTTGCAATTTAATTAAGAATCTTGACACATTTCTTCTTATTTTTTGAGTATAGAAATTGAGGAGATTCAAAAATCCAAAAGTTACACAGGTTTAATAAAACAGTAGGCAAAGCAACTGCAATGGCCAACCACCTCCACTTAGACACAAAATATGCCAAAGCTATTATAGTGAATTCACCAACAGCAAAGAACACCTAAACTCCAACATTCTATATTTCTCTAAAATGTCCTTCTAATTAATAATTATTGAAGTATTTACATGAATGTTCATTAATAAATGAATAATGTACTGTAATTGCTGGATTACCTCCAAAACCTAATAAAAATATTCCTATAGCAATCATTGAATAGTTCATGGCAAACTTAAACATAATGTAATAAAATACTGCAAGCAACAGTGATCCCACTGTAGTCATACCCCAAGAAATAGATAATGCCAACTTACGGCCATAATTATCAGCTATAAAGGAGAATACAAAAAATCCAGACAAGGATCCAATATAAACAATAGATTTAATTATGGATTGTAAAGATTTGTTACAAGGTAATAGAGCATTAAAGGCTGTATTTAATGATTCACCAACAACAAAGTCTCTTCGTTAAGAGTCATCCTAAATTGATCAAATATTGTACGCAAACATAGGTAAGACATTTTTCATCTAAGGAATCAGATGTACATTAGCTCAGACATTCAGGATTATCCTTACAATCAATCGTAGGTTCGATAAAAAAGAAAACAGGAGAAAACAATATCCAACTATAATGTGGAATTCTGTAACATACTTAGTAATCAACCACTGCAATCCAAATATTAAAAATGCTCTTTTTTAATATAATCCAGCACCTCCAACTTGCGTTAACGCTTCATCATATGTCAACTATTTCAAATCAGCAGAATCATTTTATGTACTTTATTCATGCACAAGCATTTAATAATTAAAATAATTGTAATTATCTTACAATATCTGAGACTAATCTCAAAATTGCGTAATTATGTTCGTAATGATAAAATCATAAAATAAAGTAATCAATTTAAATAATTATTACGCATCAATAAACAATAAACACAGCCAATCAAAAAACAGATTAATAAATATATACAATCATATTACAATAATATTAATTATATTAAGACACGATTCCATTAATGTGCAATCACTGACGAAATCAAATATCCTACAATTTAATCTCAAAATTAGTATTCTTTAATTTTCTTATTAATATTTATTTTAAGTAATTTAATTATTCTGCTTATACGTTTTATTAAACTTCGGTTAACATCCTATTTTAATATTCCATTAATATAATATTTCATATTTTAATTTTTAACAATTATTTTTCAAAATTAAAATTAATTATTTACCTGAATGTATTAACCAAGAAGGTTATCTCCTGCATCCTCCAGTCCACTTTATAGAAATGTTAATGTTAATCTCTAATGTATTAATTCATTAATCAGTTTAGAATAAAATTAAATTAAATTATAACTAAAATAAATCACTCCCACTAATAATATTACTCCTTATGTTTAGATCATATCATAAAACCATCATAAACAAAATACTTACAACTCCTACGAAAACAATTCTAGACAAGTGTCCAAAGAAAGAGAAAGTACATAATCCAATCAATCCAAAGATTAAATACTCAATCAATACTAACTTGAATCATTGTTTTAACATTAAACCTAATCCTTGATATAAAAAAATGATATCAATTAGGTCTACTCATATATTGATACCGTAATTAAGACCTAAAAATCAGAAATATTCAAAGTATTAGATCATCAAAATAAACAAATAGAATTTTTGTAATAAATTATTTTAAATTAAACCCAATATCAGCAAAATGCCTCATCATAATTTCTATAGTTACAAACTTAGTTAGAAGAAAAACTTTCAAACTTTATTAATAAATAAATTAAAGACCTTTCAACTCGATTATAAAATAATAATAAAAACGAACTTGAAACAATCAATAATTAATTAGAAAAGCTTAGAGCATAAATATTTTAAATTAATATAACCAACAGCAAACTTATAACTGATAAACTATAATCTTCTTACGCCAATGATACTGAAAATTAAATGATTCATCACTCATAAAGTCATAAACCCTTTCTAACCGATAATCAATCTCATAATATGGATTAAAATATCAAAATTATGAAAAATAACTATCTAATTGATAGAGATTATTCAACTCAACAACACAATCCTTTAAACGATATTACTAATATTTAAATTAAATATATCAAAAGTTTGCAATAAAGTTTGCAAAACTCAAAACTCTCTAAATGTTCTTCAAATAATAATAACAAATAACAAGAAGGTTCTCCTATTGAACTCTTTAACGACCAGAACATTCTAGACAGTCTAGATAATATTAAGGTATTTGATCCTTAACAACATCCTGATCATCCATCAGATTCTACTAACAATTATAACTCCATGGATTTATCATAAGCAAGAATGTCCACTATCTAAGAAAACGAAAATGAAGAGGATGAATGTGTTTATTAAATAGTTGAAAATCATTAACAGCAGGCTAGAATCGAAAATACTAAGAAATAGAAGGATCAACTCAAAATTAAATAATGCAAAAGCAAGACATTATATTATTGAAAAATTAAATCTTTTAAACCATTAATATTTTCATATTATTTTCTACATTGTAAATAAAAGTGCAGAGAATCCTTCTCTTAAAACTCAAATGATTTATTGTTTTTAAATGACATAGTTTTGTCTATTTCTTTTGAAAAAAGATGTCTTTCAAGAATAAATTTCAGTTTGAAAAGTTTCCAAATTAACAAATCCAACATTATTGAAGAATGAAGAAGAAATTTTATAGTATATATTGCTATGATTGTTCTATTAATGTTATTTATCTATTAATTATTTAAATTCAAATACAATAATTGCGAAACGTAGATTATGAACATCCTTTTTCTTTTATTTTAATTTTATTATTTATAAATTGATTATCTCTCTTTATTTATTCTCAAATGAAAGTATTACGCTTTTCTATCAATATGTTTCAATTCTTTTATTTTTCTAATGTTGTGAATTTATATGTTCTCAATCATTCCGTTTACACTTCATATGAGCTTTAATAAAAGACTAACATATTCAGGGCTTTCAGAGATTAAATTCTTCCTTATATTTGAAAAAAATTGCTCCATCAAAGTAAGAAGTTATTGTTCATCATTATTTATTAATCTTACATCTTTATAACAGCGTCTAAAATTTACTTTATATGATATCTTGTACTCATTTTATTTGCAGTTGTAATTTGAATTAACAAAACATAATGATATAAGAATTAGATTTATAGGCATAAGTGAGATTGTTTTATTAAATTCAAATTCTGTTATTTTTCTCCAAATTTATATTATTATTTTATATTAGTGGATCATTTATTTTGTGGCTTGACCTTTAGTATTCTTGATGAAATGTTGAAATTGAACTTCCAAGTTGTTTTTTATTAGGATGATAATAGTTAATGCACCTGTTAAGTATGGAGGTCTGATGTTCTTTTATAAACAATGAAATCTCTTAATTACTCAGATATTGACCTTGTGATTAATTATCATAGCTAAATCTGAGGAGTTGATGGCTACATATCTGAATCTAGAAATTTTGCTTTAGAGTGCTTTGGTTGGGTTAACAAATTGAAAATTTTGTGTGCTATCTTCATGGATTAACCCCTCAGTAAATAGACTAGCACTCGATTCAATCTGTGTTTTAGGTCTAACAATAAGATGTTACATTTTCATCCATTTAATAATTATCAATATTGAAGCAATTTACATCACAATAATCTTTCTATTTATAACCTGTTTTCCTTAACAAAAAGTTTGGACCAATATAAACCTCACTTACTTACTTTACATATCAATAGTTAGTTCTCAAAATATTTAAACCTTTTGCAAATGATTTTATAATTAAAAATAACTATCATTAATTTAAAAATATATTTAAAAAATATAGTAAATATTATCTCTAACTTTTTCAAATTATAATTTCACTATTCATATTAAATGACTTCATTTTTGGGTTCTCCATTCTGATACACATTCCATCTACCTATTTTATTCCCATTTTTGTATTCACCTGAGTATGTGACTATATTTACATATTAAAAACTATTTTCCAAATCCATCCATTTACAATTCTTTAATCCATCATCATCATAAAATCCTCCTCCGCTATTAAATATTATAAGTTAAAGATTTATTACATTTATTCCCAAGTTTTATTCTACTACCGATAATTTATTCCCCACTTTCCAAATTTTTATCCATTTTTGTATTCTCCATTATATGTAACCAGATACTCTCTAGAAAATTAATTACCATTATACTCATTAAAGGCATCAAAAATATCGATCCACTTGCCTGTCTTCAAACCATATTAATCATATGATCCTTAACAACTAAGAATTTAAGAAGAAGAGTGTTATACATCTATTCTTTGTTAAAAAAAACATTCCATTAACCAACTTTTAAACCATTTTTATAAACACCATTATAAGTGACTTCATAATTACTAAAAGAATAATGATTAAAATTAAAAAATAAATTACCAATTAAATTGAACATTTAAATCAACCCATCTACCAGTTTTAATCCCTTATTCGTCATATAAACCTCCACCACTATAATATCTATGTCTAAATACAAGTATTAATTCTCATAACAATCATTCCATATTCCAACTTTTGAACCATTTTTATATTACTCCATTGTGAGTGACTAAACATTAACTAAAAATAAGATAAATCTTTTCAAAACTTCTTACATATTATACTAATCG